>CM061539.1:79159685-79482185 GCA_030864215.1 Capsicum pubescens
GCCAGAAAAGGGAGTTACTGCCTTGGTTACGATGGACCGAGCAACGTTCCGTCACAGACTCGACAGTCCGTCGGATCATCCGTCGCACCTGGGCGGTTCCGACAACTCTCAGTAAAATAGTCATAACTTCTCACCCCGATGTCGGATTTGGACGAAATTGGTATCGTTGGAAAGATAATTCAATTCTCTACATGAAAAAAAGTTAAATTTAAGAAAATTCTATATGGTTGAAACACCAATCACTTGGGAAGTCACTTCTCAATCTTTTAGGGTCAAAATTACACTTTACTTGACACGCTCTAAGGCTCAGACTACGAGGAAACTTTGCGGGGTCTTAGAATAGGCGATATTGGTAAGTAAAATTATGGTTTTTAGTTGAATTTATCATCTGGGTACACTACTTTTCTATTTTTACAATAATGGATAGAACCATAAACATGAACCCAACAAAAGATTTATCTATTTCAATAGATGACTCATCTGTTGCGACAGATAAGTCATCTATCGCGACAGATAAGTCATCTATCGCAATGGAAGACTCATATGTTGGATTCATATTTATGGTTCTATAGTGCTTTAACATGAATTGAATAGATAGGTCATCTGTTGCAACAGAGGAGTCATCTATTGACATAGATTACTCACCTGTTAAAATAGAGTCTGAACTCGATTCCAATAGACAAGCCGTCTGTTGCAATAGCTAACTAATCTGTTGCAACAGGTTATGTATCTATTGAAATATGTCACTCATCTGTTGGAATCAACTTCAAAGGTTCTATTGTACATCCCAACAGGTGATTCTTCTGTTGCAACATAGGAGTCAACTTTTCAACAGATGACTTATTTATTGGAATCAACTTTAGGTTTTATAGTACCATAACATGAATTACAAATAGGTGATTCATCCGTTGAAACATATAATAACCTGTTGCAATATTTTATTCACCAGTTACAATAGATTACTCATCTGTTGGGGTTCACGTTACGACACTATAAAATCACTATTAATTTTATTATGATGTCATTATTAACTTTATTTAACAAATATCTTTATTTAGGTACCACTCATGAAGGGATCAATAACAATAGGGGTGAATTGTCATGGTGAATGGATCGAGAAGAGTAATCAATAGATATGGTGTTGGAACTTAATCATCAGCTATTGTGGTCTGAATCATCAACCGGAATAACTCATCACCAGCTACATGCACAACTCCTTTGAAAATCAGAGGATACTACCTTTCAAGATGACTGACCAAGTTCAATTGCGTGCTTATCTTAGTGGTTCAGCTTGGCTGGTGTTAAAGGTGTGGTTGAAAAATTAAGAGAAAATGAGAACGAGAATGTAGAAGAAGAACAACAACAAGACATATTTAATGATAAGTTGGATGATCTGGATATGAATATTCCAGATAATGATCAAACACCTACACCCTTTGTTACGAGCAATATGATGGGAAGTTCTTCTCAATCAACATAGTCGGCTAATCGTTAAGATAACAAGACTGGATTTTACAAAGGAATGCCATTCAAGGATAATAAAGAACTAACTACTTCTTTGTTTATTGCTTGCTTAAAAAAGATTTTAGACTAAAGAAGGTGATTAATTCGACCAAAGTCTTTTCCTTTAGATGTGCTAATCCGAACTGCAAGTGGTGGTTGAGGGCTGTGAAATACTTAAGATCTATAGATTCATTATTAATATTTATCAATAGTATCACACATGTGTTTTAGAGCACATTACGGGCAAAAATCCTCACGCCACGGCAGAGGTCCTCGATCAAAATTTTCAGAATAGATTCTCCAATAGCAAAGGCCCTTCTACAAGGGATATGGCCAATCAACTCCTTATAGAATTGGGTATTACGGGAAGTTATTGGAAGATATATACGTCCATGGGGATTTCCAAGGACTTGGTTAGGGGGACACACGAGCATGGGTATGCAGTTCTCGATGCCTACCGTTACATACTTGAGTCCGCAAATTCCGGAAGTAAGACGGCATTGCATGTTGATGAAAATGAATGGTTCAAGTAATTTTTTGTATCCTATGGTGCTTGGATTCTTGGTTTTCAACATTTGAGAAAATTCTTAGCCATCAACGAGATTTTCTTAAGGAGCAATTATAATGGAGTTTCGGCGGTGGCATAGGATGCAGAGAGGCACATCATTCCTGTTGCTTTTTGAGTAGAAGAAAAAAAATGTGATGCCTCGTATGGATTTTTTTAAGCAAATACGAAGCTACATCGAAGATATCAAAGAGTAGTGTTTTATTTCGGATAGACATCTAAGTATCCCAAAGATGGGTTCAATTTTATACACTTCATCTCACTTTAATTGTTGCATGAGGCATCCTGGAGATAATATTTGAAACAACTTTCACAATGAAAGGGTCATGACCATTTTTTTATAGAGCATCTAAAGCATATAATAGAGGTGAGTTTTTTGACCATTTTAATTAAATAATGGATATGCATCCCAAGGAAGTAGAACAACTCGTACGTGTCGGTTTTGAGAGATGAAGCTAGGCATTTTGTCCAACAAATAGGTACATTCTTGTGAATTTAATGTCTTGTTTGAGTTACAAGTTTAGTATGATTCCATACTAAATGATTCTTTTGTATAGGTATAATATTATGACGTCAAACATAGTTGAATCAGTGAATTCATTATTTGGCACTGAAAGTGAATTTCCCATCGTGGTGCTATTTGATGAAATAAACAAGAAGTATGGAAAATTATTTCACGAAAGGCATGTGCAGTTCGTGAACAGAGGAACCAAATTTATTTTAGAAGCATAAAAACAAATATCGATGAACATCAGTTTAGGAATAGGTTATTTGCTTATCAAATAGTAGATTACAAGTTCAGTATCGATGGTCATGGTGATGTTCTTACGGTCAATCTTCAAACAAGATCTTATACATGTTGAGCTTTTGAATTGGACAAAATACCTTGTACCCATACTATGGCAACGCTTCGAGCCCAATATGGTTCACAATATGGAACTAAAATTTATGAGTGCTCATCTCTATATTATTTGGTGGAAAGATATACAATGGCATATAGTGAAAATATTATTCTGGTGCCTCCCGAAGAATCTTGGTTTGTTCCTTTAGAGATTTTAGAGAGAGTAATACCGCCTTCATATATTGATCCAAACACTATCAAACTGGGAATAAGGCTATATAAGAGGAGGCGTGGTGTCAGAGAATCATTCACGTCAAGAAAAAACAAGTTCTCCATATGTAAGAACGTTGTCCACAAAATAACTACATGCTCGGATTGTAATCCACCATGATCGTTGTAATAACAAAACTTGTGTTGTTGTTTGTTATGGACTTTGATATTTTTAACTCATTGCTATGAACATAAATTTTATTATTTATTATATAAAATATCTTTTCTATTAACTTGTGCATCAATAAAAAGTGGTAAAACAGGAACTAAATACAACAAACCATAAAATTATTTTCAGCAGATTACTCATTTGTTTCAACAGATGGACATTTGCTGGAAGAACACAATATAGTTCACCAAACTGGAGATGAAAAATCTGTTGCAATAGATAGGTAATCTGTTGGAGCAACACAATACAATTCTTGCCACTGGTTTGTGATGTTCTAACAATTGACCAATCTATTTCAACGGATGGTCCATAAATTGAATGAACTCAAAAGTCGTACTATTGCTACTAGATTTAAAATTGCGCCAAATGCTCAATCTTTACCTCCAACCATTAACATGTTGAGAAGAAGAAATAGACAGAATAAATATTAAATAAGAATTAAAAAGTCAAAGTCGACCAAACATAAATTCTTTCGTTAACCAAAAACAAAATTACATCAGGTAGGTAGATCAGATAAACATTAAAAAAATACATACGCTAAAATAAAAAAACATAACCTAATTATTATTATCATCGTTATCATTATTATTATTACTATTGTCAGATGGCCAAGTGTCATTCAACAGCAGCAGGGCCCTCCTTAGCCTGCGAATCTCTCGAAGCATCCTTGCTCTCATGGTGCCTAATAGTGCCTAACTCCCATTGCAGGTTATTAACCTGCCTCTGAAGTTCCCGTACGGTGTCGCACAGAATAGAAATGTCCCAAACAAGATCAACCATATCTAGAACACACATCAATTGACAAAAAATGTAAACACAAAAGTACAAAAAAGAGTTCGAATGTAATACGACATATACTACAAAATGGGTAGATTTACACCAAAATAAAAAAAACTTACCTGAGTTAGGGAAAGGAATCTGGTCTTTGAAAAGAAGTGGTTGAAGATGTAATATGAAATACAAGATGCAAGAAAAAAATAAAGTGCAGTAAAATGAACGAGTATGGAGGGCCTATTTATAGAGGATTGAAACTGAATGTGGTAGGTAAAAAGTCACGACCATTCACCTCCTTTTTATTAATTACTTTCAAGCTGATGACTTTTTAATTACTATGAAAAGTCAAAACTTAAGTAAATCATGTTGGTGACTTTTTTATTATTGTAACAAGTCATGACTCTTTAGTTTCTTACTATTAATTAGTTATTAAAATGAAATAATCATTTTTCTCAATTAAATAATCAAAGACTTCTCACCTTTTCAATAACCATTTCTTTTAATAATATCTATTTTTGTTGAGTTGTGGCAGCAGATTGTCCATCTGTTGCAATAGATTTTCCATCTATTGCAACAGATGATCCATTTGTGCAACAAATGAATTATATGTTGCAATAGATGGATTACCTCTTGCAATAGATGGATTACCTGTTGCAACAGATGGATTACCTATTGCAACAGTTGGATTATCTGATGCAACAAATGGATTATCTGATGTAACAAATAGACCATTTGTTTAGGGCCATCTGTTAATTAAAATTAAATAACAATTTTTTTATGATTTTAAATTGTGTTTATCATTTATTTCCTTATTATTTTTATGAACCATTTTTATTTATTAAATAGTCATGATTTTTCACCCTTTCAATAACCCCTTTTTTTAATTGATAACCGTTTTTAGTCAGTTTTTCCAACAGATGGACCATCTGTTGAAAGAGATTTGTTATCTGTTCGAAGAACATAAACTAATGGCAAGAACTATATTGTGTTCTTTCAGTAGATCTGTGCAACAGATGTTCCATCTGTTGTAACATACTGGTCATGTGTTGGTTGAACGCAACACAGTCTGATGAAGTGTATTGTATTCTTCCAGCCAATGTTCATCTGTTGTAACAGATGGGTAATCTGCTGAATATATTTTTTGTAGTCGTATTTAGTTCTTGTTTGGTTACCTCTTTTTATTGATGCACAAGTTATTAAAAACATAGTTAATATAATAAATAATAACATTTACATCTCCAGCAACGAGTTAAAATTATCAAAGTCAATAATCAAACAACATAAGTTTACTATTACAACGATCATGGTGCATTACATATGTAGCACTTATTTTTTCTTGACGAGCATGCAGTCCTTTGACGTTCAAAATGGTTACCCATTGAGCCTCTGTAGTTTTGGAAACCACTTCACGAAGGGAATCGAATATTAAACATTGTTTGACATTGATGGGGTAGGAAGAATAAGGTGCGTACAGATGGATGGATCCACTTTCATGCGTGAGAATTATATATTAATGATCAGGTTATCGTGACAACACACAAAGTAAAATTATTTTGTGAATGCAGTTTTTTACTGCTTAGGCATTGATCCTTCAAACAAGATCATGTATTTTATAGTCAAGTTTGATAGGTGTGAACTGATAAGGCCGAAGGGTTCCAAGAAAGGGGTGTCGATCACCTGTTACAATTTAATGACAGTTTTGCTCATGTTTATACATCAAATTCTGAGAAGGGATCAATACTTGATGGCATTATAGATAGTGATTTAATCGATTTTAATGGTGCAATAGACTTTGAAAAGGCCTTCGAAGCCTCCCACTATAACAAACAAGAATGAAAAAACAATAGAAATTCCCCTGGTCTAAATTTATATGGATGGGTTGCTCGCGGGAGACTTTTATATAATAGAAGGTGCTTGGGAGAATACCTGTGTCACAACCTGAGGCTACCCCATAGCCGCGACAATGGTTCTTACGGTCATAAATGACCACAAGCTAACCCATGGGCTGGTACTTGTTGTGAACACTGATCAAAATGGTACTGATATAACATATGCGAAAGATAAACTGATAAAGAGATAATGGATACAAGGTGAAAGTAACTGACTATCTGTCTAATTGTTTGTCTGAAAAGCCTCTAACTGACTGAGGAGTTGATGGGACAAGCCCCCAAATAGATCCATCTGACTAAATATAAAGGACTACTAAATTAATTGGAATAAGCAATCATGTCCTCGATGGATGAGGACTCACCATTACTACTTCTACGTACACTGAGTTGTCAAGTAGCGATCGGGAAACTGAGCATCCGAACCTTTGTTATAAGACAACATAGCGCAAAGAAAAGTATACGATCAATACTTTTAATGTACTAGTATATGAGATGAGGTTTGGCTGAAATACATGGGGTACTGTGCGCATGAGATAAGGACTAACTAAACAATACGAAATGACTGAGCATGAATGCATGAAAACTGTAATATCTAACAATACAAGACCAAGCATTTATATATTTTTGAAATAATCTGTAAATTGAAGGACTGAAATCTGTATAACTGAATAACTATAAATCTGTATGCTTTGGTCAAGCAAACCTGAAGTGAATATACACTAAATACTATACTAAGACTGTGGGAGGTATCATCAAACCAACATGCCCCAATTTGAGCTAATTGGGGTCCTACCTGTAACCCTAGTTGGAAGGATGTCAGTATCGTCACAGGTACTAACACTAGGTCTGTGGATCCACTAAACTGGTGTCTCAAAGGACTAACGAGTTACCTTTAACTGGCAGGTGATCTAATGAGAAATGTGTCATCCTCAACTGTCAGGTAAACACCTTGTCAACACTCAGCTGGCAGGTAGACATCTCCAACCTACGCTGGCTATGAGTTCTAAAACTCGGGGATTGTTACTAAAGGTCACACCCACTACTATCAGTTGAGCCCCCATCCCTGAGTTCACTCAGTGCTAAATCCTACTCCTAACTGAACTGCTACTGGAACTGAACTAACCTAAGCTCGACTGAACATGATTTTAAGTAAATAATAGAATTCGTGGTTTAACTGAATCATGACTGAAATGATCTGAATTCATGTGAAAACACTTAAGTATCGGGTATTCATAACCCACCAGCATTGAATGATCATTGAATGTAATAACAAGCTTAAAAGGTGTAGAAAAGGATCATGGCTCAAAACCTATAAGCATAGACATTCCATTAAACATGTGGGGATCATGAATTTAAACATGGGAATGCTTTTAATAGGGGAAAACAACATGATTACATAAGTGAAAACATAAATTTGTAGATTTAACATGGAATTCACTTGAATAAAGCATGGGAAACTCAAATTCATAGCATGAGGAATTCAAAATCTTGCATGGGATCATACATGGGCTGAATTGAATTAAAATTTCCATGAAAACATGAGTTAAACCCATCTTAAGCATACAAAAATACCATAATAATAGATAAATCCATTTTTTAATTGAAAAGAGGGTTTTTGGGATACATGGGTGAAAGGATCCATGAATGAACACCCCACATACCTTAAGCTTTTAATTTAAAAGGAAAAGGCTAATCTTGATGCTTTCTTAAAGGTTCTTAAACTTGAGGAACTTAAATTTTTGATTTCTTAGGGTGAAAGGAATTGAATTAGGGTTCTTGGGGAAAGGAGAGGGTTTTCTTGAGAGGAAAATTTGAGAAAAAGGGTAAAATTATGCCCTAACTGATGTCCAAGTCGTGTTATGAGCAATTGGGTTGAGGGGGGAAAAGACCCAATTGCCCCTCAACCATCTAAATCAAAAACCACAACGTAACCGCGACGTGGTCTAATCACGGTCATTGAATTCCCTTACCGCAATGCGGTCTACATAAGAACGGGAATAAAGCCATGACGCGGGCTTATTGCAATGACCCACTGGTTCATGACGCGGGCTTATTGCAATGACCCACTGGTTTCGTGATCCAAACATGTCCCAACCCTTATCCAAAAAATCTGAAACCTCTTCGAGACATACTTCTTACATCCATGAACATGAATCAACTCAAAAACTAACATCTCAGGATTGTGAAGACCAAAATAAAAATCCTCAAAGTTAGTGGTCTTAAAAATGATTAAGTCCCCAACACTTCGTGAAATTTTTAGGCCTTAAGCCCCTTATGCATGCAACTAAGAGCTGAATCAAACAAAGAATAGTGTAGGGTATTACAATATTCCCCTTTGGAAACATTCATCCTCGAATGAGACTGATTAGATTGAGAGTACTGAACTAAGGCAACTGAGATCATATATTGAACATGCATGATTTGGAACATGATTTCATAACTGAGTTTGAACTATGATACATGAACTGAACTGATTTTGAAATGCATGCAATAACATGAGAATGATTATATAGATGGAACTTAGAATGGGAAAGAGTGAATCTAAGGAAAATTGTTACCTCAAGATGAGTTTGAGTTTGCGAAGAAAAGATGAGGGTACTTGGTACGTATATCTGCTTCTACTTCCCAAGTGTCTCCCTCAACGGACTGATTCCGCCATAGAACTTTAACCAAGTGAAATATTTTTGTTCCTTAGTCTACGAATCTAACGATCTAGGATCTCAATTGGAACTTCTTCAAAAGAAAGGCTATCCTGAACACCTATACTTTCTAAAGAAATAACAACATTTGAATCCCCAATACATTTCTTCAACAAAGAAACATGAAACACCAGATGGACTGATGCCAAATCTGTAGGTAACTCTAGATCATAAGATATCTTCCAAAATGGTACAAGATTCTATAAGGACCAACATATCGGGGATTGAGTTTCCTTTCTTACCAAATCTCTTCATTCCCTTCATGGGCGAGATTTTCAAATAGACTAAATCATAAACATCAAACTCAAGGTCTCTCCTCCTCATATCTGCATAAAATTTCTGACGGCTTTGGGCTGTCTTCAGCCTTTCCCGAATTAACTAAACTTTCTTCATCGCCTCAAACACTGAATATGGCCCTATCAAAGTAGCCACACCTGCTTCAAACCAACCAATAGGATACCTACATATCTTCCCATAGAGAGACTTAAATAGAGCCATCTGGATATTGGAGTGATAACTATTGTTGTAGGCGAACTCAATCAAGGATAAATGGTCATCCCAACTACCTTTAAAATCAATAACACATGCTCTCAACATGTCTTCTAAGGTTTGAATGGTCCTCTCTGCCTGACCATCTGTCTGAGGATGAAAAATTATACTGAGATAAACTTGGGTACCAAGACCCTTCTGAAAAGCCTTCCAAAAGTGAGAGGTAAACTGAGTACCTCTATCTGAAATGATAGACAACGGAACTCCATGCAACTTAACCAACTTTTTGATATAAAGCCTGGCATAATCCTCAGCTGAGTACAAAGTATGAACTAGCAAGAAATGAGCTAATTTAATCATTCTATCTACAATGACCCATATCGAATCATGTTGATAATGCGGATGAGGCAAACCCATAACAAAATCCATGTTCACCACCTCCCACTTCCAAGTGGGGATGTTGAACTCCTATAATGCACTACTAGGCCTCTGGTTCTCAACTTCAACCTACTGCCAATTTGAACACTTAGCCATAAACTCTGCAATATTCTTCTTCATACCATTCTACCAATGGATTTCCCACAAGTCACTGTACATCTTTGTGGATCCTGGATGAATGAAATATAGCGCACCATGCACTTCTGCCAAAATTTTCTGCCTCAAATAATCAACACATAAAACACATAACCCGTCCTGATAATGCAACACACCATCTCCCTCTTGGGATAAAACCTCTACTTTCTGATCTCTATTGGTTTCCTTTAACCTATCAAAACTGGGATCTCTATCTTGATTTTTCTTCACTTCAGAAACCAAAGAAGATTCTGAACCATTTTGAACCTATATACTACCTTCAGTTGAATCAACTAATCGGACACCCAATCTAGTAGGTTGATGAACCTCCTAACTAACTTCTTCTTATCCTCCTCAACATGAGCAACACTACCTATAGATAATCTACTAAGGGCATATTCCACTATATTGACCTTGCCCAGATGATACAACATACTCATATCATAATCTTTTAACAACTCTAGCCACCTTCTCTGTTGAAGATTCAAATCTTTCTGCGAGAACACATACTGAAAACTATTGCGATTCATGAAAATGTCAACATGAACCCTATAAAGATAATTTCTCCAAATTTTTAGGGAAAAAACAATAGTTGCAAACTTAAGGCCATGGGTAGGATAATTCTTTTCATGGGGTTTAAGTTGTCTAGAGGCATAGACTATGACCTTAACTCTCTACATTAATACACAACCAATACCAACTCTAGAAACATCACAGTGAACTACAAACCCATCTGAACTATCTGGAAAAGTCAATACTGGGGCTGAACTGAGTCTAGTCTCCAACTCCTGAAAACTCTTCTCGTAAGAATCTGACCACTAAAATTTGACTTTCTTCTGAGTCAATTGAGACACTGGGGATGCAATAGAAAAGAAACCTTCAACAAACCATCTGTAATAGCCAGCTAATCCCAAGAAACTCCTAATATCTGATGGAGTGATGGATCTGGGATAGTTTCTCACTGCTTTAGTCTTTTGAGGGTTAACTCAAATGCCATCACCGGAGTCAATATGGCCAAGGAAAGATATTGGTCTTAGCAAAAACTCTAACTTACTGAACTTGGTGAATAATTGATGAGTTATAAGGGTCTGTAATACAATTCTTAGATGGTCTGCATGATCTTTTTCACTACAGGAATAGACAAGAATATCATCAATGAAGACTATGATAAACATTTACAAGTACTACTTAAGCACTCTGTTCATTAAGTCCATGAAAGCTGCAGGGGAATTCGTTACTCCAAAAGAGATAACTAGAAAGTTTAAGTGACCATACCGAGTTCTGAAAGCTGTCTTCAAAATGTAACATTCTATAACTCTGAGCTGATAATAGCCGGATATGAGGTCTTTCTTAGAGAAGTAACTGGCACCCTGAAGTTGGTCGAACAAATCATCAATCTTAGGGAGTGGATAATTATTCTTGATTATGACTTTGTTCAACTGACGGTAATCGATGCACATTCTGAGAGAATCGTTTTTCTTATACACAAACAAAACTGGAGTGCCCCATGGGGAAATACTAGGCCTGATGAGTCCCTTATCTAAGAGATCCTTCAACTATTCTTTCAATTCCCTAAGATCAAT
The DNA here is from genome assembly GCA_030864215.1 of Capsicum pubescens. Taxonomy (NCBI): domain Eukaryota; kingdom Viridiplantae; phylum Streptophyta; class Magnoliopsida; order Solanales; family Solanaceae; genus Capsicum; species Capsicum pubescens. The sequence continues at coordinate 79,171,041 of CM061539.1, forward strand.
TGGAGCCATTCTATAGGGAAGAATAGAGATAGGTTGGCTATCTGGAAGAAGATCTATTTCGAAGATAATTTCCCTTTCGGGGGGAACTCCGGAAAGGTCTTCAGGGAACACATCTGGTAATTCTATTACTACTGAAACTGACTCAAGACTTGGAGTCTTGTAACTAGAGTCCTTGACTTTAACAAGATGGTAAACACACCCTTTAGATATCATTTTTCTTGCCTTAAGGTAAGAAACAATATGACCCTTAAGCGCAGAGGTACTACCTCTCTATTCAATGACTGGTTTATCGGGAAACTAAAACTGAACGACTCTATTTTTGCAATCAACTGAGGCTTAGCATGAGTGGAGCCAATCCATACCGAGAATGACATCAAAATCAGTCATCTCTAACTCCACAAGATCAACTGAGGTAATTTTCTAAGATATTGTAACTGGGAAATTTATGGATACCCATCTGGCTATAATAGATTTACCCATTGGGGTAGACACTGAGAAAGGTTCTGCTAAAGATTCAGGACTGACATTGAAGTTAACAACTATATAGGGAGTAACAAAGGAGAGTAAGGCTTGGGGTCTAATAAAATATAAACATAGAGATAAAAGACTTGTAACTTACCCGTAACTATATCAGGAGAACTTTCCTAATCATACTGGGTCAGGAGGGAATACAACCTAATATGACGCTACCCACTGGTTGCGCTGGAAGTGACACCCTGCTGAGTCGGGCAATCGGCTGGAACTAGAGGACGGTTGGACTGACCCTGCTGATCAATCTTTGGGCAATCTTTAACTCTGTGGCCTTGCTTGCCACATCCAAAATACATATCACTGACAACTCTACACATACCCTGATGATGCCTACCATATTTTTCGTAAAGCAGATTAGTACAACTATTGTTCAGACTACCTTAGGACTTAGAGCCTGGGACCCTATCCTGACTATCTTGCCTGAACTTAGGCATTAGCACACTAGCTCAAGATAGAGCTGGGGCTGAAAACTTTTGTCAGAAATGAGAATTGAGAACGGTTACCACCTTCTAACCTTGGCCGAGAAAATTTAAAACTACCTGTTCTGGCCCTCTTATTGTAACGCCCCAAGACCCCATCCCGGGACGTCACACGGTGCTTAAGGCCACACGCAGCCTCAAGCTAGCCCTTTAAGCCTGTCTTCACTTCTATAACTCACTATGACAATAATGATGCTGTAATAAGGAAGAATAATCATGTCATGAACATACTGGAATACAAAGAAATATTGTCCTGTATAATCAAAATACTGCAGTTCTATACATACTAGTACTCTAGTCTGACAAAGCCTCTACTACATAAGACTGAGAAGCCATTGGGAAAATTCCCCAACTGACTCGCACTGAAATGAAAGGAAATAACCATCTACCAACATGACAAAATCAGGGACCTAGGTCCTCGAAACATGAGGACTCACCAACTGCAGAAATGTAGATAAAGGTACTCAAAGATCACTGTCGCTGCTGAGACTGGGCACCGGAACCTACATCACGAGGGATTATAGAACATAGAAAAGTATATGAATCAGTACTTTGGAATGTACTGAGTATGAGGGGGTGTATGCAACATTTAAAAAAAATATCAAAAACATATAAGAAAATCAAGGATACTAACAATAATGACTCTCTTCGCTTGAATTAATTGAAATATATTCCTTCTAAATCATCAATAGTAAGACAAGCATTATAAATCTTATAAATCATTATGGTCATCTCAAACTCTTCAACTCAAGACTTAGAGTGATTCGGTAACTCATGAAACTTGGACTATTATAGACTTGGGAGTTTCTTATAACCGATATAAACCATGTGAGTTTACATGGAGTCAAACGTCTTGCCCACGTTGGGGAGAGATGTTCTATCCTTTCCATTAGAGTAGAACCTTAACTTTAGTTATCACTGTCTCGCCTTTGTCCCTAAATCTTAATCCTATGGTGGCACGTAGTTCTGGGGAAATACCATATTTCCGCTCGGTGCTAAATACTACTCCCAGACTTAAGCTCAGAACACGTTAGGAAATCCACCTTAATCAACTTAAGGGTCTATTATAGAGACAAAATCATAAATATCTCATTTGCAAATCATAAACAACTTGTGGATTCCTAACTCAACTCAAACTTAAAGCAATCTTTCTCAACCTCAAATGTACTTGTTCATTAAATCATATCAAATATCGAAACTTCAGGAAAACATCAAAGAGCCCATTGTTGACTCTCAAGCTTAAATATCAATATATATTCAATAATCAAACTTCTCATAGAAAAAGCTTAAATCATGACACCTATCTTAAATCATTTAGAAATCATCAATTCATGGTAACAATATACAACTCATGGCGTAAGTTCTCAATTTAAGAAATAAGATGATGAAATAATCATGTATATCGAACTTGAACAACTCAAATCTCATAAAATCATTAATAAAGTAATTTGGGTGTAAACCCACTTTGTAATTTCATGGAAATAAATAATAAAAATTAAATCCTTGGGCACAAGAACGAAAGGAGTGTTCTTGTTCAAACCCCACATACCTTGGATTAGGAATTTAAGATAAAGAGACTTGATTTTGAATCCTTCTTACACTCTTGAATTAGGGTTCTTGAAGCCTTTGACCGGGAGATCTTGATTCTTGAACCACTTTGAAACTCTATGGAATATACTTGAATTTTCTTGGAAGAAGATTGGATTTTGGGTTGGAGAGAAACCCTAGCTTCTAGATATTTCTTGGAAGAGAAATGAGAGAAAATGAGGTTTTCTCATCTGCTTGTATATATATATATATATATATACAAGACCAAAATGGGCAGAAAAGACCAAAATGCCCTTTTAAAAAGAATTGAAAATTGTTGATCGAGGTCTGTGACTGTCGAACTGACGGTCCGCCAGAGCAACTGACGATCCACCAGATCGTCTGTCACTCAAGTGCCAAAATTGGGACATTCTGCCTTAACGTAACGGTCGAAGTGACGATCCGTCAGGAAACTGACGGTCCACCAGATCATCCGTCACTCGGGGGTCAGAAATGGGACATTCTGCCTCGACTTGACGGTCCTCTTGACGGTCCGTCAAATTTTTTGCGGCCCATCATTTTGGCTGTCGCACGATGGCCAGAAAAATTGGTTACTTCCTTGGCTTGACAGGAAAACTGACGGTCTACCAAGGACTTGGTGTTCCTTTAGGTCTACTGTCAGGCCTGGGCGATTCCGACATCGCTTAGTAAAACGGCCATAACTTCCTCGTCCGATGTCGGATTTCGATGAAATTGGTATCGATGAAAAGCTTATTCAATACTATACATGATAAAAGTAGAAATTAGAGAAATAAAACACAATATAAACATCAATCACTTTGGAAGCCACCCCTATCCACCCAAAAGACAGATTTATGCTTAAGGAATGATCGGGGTATTACAATATCTCCACCTTGGAAACATTCGTCCTCGAATATTGCCATATAGGTCAAGAACAAGAGAAAAATGAGGACGCACAGCTGGAACGACCCACTCGAAGGGCTTACTTTACTCTAAACTTTTGGGTACTGCACAGAATGCACGAATCATAGTGAGAGTAACCATATAGATGAATGCACAACAGAATTGAGGAATAATAGTACCTTCGGCTTGATTGGAACTCTTGGAGAAGAGATGAGAGTAATTGGCTCGCATATCTGCTTCTGCTTCCCAAGTAGCACCCTCGACTGATTGATTTCGCCATAAAACTTTAACCAAGGGAACTTTCTTGTTCCTTAGTTTTCGGACTTGGAAATCTAGGATCTCGACTGAAACTTCATCATAAGAAAAACTATCTCAAACATCGAAGCACTCTGATGGATCAACAACAACAAAATCACCAATTTGTTTTTTGAGCATAGAAACATGAAATACAAGATGGACAACTGACAACTCTGTAGGCAACTCAATCTCATAAGTTGTCTTCCCAACATGATTCAAAACTCTATAAGGGCTTACATATCGGGGACTAAGCTTCTATTTTTTTCTAAATCTCTTCACCCCTTTCATGGGCGAAATTTTTAAGTACACCAAATCATCAACTTCAAACTCAAGAGCTCTTCTCGTCATATCTGCATACGACTTTTGACGACTCTGGGTTGTCTTCCACCTTTCCTGAATCAAATTAACTTTATCCATAGCCTCGAACACAACATTAGGTCCAATCACGATAGCCTCACCTACTTCAAACCAACCTATAGGTGATCTACACCTCCGACCATACAAAGCCTCAAATGGAGCCATTCCAATGCTAGCATGAAAACTGTTGTTATACGTAAATTCAATCAATGGAAAATGTTCATCCCAACTCCCTTTGAAATCAAGAACACATGATCTCAACATATACTTCAAAGTCTGGATAGTTCTCTCAGCCTGACCGTCTGCCTGTGGATGAAAAGCGGAGCTAAGATGAACTTGGGTGCCAAGACCCTTCTGGAAGGCTCTCCAAAACTGAGAAGTAAATTGAGTACCTCTATCGGAGATGATAGACAATGGAACTCCATACAACCTGACTAACTCTCAGAGGTACAGCTTAGTATAGTCCTCAGCGGTGAAAGATGTATGTACTGGAAGGAAATGCTCGGACTTAGTCAACCTATCTACAATGACCCAAATAGAATCATGATAACGATAAGAGAGAGGTAAACCGGTAACAAAATCCATAGTCACTTCCTCCCACTTCCAAGTAGGAACAATGAATTCTTGCATCATTCCACCGGGTCTTTGGTGCTCTATCTTCACCTGTTGGCAAGTTGCACACTTCTCTAAGGACTTTTCTATATCCTTCTTCATGCCATTCCACCAATAAATTTCCCGCAAATTGCAGTACATCTTGGTAGCATCGGGATGAATCGAATACCTCGCACCATGAGCTTCAGACATAATCCTCTGCCTCAAATCATCAACATCAGGCACACACAATCTATTCTGAAATCTCAATACACCATGTCCCTCTTGGGAGAAAACCTCTACCTTTTGGTCTTTAACTAACTCTTTCAGTTCGATCAAACGAGGATCCATATCTTGCTTCTCTTTTACTTTCAAAACTAGAGAAGATTTGGAACTACTCTGGACCCAAGAATTACCCTCAGCTGAATCAAGCAATCTAACTCCCAACCTAGCTAGATGATGCACTTCACGAGCTAACTCCTTCCTATCTTCCTTGACATGTGCTATACTACCCAAGGATGATCTGTTAAGGACATCTGCCACTACATTGGCCTTGATGGGGTGATACAGTACCTTCATATCATAGTCCTTTAGCAATTCTAACCATCACCTCTGTCGAAGATTCAACTCTCTCTGAGTAAAAACATACTGCAAACTTTTGTGATCCGTAAAGACATTAATATGAACACCTTACAAGTAGTGTCTCCAGATTTTTAAGGCAAAAACCACAGCAGCTAATTTGAGATCATGGGTCGGATAATTCTTCGCATGTGGTTTTAACTGTCAGGAGGCATAGGCTATAACCTTACCTTTTTGCATCAACACACAACCCAAACCAACTCTCGAGGCATCGCAATACACCACAAAATCATCTACACCATTAGGAAGGGTCAACATAGGGGCTGAAGTGAGTTGAGTCTTCAACTCCTAAAAACTCTTCTCACAAGAATTTGACCACTGGAATTTAACTTTTTTCTGGGTTAACCGGGTCAAAGGAGACGCAATGGAGGTGAAATCTTCAACAAAATGATGGTAGTAACTAGCTAGGCCCAAGAAACTCCTAATATCAGACGGAGAGATAGGTCTATGCCAATTTTTCACAGCTTCTACCTTTTGAGGATCGACTTGAATACCTTTAGAAGAAACAATATGACCCAGAAAAGCAACTGACCTTAGCCAAAATTCACACTTGCTAAATTTGGCAAATAGTTGATGATCTCTAAGGGTTTGCAAGACTATTCGGAGATGATCTGCATGGTCATTTTTATTTTGGGAGTACACAAGAATGTCATCTATGAATACAATAACAACCATATCTAGGTACTATCTGAACACCCGATTCATGAGGTCCATAAAAGTTGTTGGGGCATTTATTAGTCCAAAGGACATGACCAGGAACTCAAAACGGCCATAACGGGTACTAAAAGCTGTCTTTGGAATATCACACTCTCTGACTTTAAGTTGGTGATAACCAGATCTCAAATCTATTTTCGAGAAATAACTGTCACTTTACAGCTAATCAAACAGGTCATCAATCTTGGGAAGAGGGTATTTGTTCTTGACTGTGACCTTGTTGAGCTTACGATAGTCAATGCACATGCGCAATGAACCATCTTTCTTTCACACAAATAGAACGGGTGCACCCCATGGAGACACACTGGGCCTTATGAAACCCTTATCTAAAAGATCTCTGAGTTGCTCTTTCAACTCCTTAAGTTCTGCAGGGGCCATACGATACGGAGGAATAGAAATAGGCTGCGTATCGAGAAGGAGATCAATCCTGAATTCTATCTCTCTATCGAGAGGTACCCCTGGGATATCTTCTGGGAAAACATCAAGAAACTCATTGACAACACTAATAGACTGAATATTCAGAGTCTCAGACTCAGTGTCTTTAAATCAAACCAAATGATAGATACAACCCTTAGATATCAATTTCCTGGCTTTAAGGTAGCATAAAAATGACTCTTGGGAGCTACAGAATTTTTGGACCACTCAAAAATTGGCTCGTTGGGAAACTAAAACTTGACTACATGGGTACGACAGTCTATAGACGAATAGAAAGAGTGAATCCAATCCATACCTAAAATAATGTCAAAATCAACCATGTCTAGCTCAATCAAGTTTACAAACATGATTCTGTTAAGGACAATGATAGGACACTTCTTATACACTTGCTTAGCAACAACAAATTTACCTACGGGGGTAGAAACTAGAAAAATCTCAGGAATCTTTTCAGCCTTGATCCCAAAATTCAAAGCCACCAACGGAGTCACATAAGAAAGACTTGACCCAGGGTCCATCAGCACATACACATCAAAATGAAATACACGAAGCGTACCAGTAACAATATCTGGTGAATCCTCCTGCTCCTGGAGTGGTGATATAGCATAAAAGCGATTCTGGCGCTGACCACCGGCAGTACTAGATGAGGCACCCTGAGGAGGAGTAGGACGAACTAAAGGGGCTGGAGCACTAATAGCCTGACTCTGGGGATGAACATCATGGCTCCCCTGTCTAGCATATGGACAATCTCTGAGTTTGTGGCCCAACTTCCCACAACTAAAACAACCTCTCTATTCAACCATGCACTTTCTGGGATGCGTCCTACCACACTTAACACACGAGGGATAGTTAGGTCTATTACTCACACTGTCCTGAGACCTTGACACAGTAGGCCTATTACCCTGCTCCTGTCTGGCTCTGGGTGCGGGAGCACTAGCTGATGAGGGCACTGGCACAAAAGAACGGCTATGGAACTGAGGGTGAATCCCTACAGAAAATCTAGTCTGACTATACCCCTGCTTCTCTGATCTAACTCTCTTATTCCCTCTCACCGTCTTAATCTCCTTCACAATATCTGTCTCAATCTGCTGAGCATGTATCATTAATCTAGAAAGGTCCATGTCCCTATTAAGCATAGCGGACCCACACTCTTTCACAACATAACCAGATACACCAGCCAAAAACTTACTCATACTAGTTCTGGAATCATCCATCATACCGGGAGCATACTTAGATAATTGATTAAACTTATGAAAATACTCCTTAACTGTCATGGAGCCCTGTCTTAAGTTCATAAATTCTTCTAGCTTCACTTCCTTCAGCTCAGGAGGAAAGAATTGGTCTAAGAATGCATCCTGGAACAGCTGCCAAGTCATGTGAGCGATATCCTCGCCTCTACTCTTCCTCCACATCTCCACCCAATCATAAGCAACATCTTTCAAGAGAGAGAAATCTAACTCTGCATTTTTTTTCTGTAACATGCATAATTTGGGTGATCTTCTTCACCTCATCAAGATATATCTGTGGGTCCTCACCTACCCTTGACACAAAAAACTCTGGCGGATTCATCCACATAAAATCACGAACCTGAGCTACCGCTGAATTACCTTCTTGTGGAGGTGGAACTGTGGCCTGAACATTGGCCTGAGCATTGGAGGTAACTGCCTGGGCTAGTGCCTGAAAAGCTGCCCGGAACTCAGAATGGGACACTGTCTCACCTAAAGAATCAACGGGTTGAGGTTGTTCATTGTTTCTACGAGCTCGACGAGAAGGAATTTTCTATCATAAGATAGCATGAATTAATAGCAGAGAGAAACAGTCGTAAGCACGATCAACTTCTGAAAGAAAGAAATAACTTTTTCCTAAAATATCCCGTAGCCTCTTGCTCATAGATGTGGCGCTCTATACACCGATGATCAAGGCTCTACGTAATGCGACTTGTCAGACTCCATAGGACTCGTTGAACCTTAGGATTTGATACCAAGCTTGTAACACCCCAAGACCCCATCCAGGGATGTAACACGGTGCTTATGGCCACACGCAGACTCAAGCTAACACTCTAAGCCTGTCTTCACTTCTATAACTAACTATGACAATAATGACACTGTAATAAAGAAGAATAATCATGTCATGAATATACTATAATACAAAGAAATACTATCCTGTATAATCAAAATACTGCAGTTCTATACATACTGGTACTCTAGTCTGACAAAGCCTCTACTACATAAGACTGAGGAGCCATTGGGACAGGTCCCCAACTGACTCGCACTGAACTGAAAGGAAACAACCATCTACCAACATGACAAAATCAGGGACCTAGGTCCTCAAAACATAAGGACTCACCAACTGCAAAAATATAGATGAAGGTACTTAAAGATCACTGTCGCTGCTGAGACTGAGCATCGAAACCTACATCATGAGGGATTATAGAACACAGAAAAGTATGTGAATCAGTACTTGGGAATGTACTGAGTATGAGAGGGTGTATGCAACATTTAAAAAAAATATCATAAATATATAAGAAAATCATGCATGCTAACAATAATAACTCTCTTCGTTTGAATTAATTGAAATATATTCCTTCTAAATCATCAATAGTAATACAAGCATTATAAATTTTATAAATCATTATGGTCAGCTCAAACTCTTCAACTCAAGACTTAGAGTGAGTCGGTAACTCATGAAACTTGGACTATTATAGACTTGGGAGTTTCTTATAACCGACATAAACCATGTGAGCTTACATGGAGTCCAATGTCTTACCCACATAGGGGAGAGCTATTCTATCCTTTCTATCAGAGTAGAACCTTAACTTTAGTGATCACTGTCTTGGCCTTTAGCCCTTAATCTTAATCCTACGGTGGCACGTAGTTCTGGGGAAATACCATATTTCTTGCTCGGTGCTAAATACTACTCCTAGACTTAAGCTCAGAACACGTTAGGAAATCTACCTTAATCAACTTAAGGGTCTATCATAGAGACCAAATCATAAATATCTTATTTGCAAATCATAAACAACTGGTGGATTCCTAAATCGACTCAAACTTAAAGCAATCTTTCTCAACCTCAAATGTACTTGCTCATTAAATCATATCAAATATCAAAACTTCAAGAAAACATTAAAGAGCTCATTCTTGACTCTCAAGCTTAAATATCAATATATATTCAATAATCAAACTTCTCATAGAAAAGGCTTAAATCATGACACCTATCTTAAATCACTTAGAAATCATCAATTCATGGTAATAATATACAACTCATGGCGTAAGTTCTCAATTTAAGAAATAAGATGATGAAATAAGCATGTATATCGAACTTAAACAACTCAAATCTCATAAAATCATTAATAAAGTAATTTAGGTGTAAACCCACTTTGCAATTTCATGGAAATAAATAATAAAAATTAAATCTTTGGGCACAAGAACGAAAGGAGTGTTCTTGTTCAAACCCCACATACTTTGGATTAGGAATTTAAGATGAAGAGACTTGTTTTTGACTCCTTCTTACACTCTTGAATTAGGGTTTTTGAAGCCTTTGACCGGGAGAGCTTGATTCTTGAACCACTTTGAAACTCTATGGAAGATTCTTGAATTTTCTTAGAAGAAGATTGGATTTTGGGTTAGAGAGAAACCCTAGCTTCTAGATATTTCTTTGAAGAGAAATGAGAGAAAATGAGGTTTTCTCATCTTCTTGGATATATATATATATATATACACAAGACCAAAATGGGCATAAAAGACCAAAATGACCTTTTAAAAAGAGTTGAAAATTGTTGATCGGGGTCTGTGACGGTCGAACTGACGGTCCGTCAGAGCAACTGACGGTCCACCAAATCGTCCGTCACTCGAGTGCAAAAACTGGGACATTCTTCCTCGATGTGACGGTTAAAGTGATGATCTGTCAGGAAACTGATGGTCCACCAGATCGTTCATCACTCGAGGGTCAGAAATGGGATATTCTGCCTCGACTTGACAGTCCGTCAAATTTTTGGCGGCCCATCATTATGGCCGTCGCACGATGGACAGAAAAAGGGGTTACTGCCTTGGCTTGACAGGACAACTGATGGTCCACCAAGGACTTGGCAGTCCTTCAGGTCTACCGTCAGCAATTCCGACATTGCTTAGTAAAATGGCTATAACTTCCTCGTCCGATGTCTGATTTCGATGAAATTGGTATTTATGGAAAGATTATTCAATGCTCTACATGACAAATGTAGAAATTAGAGAAATACAACATAATATAAACATCAATCACTTTGGAAGCCACCCCTATCCATTCAAAAGATAGATTTAGACTTAAGGAACGATCAGGGTATTACACTTATTCTCTCTCTTTATCCTTAAGATTCTCTTTCTCAATCTGCTAAGCATGAACTATAAGTTTAGATAAGTCCATATCCTTAATCAAAATAACAATCCTATATTCCTTAACCCCACTATCAGCTACACTAGACACGTACTTACTCATTCTAGACCTATTGTTGGCCACCACATTAGGAGCATACCTCGCCAACTGAGTGAACTTAAGCGAGTACTCCTTCCCACTCATGCCACCCAAATTTAAATTAATAAACTCATGAATCTTAGCCTCCCTCAACTCTAATGGGAAGAACCTATCTATGAAAGTGGTGGCAAATTCCTCTCGCTCAATAGGCTCTGCCTCAACATTACGGTCCTCCTTCTACTGCTTAAACTAGGTGTGAGCTACATCCTTCAACTGATATGCAACTAACTCTACACTCTCACTCGAAGTGATGCCCATAATATCTATCACCTTATGAACTATATCAAGAAACTCATACGGATACTTTTCATACTTAGATCCCAAACACAAAGTGTATGACCCCATAAAATTCTCTCATAGTCTGAGCCTTAGAGTGTGTCAAGTGAAGCGTAAATCTGGCCCTAAAAGATTGAGAAGTGACTTCCCTAGTGAGAAATATTTTAAATTGTGTATAATTTTCCTAATATCAACATTTTTTCATGTAGATAATTGTATAAGATTTCCGTTGATACCAATTTTGTCAAAATCCGACATCGGATGAGGAAGTTATGGTTGTTTTACAAAGAACTGTCGGAACCGCCCAGGTGCGACGGACAGGTTGACGGACCGTCAAGATTACGATGGAACATCGCCTAAACCGTCACAACTAAGGCAGTTAATCTCTCTTCTGGCCCAAGTGCAACGGCAAAGACGACGGACACTCAAGCTAGCGACGGACCGTCGCTAAGACCATCACAACTGAGGCAGTGTGGCCTTTTTCTGACCAACGTGTAACGGACGATGTGACAGGCCATCAGACTAGCGACGGACCATCACTCCGACCATCACAAATCCTGTTCAGTATTTTTAAGTTGTTTTTTAAAAGGGCTTTTTGGTCTTTTCCCACCCTTTTTACACTTATATATCTTGAACGAAGTTGAGGGCTTCATTTATCATCCATAACATCAAATTAGGATTTCTTTCAAGATCAAAAACCCAAGAACAAGATCAAAACCCTTCTTCAAGAAAAATCAAGAAAATCAAGAATCTCTCCAGGAGCCTTCAAGAAAGAGTTTCCTAAGGTATGCAAATGTTCATTATTGGGTCCCTTTCATCCAAGAAGCTCAAGAATCCTTTTCTAAATTTCAAAGATCTTATGTTTATGAGTTTTTCATGATTCATATGGGTTGAAATTGAAGTTCATGCTATTATTGAGTTTTAATTCATGTTTTGATTGTAGGGTTTTCAAGCTTTGGCCCTAGGATGTGATGTTCATGCTAAACCCTCTTCAAGTTAGTTGTTAAGTGATGTGTTATGTCAATTAAGTGTAGAAATTGTTGAATAAGCAAAGCATGTTCCCCACATGTTTGATAAAATGCCTATGTGAAGGAATTAGAGCCGTTATAGCATGTTGACTAAAAATCTCCAATTATGTGCAATCTCATGCATGCCAAGTGTTTGTTGAAAAGCCTTAGTGAGTAAATTGTGACATGATAGCATAAAGTTTTCCAATTATGTGTTCTTTAATGCATGCTAAGTGTTTGATGTAAGACTTTGTTGAATGGAGTATGATCCAATAGCATGTCTCCCTATATTATCACATTTTTATGATTTCTAAATGCTTAAAGAGATGCTTTAGTGATTGTGATGGTAAATGAATGTCCATGGTCATGATTATTCAAGAATGGTTATGTTTTACTTTTATGTTATCGAGTCCTAGGGGTATTTATAACTGACAAATTAGTTGCAGTCTAGAGCCCGTGTTAGTTTTCACGATAATCTCAGTCAAGCCACGATTCTCAAAACTAAGTGAGTTATAGAACTCTGTACTCTCAGGCAGTTATAGAACTTAAGTAACCTCAATATTGTTAGCAATTTAGCCTCAGTTCAGTACTCATCTAAGATCTAGTAGTATTCAAGTGTTTGGTTCAGACATCAGTAGAATTCAAGTAATCTATTCAGATCTCAGTATCATTCAGTCAGATAATGAGAGTCAGTAGTATTCCGTCAGATAAGAAAACCAAGTGAACTCAGCTTAAATCAGTCAGATCATTCGAGAAATATGATCAGTAACAGATTCAACTCAGTTTAAATTCAGTTAAGAATCAGTCCAAATTCTTTCAGTTGGGAGTAGGAGCTAGCACCGAGCGAGTGTAGGGATGACGGTTTTCCCATTAGAGAGGCAGAGTCATTAGCGGAAATCCCTGAACCCCCGAACTGTGTATCCAGTATAGGACCTGGAGTCACCCATTAGATAAAGGCTTGACTATCATACTGCCTTAAGCTCAACTTCCTTCTCAGGGTCACCTATCAGAAAGGCTTGACTAGAGTAGAGGTGTTTACCCGTGGCACGGTATTGACACCTTTCCAGCTGGGGTTACAGGTTGGACCCTAACAGTTCAGATTTGGGGCATATCGATTAAGTGAGAACTTCCATAGTTGCAGTTTCAGTATCAGTCTTTAGAGTAGAACTCAGAAATCAGGACTGTCAGATACAGTCACCTATCTCAGTAGAAAACTCAGATAGTTCTATAGATTTATGGACCACCCACTAGATAGGCCTGGTCTCTCATAAAGTTAATAAGTATTAGTACTAATAGATTCAGACATCACCCGTTAGATATGCCTAATCTCAGTCTCAGGTTCCGTTGATTATTCTCATTATCAAATTTAGAGATCTTCCGCTAGATAGGTCTGATCTCAAACATAATTATTTCTTATCATTGGTTGTAGATTCAGGGATGATCCATTAGAGAGGTTTGATCTTAGATTTAGTCAGTCAATTATAGCAAGCTTAGAACTCAGTTATTGATATGAGTAGATTCAGTTAATCAGCTTCAGTATCATCGGTTTTCAAGATTACTCGCTAGATAGGACTGATCTCAACTTCAGTACTCAGTTATCAATATCAGAAGTTTTAGTTGTTCAGTATCTCAGTATTAGTAGTGAGTTCAAATGTCAGTAAAGCACTACCCGAGTTTTAGTATTTAGAGTCATGATGAATTCAGTTATGGTTTATGCATTCATGCATATGTCCTCATTCAATACTCTCATGATTATTCAGTTAAGTACTTGTTCATGCATAAGCCTTTGCATTTAGCCTTACCTCATATTGCATACTCAGTACATTCCCATGTACTGACGCATTTGCACTATGGTGTTTTACTTCACACCATAGGTTCAGAGGCACGAGATCCAAAGTACCCTTAGCAGCTAAGTTCCAGTCAGCAGCAGTAGAATTAGCAGTGAGTCCTCTTCATTTGAAGATGATCCTTATTTTATTATCGCATTAGATTTAGTTTATTTTCAGTAGAAAGAGTTAGTTGGGGACATGTCCCATCAACTCCACAGTTCAGATAGTCTAGAGGCTTTTCGGACAGATGTATCAATATTTAGTTTTTAGTTTTTAGTATTTTAGATATTTTGAACCTTATGGCAAGTTTTTTGCCAGTTTTTCACATTTATTATATTATATTATGCAGAGCTGAGGTACAGATATCAGTAGAAGGTTAGCTTGTGGTCCTTCGGGATCATGAGCATCGTGTAACGACTAGGGGTAGTCTTGGGTCGTTACAAACTTGGCATCAGAGCCTAAGGTTCAATAGTGTCCTAGGACATCTGAAAAGCCATATCTAGTAGAGTCTTGTGCATGGGTATGTTGCGTGCCACATTTATGTACAAGAGGCTATAAGATGTTTTTAGGAATAGTCTCTCTTCTTTCAGTGCTCATGTCGTGCGAGTATGCATAAGTTCCAGTTGATTCTCAGTCTTATCCATTCTCCCTTTTTATTTACAGAGTATGCCTCCTTGCAGAGACAATTCCCATCGGGTTGATGACCATCCACCTCAGCCAGTAGATCTTGAGAATGAGAATGTGTCACATGCAGAGTTTCGAGTAGCTTTTCAGGCGCTAGCCCAAGATATGACAACTAGTGTTCAGAGTAACCGTCAGGATTTGGACCTACCTTAGCAAGATGGGAGTTCAAACGCAGCCAGAATTAGAGATTTCATGATAATGAACCCGCCAAAATTCTTTGGGTCAGTAGCAGGTAAGAACCCACAGCTTTATCTAAAGGAAGTGAAGAAGATCACCCAGATTATGCATATTTCTGAGGAGGAGAGTGTAGAATTAGCATCCTATAGGTTGAATAATATTGCTCATGAATGGGTTGTAGTTTGGAAGAAGAGTAGAGGGGAGGATGCAGCCCCCATGACTTGGTAAGAATTTCAGGATGCCTTTGTAGATAAGTTTTTCCCGCTAGAGATGAGAGAATCTAAGGAGAAGAATTTATGAACCTGAGGCAAGGCTTATGATAGTAAAGGAGTATTTTCTTAAGTTCAATCAGTTAGCTAAGTATGATCCCGATTTGATAGTTGACCCTAGAGCGAGTATGAGTAAGTTTGTGACTGGTGTATCCAGGTTAGTGTTGAAAGAGTGTAGGACTACTATGCTTAATAGAGATATTGAACTGGCTAGACTGATGATGCATGTGCAGCAGATTAAACCAGATAAGACAAAGGAAAGAGAGAGAGAGAGTAAGAAAGCCAGAACAAGTAGTCATAATTTCTCTTAGGTAGGGTCATAGGGTGATAACCGTTCTCAGCATAGTCAGAAGTTTTCAGTTTCAGCTCTATCCTCAGGTAGTGTACTCGCACCAAAGTTCAGGGATGTCAGTCATGATGGAGCGCAAGGCTCCAAAGCCCAGGGTAGTGCCAGTAGTATTCATACCTATCCATTTTGTGGAGAGTGTGGGAAGAATCACCTAGGTGCATGTAGATCCAGTAGTGATGTATGCTTTGGGTGTGGTAGGCTAGGCCATAGAATGCGAGAATATAGAGTGATAGCTCAAAGGGATAGAGAATTGCGTCAGCAGGGTGCCACTTTCGGTGCCAATAGTGGTCAACGACAAAACAGACTCTATGCACTTCAGACTCACCATGATCAGGAAAGGTTCCCTAATATAGATTTGGGTATGTTATAAGTCCTTTATATTCAATTCATGATATGCATTGTTAGATCCCTTACTCCCATTTGAGCTTATGTTTCAGCATGAGTTAGTTAGTAAAGCTAGCAGGTCATTTTAGCATTCATGCAGTCAGATTCATATAGTTTGTTTCTCATCTTTCATATAACTATTATATCCAAAATCTTAAGAAAGATAACCATTCCAAGGTAGAAAGTCCCAGTAGTTAAAAGAGAAGTTCAGTTCATGAGTCATGCATTAGTTTTAGATTCTCGAGGTTCAATTATGATCCAGTTCCTAGGTGCCTTGAGCATCACCTCAGTTTTCTCAAGTATGTCAGTGAAGTAAGTGTTCTTAGAGGGACATAGTGTCCCAAGGGGGAGATACCCTATAACTCCCCAATATTTTCCATTCATTACACCCATTCAGTTTTATGCTCAAATTCTCATTACAAGCTTTGCATCAGATATCATTTCATAGTTAGTCATGCTTTCAAGAGTCAGTTCAGTCAGACATTCATGCATTAAATATGCATGTTCAGTAGAAGAAACTCAGCTTATCAAAAATTTTAGAAAGGCTTTCATGAAAATAACTCAGTTGCGTATCCATGCATCAGATATGCATGTCTATTATGAGAATTCATCTTATGAGTAGCTTCAGTCAAGTATTCCATGCATCAGATATGCATGCACAGTATGAGAACTCAGAATATCAGTAGTTCCAGTTGCATAGTCATTTTTTAGATATTCTCGTTCCTTAAGTAAATTTAGTCAATCGGCATTCTTAGCTTATCAAAAGATATTCAAGGACGAATGTTTCCAAGGGGGAGATATTGTAAGACCCCAAAAAATTCTCTCTTAGTCTGAGCCTTAGAGCGTGTCAAGTGAAGCGTAAATCCGACCCAAAAAGATTGAGAAATGACTTCCCAAGTGATAAATATTTTAAACCATATAGAATTTACCCAATATCAACTTTTTTTTCACATAGATAATTGAATAAGATTTCCGTCGATACCAATTTCGTCAAAATCCGACTTCGGATGAGGAAGTTATGGCCGTTTTACTAAGAACTTTCAAAACTGCCCAGGTGCGACGGACAGGTTGATGGACCGTCGAGCTTGCGACGGGCAGGTTGACAGACCATCGAGCTTGCGATGGATAGGTTGACGGACCGTCGAGCTTACGACGGACCATCGTCCAAACCGTCGCAACCAAGGCAGTGACTCTCTCTTCTGGCCTAAGTGCGACGACCAAGATGATGGACCGTCAAGCTAGAGATGGACCATCGCTAAGACCGTCATAACTGAGGCAGTGTGGCCTTTTTCTTACCAATGGACGATGTGACAGGCTGTCATACTAGCGATGGACCATTACTCCGACCGTCGCAAATCCCGTTCAGTATTTTTAAGTCATTTTTAAAAAGGGCTTTATGTTTTTTCCCACCATTTTTACACTTATATATCTTGAACGAAGTTGAGGGCTTCATTTATCATCCATAACATCAAATTAGGGTTTCTTTCAAGATCAAAAACCCAAGAACAAGATCAAAACCCTTCTTCAAGAAAAATCAAGAAAATCAAGAATCTCTCCAAGAGCCTTCAAGAAAGAGTTTCCTAAGGTATGCAGATGTTTATTCTTGGGTCCCATTCATCCAAGAAGCTCACGAATCCTTTTCAAAATTTCAAAGATCTTATGTTTATGAGTTTTCATGATTCATGTGGGTTGAAATTGAAGTTCATGCTATTATTGAGTTTTAATTCATGTTTTGATTATAGGGTTTTCAAGCTTTGGCCCTAGTATTTGATGTTCATGCTAAACCCCCTTCATGTTGGTTGTTAAGTGATGTGTCCATGTCAATTAAGTGTAGAAATTGTTGAATAAGAAAAGCATGCTCCCCACATGTTTGATAAAATGCTTATGTGAAGGAATTAGAGCCGTTATAGCATGTTGACTAAAAATCTCCAATTATGTGCAAGCTCATGCATGCCAAGTGTTTGTTGAAAAGCCTTAGTGAATGAATTGTGACATGATAGAATGAAATTCCTCAATTATGTGTTCTTTAATTCATAATAAGTGTTTGATGCAAGGCCTTGTTGAATGGAGTATGAGCCAATAGCATGTCTCCCTATATTATCACATTTTTATGATTTCTAAATGCTTAAAGAGATGCTTTAGTGATTGTGATGGTGAATGAATGTCCATGGTCATGATTATTCAAGAATGGTTATGTTTTACTTTTATGTTATAGAGTACTGGGGGTATTTATACCCGACAAATTAGCTGCAGTCTAGAGCCCATGTCAGTTTTCATGATAATCTCAGTTAAGCCACGATTCTCAAAACTAAGTGAGTTATAGAACTCTGTACTCTCAGACAGTTACAGAACTTAAGTAACCTCAGCATTATTAGCACTCTAGACTCAGTTCAGTACTCAGCTTAGATCTAGTAGTATTCAAGTGTTCGGTTCAGACCTCAGTAGCATTCAAGTAATCTATTCAGATCTCAGTATCATTCAGTCAGATAATGAGATTCAGTAGTATTCCGTCAGATAAGAAAACCAAGTGAATTCAGCTTAAATCAGTCAGATCATTCGAGAAATATGATCAGTAACAGATTCAACTCAGTTTAAATTCAGTTAAGAATCAGTCCAAATTCTTTCAGTTGGGAGTAGGAGCTAGTACCGAGCGAGTGTAGGGATGACGGTTTTCCCATTAGAGAAGCAGAGTCATTAGCGGAAATCCCTGAACCCCCGAACTGTGTATCCAGTATAGGACCTGGAGTCACCCATTAGATAAAGGCTTGACTATCATACTACCTTAGGTTTGACTAGAATAGAGGTCTTTACCCGTGGCACGGTATTGACACCCTTCCAGTTGGGGTTATAGGTTGGACCCCAACAGTTTAAATTTGGGGCATGTTGGTTAAGTGAGAACTCCCATAGTTGCAGTTTTAGTATCAGTCTTCAGAGTAGAACTCAGAAATCAGGACTGTCAGATACAGTCACCTATCTCAGTACGGAACTCAGATAGTTCCATAGATTCATGGACCACCCTCTAGATAGGCTTGGTCTCTTATAAAGTTAATCAGTATCAGTACTAATTGATCCAGAGACCACCCGTTAGATAGGCCTGATCTCAGTCTCAGGTTCAGTTGATTATTCTCATTATCAGATTCAGAGATCTTCCGCTAGATAGGTCTGATCTCAAACATAATCATTTCTTATCGTTGGTAGTAGATTCAGGGATGATACATTAGAGAGGTTTGATCTCAGATTTAGTCAGTCAATTGTAGCAAGCTCAGAACTCAGTTATTGATGAGTAGATTCAGTTAATCAGCTTCAGTATCATCAGTTTTTAAGATTACTCGCTAGATAGGACTGATCTCAACTTCAGTACTCAGTTATCAATATCAGAAGTTTCAGTTGTTTAGTATCTCAGTATTAGTAGTGAGTTCAAATATCAGTAAAGTAGTACCCAAGTTTCAATATTTAGAGTCACGATGAATTCAGTTATGGTTTATGCATTTATGCATATGTCCTCATTCAGTACTCTCATGATTATTCAGTTAAGTACTTATTCATGCATAAGCCTTTGCATTTAGCCTTACCTCATATTGCATACTCAGTACATTCCCACGTACTGACGCATTTGTGCTATGGTGTTTTACTTTACACCATAGGTTCAAAGGCACGAGATCTAGAGTACTCTTTGCAGCTAAGTTTCAGTCAGCAGCAGTAAAATTAGCAGTGAGTCCTCTTCATTTGAGGATGATCCTTATTTTATTATCGCATTAGATTTAGTTTATTTTCAGTAGATAGAGTTAGTTGGGGACATGTCCCATCAACTCCACAGTTCAGATAGTCTAGAGGCTTTTCGGATAGATGTATCAGTATTCAGATTTCAATTTTGAGTATTTTAGATATTTTGAACCTTATGGCAAGTTTTCCGCCAGTTTTCCATATTTATTATATTATATTATGCAGTGCTGAGGTACAGATATCAGTAGAAGGTTAGCTTGTGGTCCTTCGGGATCATGAGCATCGTGTAATGACTAGGGGTAGTCTCAGGTCGTTACACAAAGGGGGATTCATTCGGGTGAAATCCCAAATCCTAGCTGCAACCGTATTTGCCACTGTATTGGCTGGGTCAATATCTCACTGGTTTTTCTGATCATCCACTGAATGGGCTAAAGTAGTAAAAGCAACTCTGAACTCGGTGTGAGAGACATGTTCATTCAGGGGATCTTCCTGAATAGGCGGAGGTGTGGGCTGGTCCCCATTCCTTCTTTCGTTACTTCTTTTAGGAGGCATAGTCTGTAAATAGAATAAAGGATAAGTTAGAAAGAAAGTTTAAATAAAGCTCATGCTCATTTGGACGACATGAAAACTGAAAGAATGGAAAAATTTTCTTAAAATATCTCATAGCCTCTTGTCCGTAAGTGTGGCGTACTTCACACCCATACACAAGACTCTACTCAACATGACTTTTAAACACTCTTGGACATTGTAAAACCTTAGGATCTTATACCAAGTGTTTTCATGACCCGAGGCTTCCCCTCTAGCTGCAACAATGGTTCTTACGGTCATAAGTGACCACAAGTTAACCCATGAGCTGGTATCTACTGTGAGCACTGATTAAAATGGCACTGATATAACATATGCAGAAGATTAGCTGATAAACTAATGACAACTGTAATACTGAAATATGTAATACTATCATGTCTGAGATAACTGATAAAAGCTAAAAGTAACTGACTGACTGTCTAACTATTTGTCTGAAAAGCCACTAACTGATGAAGGAGTTGATGGGACAAGCCCCCAACTAACTCCATCTAACTGAATATAAAGGACTACTAGAATAACTGGTATAGAAATCATGTCCTTGATGGATGAGGACTCAACACTACTGCTGCTGTGTACGCTGAGCTGTCTAGGAGCGGCCGGGAAACTGCACGTTCGAACCTATGTTATAAGACAACATAGCGCAAAGTAAAGTATGCAATCAATAATTTGAATGTACTGATATATGAGATGAGGTTGGGCTAAAATGCATGGGGTACTGTGCATATGAGATAAGGACTAACTGAACAACATGAAATAACTAAGCATGAATGCATGCAAACTGTAATATCTGAGAATGCAATACCAAGCAAATACATATTTTTGAAATAATATGTAAACTGAAGGACTGAAATCTGTATAACTGAATAACTATAAAGCTATATGCTTTGGTCAAGCAAACCTGAACTGAATATATACTGAATACTATACTGAGACTATGGGAGGTATCATCTAATCGACATGCCCCAATCTGAGCTAATTAGGGTCCAACTTGTAACCCCAGTTTGAAGGGTGTTAGTACCGTACCACGGGTACTAACACTAGCTTTGTGAATCCACTAAACTAGTGTCCTAAAGGACTAATGAGTCACCCTCAACTGGCAGGTTCTTAAATGAGATATGTGTCACCCTCAACTAGCAGTCAAAAACTTTGTCAATCCTCAACTGGCAGGTAGACATCTCTATCCTATGTTGGCTACATAGTTTTGTAACTCAGGGATTGTTACTAAGGGTCACACCATCTACTGTCAGGTGATCCCCCATCCCTGAGTTCACTCGGTGCTAAATCCCACTCCCAACTGAAATGACACTGGAATTGGAACTGAACTGAACTAAGCTTGACTAAACATGATTTCATAACCTATAGTGCTCATCATGATTACATCAACTGAGTAAATAATAGAATTTGTGGTTTAACTGAATCATGACTGAAATAATATGAATTAAAAACACTTAAATATCGGGTATTCATAACCCACCAGCATTGAATGATCACTGAATGTAATAAAAAGCTTAAAAGATGTAGTAAAGGATCACGACTCAAAACCCATAAGCATAGACATTCCATCAAACATGTGGGGATCATGAATTTAAAAATGGGAATGCTTTAAATAGGGGAAACTACATGATTACATGACTTAAAACATAAAGTTGTAGATTTAACATGGAATTCACTTGAATAAAGCATGGGAAACTCAAATTCATAGCATGAGGAATTCAAAATCTTCCATGGACTCATACATGGGCTGAATTGAATTAAAATCACCATGAAAACATGAATTAAACCCATCTTAAGCAATTCAAAAATACCATAATAATAGAAAATTTCATTCTTTAATTGAAAAGAGGGTTTTGGGTCTCCATCAGTGAAAGAAACCCATGAATGAACACCCCCACGTACCTTAAGCTTTTAACTTGAAAGGAAAATGTTATTCTTGATGCTTTCTTAAAGGTTCTTGAACTTGGGGAACATGAATTATTGATTTCTTGGGAAGAAAGGAATTGAATTCTTATACTTATGGGAAGGAGAGGGTTTTCTTGAGAGGAAAATTTGAGAAGAAGGGAAAAAATATGCCCTAACTGATGCCTAAGTCATGTAATGAACGATTGGGTAGAGAGGGGAAAAGACCCAATTGCTTGTCAACCATTTAAATAAAAAAATTGAATGCTACAACATCACTATGATGCGGTCTAATCGATGTCGTTAAATTCCCTCACCGCGATGCGGTCTGCATGAGAATGGGAATAGAGCCGCGACGCAGGCTTATCGCGATGACCAACTAGTTTCATGATCCAAACATATTCCAACCCTCATCTGAAAAATCCAAAACTTCTTCGAGACATACTTCTTATATCCATGAACATGAATCAACTCAAAAACCAACATCTTAGGGTCGGGAAAACCAAAATAAAAATCCTCAAAGTTAGTGGTCTTAAAAAAGACTAAGTCTCCAACACTTGGTGAAATTTTTAGGCCTTAAGCCCCTTATGTATTCAACTAACAGATGAATCAAACTAAGAATAATGTGGGGTATTATAGCCTATGCAGGAAATGGGAGATGGAGAAAACCATATATCATATCATACCTCTTTTAAGAGGAAACATAGGGCAACAAGTAAGAAACTTCTAGCCGATCTGGCTAATAAAATTGACTTGAAAGATAAAAATCTGAATAAGTGGCAATTGTGAAAGTGTGTCCTAAAATTAAAATCCATCAGGCATTGTTGAAAATAAAAATGGTAAAGTAGACTGGAGTTGGACACTTTTCTCTAGAACTGCGACTAGCTAGCGTGAACTAAATGAAGACCCATAAATCACAAGATCAGAACTCTAAGGAAACAGATTGGCGAGCATCGAGGACTGGTAAGATTTTCAGTCAAGAATGAAACTTAAACCAACAACTCCTAAAGCAAAAATAAAGGAAGCCAAGGAGTTAATTTCTATAGTCTAACATTCATCCCATGCCTCGTGTTTGTGGTTCTAATCAGGTCAATGGCAGTAGAAACAAAATGGTCTGAAGTCGGGCAAAAATCACATGCCTTATTGTTTCCACTGCCTTTGACCTAACCAGAACCACAAGTATAAGGCCTGGGATGCAAGTTTAACTTTAGAAATTGCCACCTTGGCTTGATCCCTTATTTTTACTTTAGGAGTTGTTTGTTTAAGTTCAGTTCCTGACTGACCATCTTACCACCCTTGGTGCTCGCAAAGATACAACCTTAGAGTTCTGATCCTGCTCTTTATGGGTCATCACTAAGTCCATGATATCTAGTCGTAGTTCCCCAACAAAGTGCACAATAGCAGTCTACTTCACCACTTTTCTTTTCAAAATCGACTGATGGATTTTCATTTCTGGACACATTTTCATTTTTTCAGCTCACTCGATTTTTTCATTTTTCATGTCAATTTTATTGGCCTAATTTGCTACATGTTCCTTGCTACCCTATGTTTCTTCTTTAATAAGATCTGAGTTGATATATGGTCTTCGACACCTTCTCTTTCCTTCGCAGATATTCTCCTAAGCACCTTCTATTGTATAAGCGTCACCCCGAGCAACCCTGCCACAAAAATTTTGACCAGGGCAATAACTATATTGATTTCCATTCTTGGTTGCAGCACTGCGAGGCTTTGGAGGCCTTTCAAAAGTCCATTGAACCCTTAAAATTAGTCTAATCACTATTAAATCTTTACACTCTCACCAAAAATTTGGTCCCTTCTCCTAACTTGACGCATAAACATTATCAAAACCATTATTAAATCGTAATAAAGTATCGACATCGCCTACTTGGTCCCTCGGCCTTATCAGTTCGAACCTATCTATCTTAACTCTAAAATGCAATATCTTCTTTGAATAATTAATGCCTAATCGGTAAAAAACTTCATTCACAAAATTGGTGTACTCTATGTGTGCTTTCACAATAATATGATCGATAATACATACCTCCCATATATGAAGTGGTTCCATTTGCAAGCAGCTTATTCCTCCAAAATTATCTTTACTCTTGCCTTTTATGTTGTTTGGGAAAAAGTTGATCCACTTTTACTTTGTTTTATCTGCAAACAAGAGAAAAAAGTAATATTAAACAAGAGAAGAACAGAAAGAACATTAAAATTGATGTCTGCATAATTTTAAAAAGGGGCAACACAAAATTGAATGAATACAACACATTACAACAAGTGTTCGAACAGATGACCCATCTGTTGTAACAGATTATCCATTTGTTCAACAAATGAGTCATCTGTTACAAAAAGCGACACATTTGTGGCAATAAATGGCTAAAATGTTGCAACAGATGGGGCATTTATTGGAATAAATCAAACCAACCTTGCAACAGATGGGTAATCTGTTGGAATAAATCAAACCAGTCTTGCTATTGGTTTAATTTCTTCCAAAAGTTGCTCTATCTGTTCCAACAGTCTATTCATCAGTAGCAACAGTTGCAGAATTTGTTTCAACACCACCAATACCAACAACAATATCAACAACAACAAAGAAAAAACACCATATGTCCAAAACTATCAACAACACAAGTACCACATATTTCAACACCATAAATAACACAAACACCACATGTTCAAATAACACCAACACCACCAACATTATCAACAACAAATAAACAAACAAAAGACATAAAAAATAATACTTCCAACAAGGATTTTTAAGTTCTCCCAACAGTTGACTTTTTTGCATATTTTAATAAAAACAACGGTTCGTTCATTCAAGACTTAAGACTCACCTTTCCTTTGATTTTCTCAATAAATAGGATATGGGTAATGGGTAAATAAATAAAAACAACAAATGTAAATATCTAATTTAAGTAACTTACAAAGAAGAATATGAGAAGGAAAAAGCAATAGTGAACCATACTTGCAATGTCAAAAAAGCACAGCGATCAAAATACGTATTTAAATCAAGAAAAGATATAGATTGGTTGAGATCCGAAAGGATCCTCATGAGAAAGAGGAGATAAAAGAGAGAAAAAAAAGAGACGATTGTGATTACCCTAAAGAAGAAAGAACGAGAAAGAAGAGAGATGAATTACTTTATGGCTAAAGGAGAGATAATTCTAGAGATGGATTTTAAATATACATTAATAACTTTAAGGGGAACGAGGAGACGGTGATACTAAAAAGACAAGATAAGACTACTCAAGGAGGAGATTTTTGAGTTATCCAAGAAATATTGTTTTATCGGCTTTGAATTTTATCTTTTAGATCTCAGAAAGAAAATTTCATTAAAATAAAAAAAGATCTTAAGACATATAAGTCATCTGTTGCAATAGATGACAATCTTTGTTTGAAAATTTCCAACAACTCAATCATCTGTTGCAACAGATGACAACGTCTATTTGATAATTTACAATAGATAGGTAATCTGTTGCAACAGTTTATTTATCTATTTGATAATTTCCAATAGATAAGACATCTGTTGCAACAGGTTGAACATCTGTTTTAATACAATTTCAATTGAGTTCATAGGTTCAACTACAATTTCAATTGATCTTACTAGAACAAGGGATGAGTTCATAGGTCAACTACAGTTTTAATTGAGTCGTTGCAATTACATGATGATGGTATTATGTTCCTCTTGGCATGAGTCGTCCACCGATCAATCGGAGTTTAAATGATTCATATTAGCTTATAATTTAAAATGCCTAAAGTGATCTAACTAGAACTAGGGATGAGTTTCTAGGGTCAACTATAGTGTCAATTGAGTTATAGAAATTGCATGATGTTGGTATTGCGTTCCCCCTGGCCTGAGTCGTCAGCCAATCAATCTGATTGAAATAATTCATATAGGTTATTATTTGAAATGCCTAAAGTGATATAATAAAGACACCCATTGGAGATCAACCTCTAAGTTCAAAGATATAATACAACATTTTCTTTATTAGCAAGGGAACGAAGCTATTACCCCATTCCAAAATTGACTCACCAAGGAGCCTAACAAGTCTGACAATCTAATTAATGAAAAGCACGAGTGCAACCAATCCATCCCCCAAATGACGTCGAAATCCAACACATCTGAGTCAAACAAATCAACCATGAATCCCTTATTACCAACAGATGCCACACACCCCCATAGACTCTTTTGGAAACCAAAGAGTCACCTACTGAGTAAAAATAAGAGAAGAAAAGCATCTGAAATAACCTTGAGATCACATCCAAAATACACAACCATAAATGGGCCCACAAAAGATAGAGGACCCCGAACAAAGTAAACCATACACACCACAAAGAAAGGAGTTCTCAACATACCAGCATTGGCATCGGAAGTTTCATCGAACTCCCGTGGAATATTAAGAACATTGAGACAATCCTGGCCACTGCCAGAGCCAGAGGTAGTAGCCAATAGTCTATTTTCCCAAGCACAACCCTTATGGGACATCCTCGTCTCACGAGATCCAACTAGCCACAACCAAAATACTGATTCCTTTCCCCCTTACAACAGCCACGGTGCGACCAAACACAAAATCTAGAAAGAAAATGGGATGATGAGGATTGGGCCTCATTGGGAAAACCAGAAGCTGCGACCCCTAAACGAGTTTGTGCCTCATGAGTTAAACTAGATCCATCCATGTTGTTTTTTAGCAGAACAGGTAAGTTTTCACAACTTTTGATTGTTGAGAAGACATAACCCAAAGAGTGAACCAAGAATGATTTAGAGAAGAGTTCAAGACCTTAGACTCCATAGCCCAAAAGAATAACCAAGAAAGTGAAACATCCTAAATGCCTTATAGCCTCCTAATTATAAATATGGTGCACGACACACCCATAAGCAAGACTCTATTTGACAAGGCTTTGTGGACACCCCATGACATCAAAACCTGACTCTGATACCAACCTGACATGACCTCAACCAGGGCCTTGTCATAATGGGCAATCCCAAGTCCATCCAGGACTGGGAACCGCCCTCATTACCCAGCCCAACCACGAAATGCATACCCTGAGTTGGTTGAAGTCTGGTCCACACAAGCATAACCATTTTAGCCTACGACTTATATACCTGCAGTATGATCTATCCATCAAAAGATCTGGCACCTTTTTACAACCTTCACAAGGTTTTCACCACCCATTCCTTTCCTAACCATTTCCCATGACAACAACCTTAACTTACCTTCTAAAACCTTAAATCTGGTAGTCACCCTAGATTGTTCCCCACTTAGGGACTTCTATATTCCCCATTTCACAACATCACCATGTTCCCCAATGCCACTACAATCCTAACATAAGAAAAAATCATTTAAGGAACCAAATTACAAGAATTACCCATGCTACCCAAGGTAAGACAAAGACCCTTGAAACAAGACGCGACACCATAGGCACGAAGGACCTCACAACAACCACCTAGAACATAATGGGGATTCATCCCAACCAACCCATACTGAAAAGGAGTCCTTAAGACTAGACACCAAAATAAACACAACCATGTATACCATGAGTAACTTAACTCAAGGTCAAGGCTCATATCCAGGGAACAAAGCGAATGAAAAATGTGAACCTTCGTCCTAAGTTCTATAAGAATGCATGCAACACTAGTAGAGCAATCTCTTAACCAAGAGAGGAGAGTGTCATCAAAATATGTAACCCCGACCATCCCTTAAAGTCCACCACTATAAGAGAATTCTAGATTAACTGCCAACCTCCATCCCATTACACCAATGAACATAATTCTCCGCTCTAATGGGTATCACCAAAAATGTACACCAGGGACACTTGGTTCTCCTATACCCAAAACCTCATTCAACCAAATGCTACCCAGAGCCCAACATAGACATGCAATAAACATGAGTCCAAGTTGACTTCAAGGTTACCAATTTAAATCAAAGCCATTCAAAATTAAACCATGGCCACCAAGGCCTTTCAAAAATCATTTGAATCCAACCGAAACCTAACCCATGTTTCTTTAACCATCTATGTAATGCAAAGATTAAAGAATAGTCAAATCATATGAAAAAATTATATCTAATGGAAATTTAACAATTATTCTGAGGGTATAAAATTTTCAAAACCAAAATCAAGTAATTAGGGAATCCATAGTACCCCAAAATCCATTTAACATTCCTATGCATCCAACAATGTCCATTCATAAACATTTGTAAAGCATGAATAATGCATTATAATCCCTGAAAAATCAATTAAATTAGTAATCATATCAAAACCATCTATTATGCAAATAATCCAAATTCAAAACCCTGAATTCAATAATCAATTTTCATGCCAACGATAAAATGCAAGTATCGAGATAAGGATACATGCAAGCTCCATGATCTAACCTATCAAATGACTAGATCCTCAGTCCCTCCGTTCAACCTAAACTCCCAGCCTATGTGTTACGACTCTCCCACTATTGTATTACCCAAATCATCGACCCCATCCAACCAACCAGTTTACTTCCACAACTCCTACATTGTTATATTTGAGATTATCATACTCCCTTTTATCCAAATCAAGCCTATTGATTCAAGCCTAGGATCTACAAACCACCATGTACTACTAGAAAAGAACCCTTATAGAATATACATAAGCATGGTCCACCCCAATAGGAGGACACCCCAAACTCCTTAGTCACCCACCGACAGCCTATCCATTACCAGGGAAAACCATTCCCCTTATGCATGCAAGAACAAAACACTCCAAAGGGCAACATTAAGACTGATGAGACCTTCATCTAAAAGCTCCCTTAATTTCTTCTTAATTTCCTTTAACTCCATCGGAATATTCTATAAGAAGGAATAGAAATTTGGACAAGTGTCCGAAACAAGACCAACCCCAAACCAACCTCCCCATTAGAAAGACACCGCAAGGGTCATTAGAAAGGACCCTAGGAAATTCATCCACCACCAAAACAAAACCAAAGAAACACCTTCCGGGTTAGAATCTTTAACCTAGACCAAATAATAAAGACACCGGTTGGACACCAACCTCTAAGTTCAAAGATATAATACAATATTTTCTTTAATAGCATGGGAACAAAGTGATTACCCCATTAATGAAACCAATCCATCCCCTGAATGACGTCGAAATCCAACACATCCGAGTCAAGCAAATCAACCATGAATCCCTTATTGCCAACAGATGCCACACACCACCATAGACTCTTTTGGCAACCGAAGAGTCACCTACTAGAGTATAAATAGAAGAAGAAAAGAATCTGAAATAACCTTGATATCACATCCAAAATACACAACCATAAATAGGTCCACAAAAGATAGAGGACCCCGAACAAAGTAAACCATACACACCACAAAGAAAAGAGTTCTCAATATACCAGCGTTGGCATCGAAAGTTGCATCGAACTCCCGTGGAATAGTAAGAACATTGAGACAATCCTGGCCACTGCCAGAGCCAGAGGTAGTAGCATATACTTTATTTACCCAAGCGACAACCCTTATGAGACATCCCCGTCTCACAAAACCCAACTGGCCATAACCAAAATACTGATTCCTTCCTTCTTTAAAACAGCCACGGTACGACCAACCATAAAATCTAGAAAAAAAATAGGATGATGAGGATTGGGCCTCATTGGGAAAACCAGAAGCTGCGACCCCTGACCGAGTCTGTGCTCCATGAGTTAAACTTGATCCATCCATATTATTTTTGAGTAGAACAGGTAAGTTTCCACAACTTTAGACTATTGAGAAGACATGACTCGAAGAGTGAACCAAGAATGATTTAGAGAAGAGTTCAAGACCTTAGACTCCATAGGCCGAAAGAATAACTAAGAAAGTGAAACATCCTAAATGCCTTGTAGCCTCCTAATTATAAATATGGTGCACGACACACCCATAAGCAAGACTTTATTCGACAAGGCTTTGTGGATACCCCATGACACCGTAACCTGGCTATGATACCAACCTGACATGACCCAAACTAGGGCCTTGTCATAATGGGCAATCCCAAGTCCAACCAGGACTAGGAACCGCCCCTATTACCCAACCAACCACCAAATGCATACCTTAAGTCGGCTAAAGTCTGAACATATAACAAGATAGCGTATCCAACTATGTGATGACTCAAGGACAAGTCAATAACCAAGATCGACCCAAATAAGTCCAACCATCAATATCAAACTTAACCAATGTGGAAGCCATAAATCAATACCATGATAATAAGCCAATGTAAATACACATATGCGTAACATAAACAACCCATACCATACCATATCCAATTCTACAGTTGTCCATACAAAGCCTCAAGAGAAATGAAAGAGTACCTAGTCGGGACATTCCCCTACCATAGCCAAAACCATAATCTATGAAAGACAAGAGACATGAAAAATAAACCATGACATAAAATAAATTCCTTTCAAACTATGGAATCTCACCACTTCGATCCAATAATGATTGTACCCGAATATGAATACTAAGAAATAAGAATAGAATGGCATATTCCTGTATAGCGTGGGTATACAGCCGCCAGAGGGTTAGTAAGTGAAAACTGGCATGTACTAAGGATAAGGAAAAAATAATGCCATTTATAAAACCAAGTAAAACCATCCATATGCACAAAACTATATGCATATATATATAACCATATCAGGAAAGGGAATCGGGTTTAGTATGCCTTTAAAACATTTAGCTGGATTGTGTAGCTTTGTCGTCCTAAACTATCGAAGGGCTATATAGGTTCAACTCCCCATGCTAAAAGGGCCCCAGTACATGTTGTCACACGACCAGGGAAGTATCCCTTGGGATAACTAGTACATCCCCTAAATACAGTGTGACATCATGCACACGGTCATCAAGACCAACCTCATATTGCCAAATATGAGTTTCCAATTTTTCCCCTCGGGATCTCTACCTCCTACGACTTGTCTACATAGAGGGTCATTATTGCCCAATTAAAACTAATTTCCAAATAACAAAACCATTATCCATTTATTAACCAAGGCCATTGATATTGGTATCGTTATACCAACCCTTACTTGCAAGTATTATCCATAGCCAACCATTTATAGGTTTAAGAGGACTTTCAAGTGCCCTTCCATTTACCATATTAATCCACTTGGGGCAACTTCCATATTCCCCACAAGCATAACCATTTAGTCTTTTACCTTTCCAAACCATTTAAACCAATTCCACTAATGCATTCACTTGAGATATTTTCAAATATCACGCAAGGTTTTCAAAATTAACCAACCATGACCACCAAAACTTTTACCCTTTAAACCATGCCAAGAATTTAAAGCATTTATATCATTTAAACCATTTAAAACCATGCAAAACCATTCAAAACCATTTAAGAGGTCCATTACCAAGCCAAACCAGGCAAGAATAACAATAAAAGTTCAATAATAGAGTAAAAACATTCTTTGAAGCATTTTATCAAACATGTTAAGGGCATACCTTACCAAGACCAAAACAAATGCATAAACCACAATAATTTGGGTTATTTAAGACCCATTTGTTTAACCATAACCAACCAATAACCAATATGCAAAGCATTACCCAAAGCATGTAAAAACATAGTTTAAACCAATACCAAACCATATGCACCAAGACCCTCAACATATATTTTGAAAGCCACCATTCATGATCCAGAACAATAATGTTTAAAAAAAAATACACATGCCTTTAGTTTGAACTAACAATGAGTGAAGAAGTACATCCCTTATACAAGAAGATTCACAAAAGAAATCTCGACCTTTTAGCCATTTGAAGAACATATGAAGAAATCCTAGCCTCCAATCTTCAAGAGAGTGTTTGAGAGAGTATTTGAAGTGTTTTAATGTTTTAACAAGTGTTATGAAAGGCCACCAAGGGTTATATAACATGAGAACATAAGGGCTTTGAAGTAGAAAATGTCCGGACTACCCTTGACTTAAAATTAAAAACAAACCATGCCCAGTGGTATGACTCCCCTTACCATCAGTATCCTAGGGTATAAGTAGTACCCCAACTCATTCCCAAGACTATGCCAAGACCCTACACACTAGTTTCTTTACGACTCAACCTTATCCACTTGTACCTAAGGGTACGAGTCATACACCAAACCGTACCCACATCTCGTACCTTTGACAAACATCACAAGACTACTCAATCAAGCATCATAAAACTTTCCTCGCACCACTCGTATCTTTGGATACAACTCATACCTTGATAAGTCATACCTTGTGTAGTAACCAAGCCAAACACATTGCCTAGTGTACGATTCACCCTCAAGACATTCTAATACCCACATCTAAGGTCCAAATCATAGCCTTGAGTTGTACCAAACCTAGCGAGTCCAAAACCAAAGAAAAATTTTCAAGGGTCCTATTTGAGAGTGTTTCAGTCTCCTTCACTAGGAACATTCGTCCTCGAATGATAGGTAAGGGTAAGAATAAGCACAAGATTCCCCATTTAAATTTCCCTTCCCAAAATAAAAGATAAGGACATAAACCAAGATGAGAAGATCACAAAACACGATTTATACTCCAACACCCCCATCCTTACCCCTAACTAAGTTAGATAACAAAGATGCAAGAGGAACCACTCCTCCCCTTTAACCAAGTTAGAAACCAAGATGTGATAAAGAATATATACCTTACGCACGAGTTTTCAAAAGAACCAACATGGATACTTGGACTCTCTCACTTTTGTATTTCCAAAATCATCAACCTCATCCTACCTACCAGTTTACCTCCACAACTCCCGCATTGCTATTTCTAAGCTTATCATGCTCCTTTTCATCAAAATTAAGCATTTTAATTAGAGCCTAGGATCTACCAACCACCATGTACTACTAGCAAAGTGCCCTTATAGAATATATATATAAGCATGGTCCACCCCACAAGGAGGAAACCTAAAATTCCTTAGTTACCCACCAACAACCTATCCATTTCCAGAGAAAAAATTCTCTTTATGCATGCAAGAACAAAACACTCCACAGGGGAACATTAAGAGTGATGAGACCTTCATCTAAGAGATCGCTTAATTTCTCCTTAAGATCTTTTAACTCTACTGGAACCATTCTATAAACAAGGAATAGAAATTTGGACAAATGTTCGAAACAAGACCAACCCCAAACCAACCTCCCCATTAGAAAGAAACCACAAGGGTCATCAGAAAGGACCCCAGGAAATTCATCCACCTCCAAAATCAAACCAAAAAAAGACCTTCTAGGTTAGAATCTTTAACTTGGACCAAGTAATAAAGACACACATTGGAGATCAACTTCTAAGTTCTAACATATAATACAACCTTACCGTTATTAGCTAGGGAATGAAGCCACTACCCAATTCCAAAACCGACTCAACAGAGAGACTAACAAGTCTGACAATCTAACCAATGAAAAGCATGAGTGCAACCAATCCATCCCCTGAATGGCATCGTAATCCATCACATCCGAGTCAAATAAATTAACCATGAATCTTTTATTACCAACAGATACTACACACCCCCATAAACTCTTTTGGCAATTGAAGAGTCGCCTACTGGGGTAGAAATAGAAGAAGAAAAGGGTCTGAAATAACCTTAGGATCATATCCAGAATACACAAGCATAAATGGGACCATAAAAAATAGAGGACCCCGAAACAAAGTAAACAATACACACCATAAAGAAAGGAGTTCTCAATATACCAGTGTTGGTATCAAAAGTTGCATCAAACTCCCATTGAATATTAGAAACATTGAGAAGATCTTGTCCATTATCGGAGCCAGAGGTAGTAGCCAATACTCTATTTGCCCAAGCGATAACCCTTATGGGACACCCCCATGACACGAGACCCAACTGACCATAACTAAAATACTAATTCCTTCTTCCCTTACAACATCCACGGTGCAACCAACCATAAAATCTATAAAGAAAATTTGATGATAACAATTGGGACCCACATTGAGAAAACCAGAAGCTGCGACCCCTGATCGCATCTGTGCCCCATGAGTTAAACTAGATCCATCAATATGTTTTTTAATAGAACAGGTAAGTTTCCATAACTTTAGGTTATTGATAACACATGATCTGAAAAGTGAACCAAGAAAGATTCAGAAAGGAGTTCAAGACCTTAGACTCCATAGCTCAAAAGAATAACTAAGAAAGTAAAACATCCTAAATGCCTCATAGCCTTTTAATTATAAATATGGTGCATGACACATCCATAAGCAAGAATATATGATAAGGCTTTATGGATACCCCATGACACCAGAACCTGGCTCTGATACCAACCTGACACGACCTAAACCAGGGCCTTATCGTAATGGGCAATCCCAAGTCCAACCAGGACTGATAACCGCCTCTATTACCCAACCCTACCACTAAATACATACCTTGAGTTAGCTGGAGTCTGAATATATAACAAGATTGCGTATCCAACCATGTGGTGACTCAAGGAAAAGTCTATAACTGAGACCGACCCAGAAAATTCCTACCACCTAATATCCAACTAAACCAATGCAGAAGCCATAAATCAATACCATGGTAATAAGTCAATGTAAGTATACATATGTCTAACATAAATAACCCATACCATACCATACCTAAGTCCACAGTTGTCCATACAAAGCCTCTAGACCAACCAAAGAGTATGTAGTCGGGACATTCCCCCTACCATAGCCAAAACCATAGTCTATGAAAGACAAGAGACATGAAAAATAAACCATGACATAAAATAGATGCCTTTCAAACTATGGAATCTCACCACTTCAATCCAACATTGATTGTACTTAAATTCAATCACTAAGCAAGAGGAATAGGATGGTCGGTTCCTGCATAACGTGGGTATACAGTTACTAGACAGGTTAGTGGATGAAAACTGGCATGTACTAAGGATAAGGATAAAATAATGCCATTTATTAAACCAAGTAAGACCATCTATAAACATATAGCTATACATATATATATAACCATACCGGGAAAGGGAACCGTGTTTAGCATGCCTTTAAAACCTTTACATATGTTGTGTAGCTTTGTTGTCCTAAACCATCCATGGGCTATACAGGTTCAACTCCCCATGCTGAAAGGGCCCAGTACGTGTAGTCGCACGACCAGGGAAGTATCCCTTGGGATGACTAGTACATCCCCTAAATATAGTGTGACATCATGAACACGATCACCCAGACCAACCTCATATTGCCAAATATGAGTTTCCAGTTTTTGTCCCCTCAGGACCTCTACCTCTCATGGCTTTGCTACATATCAGGCCATTATTACCTAATTAAAACTAATTTCCAAATAACAAAACCATTATCCATTTATTATCTAAGGCCATTGATATTTGTATAGTCATACCAATCCTTACTTATAAGTATCATCCATAGCCAACTATTTATAGGTTTCAGAGGACTTTCAAGTGCCCTTCTATTTACCATATTAAACCACTTAGGGTACTTATATGTTCCCCACAAGTATAACCATTTAGCCTTTTACCTTTCCAAACCATTTAAACCAATTCCACTAATACATTCACTTGAGATATTTCAATGTATCCTGCAAGGTTTTTAAAATAAACCAACCATGACCACCAAAATCTTTACCTTTTAAACAATTCCAAACCATTTTGGACCATGCCAGGCATTTAAAATATTTATATCATTTAAACTATTTAAAACCATGAAAAACAATTCATTACCAAAAAAAACCATGCAAGAGTCCCAATAAAAGTTCAACAATTGGGTAAAAACATTCTTTGAAGCATTTTATCAAACATGTTAAGGGCATACCTTTACCAAAACCAAAACCAATGCATAAACTACCATAATTTGGGTTACTTAAGACCCATTTGTTAAACCATAACCAACCAATAACCAATAAGCAAACCATTACCAAAAGCATGTAAAAGTATAGTTTAAACCAACACCAAACTATATGCACTAAGACCCTCAACATATATTTAGATAACCACCATTCATAATCCATAAAACCATGTTTAAAACACAATACACATGCCTTTAGTTGAAACTAAAAATTAGGGAAGGAGTACATGGATTATAAAAGAAGATTCATGAAAAAAATCTCAACCTTTGAGCCCTTTAAGAACACATGAAGAAACCCTAGCCTCCAATATTCAAGAGAGTGTTTTAGAGAGTATTTGAAGTGTTTTAATCTTTTAAAAAGTGTTATGGAAGGACAACAAGGGTTATATAATGTGAGAACATAAGGGCTTTGAAGTAGGAAATATATGTACTACCCTTGACTTAAAATTAAAAACAAACCACGCCCAGGGGTAAGACTCCCCTTAGAATCCATATCTTAGGGTACAAGTGGTACCCCAACTCATACACAAGACCATGAAAAGATTCTACACATTGGTTTCTATATGAGTCAACCCTCTCTACTCGTACCTTAAGTGTACGAGTCGTACACCTAACCGTACCCATATCTCATACCTTGGACAGACTTCACAAGATAACTTAATCAAGCACCATATGACTTGTCTTGTACCACTCGTACATTTGGATATGACTCATACCTTGGGTAGTAACCAAGCCAAATACACTACCTAGTATATGAATTCACCCTCAAGCCACCCTATGACCCGTATCCAAGGGTACGAATTGTACCCTTGAGTCGTACTAAATCCAACGAGTCCAAGACCAAGGAAAAATTTGTAAGGGTCCTATTCTGTGGTGTTTCACAAAGCTATACCTAAAAACGATCACATTATATGGCTTTTCTTGGGATTTCATGGTAAATTTAATCACTATTTATTTACTCTTCAATTAATTTATATCTAATAATTATTATGACTTTTTTTGGCTTGATTCCTATTTACATTTTTTAAACTTGGGCATTTTAAGCTATTTATCCCCTTCAAAAGTAGGTCAACGATTACCCAAATGAGGTTTCTCATCCAAGGATCATTAGGTGGTTGGCTAGAAAGAAAAATACAATAATTAAGGATGTTGATATCTTTAACCCTCTGTATGATGTAGTAAGTCTTCTTCTAAGTAAAATAATTTGACTCAAAGAAAGATAGTGAAAAAGATGGGCTATCTATTATGACATATGGGTCATCTATTACAACAGATCACATATCTACTGTAATTGATAGAACAAATGGGTAATTTGTTATGATATATGATTTATGTTTCACAATAGATTACCCATTTGTTACTTTGGTTCTTCAAACCCAACTCAACATATTACCCTTCTACTATAAATTATGCAACAGAAGGGTGATCTAGCGCAATAGATGGTTAATCTATTGACACATATGAATCTTCTATTATGATAGAAAGATCATCTATTGCATAAATTGTTTATGTTAACAGTAACCCAATTGGCTGTAAATTATTATATGATTTAAATGTATTTATCTTTTTATAGGTTGTGCATATATGGATCGTGCCTACTAAGCAGGAGTTAGGGATGACTTCTTTTATTACTCTAGGTCTTACTGATACAGTAGCATACCCAATGATAGAGTTAATAAAGAAGGAATTGGCTGGAGCAACAACTATAAGAAGAGAAGTAAGGAAAGGTTAGCCTAATTTTGAGGCTCTTCTTGAACAACCTGCCACAACAGTTCTGGGTGCTTTTTCTTAGGGTTTTCTGGTAAAGTTGATATTGGTGGTAGCCATGTTGATGCTAATATTGATGCCAATTGTAATGATTAGCATGTTGGTGCTCAAGAAAAAATAAATATATTTGAAAGCACCCCTATATAGGTCCCTATACCCTTACACCAGTCCTTCTCACCCTTACAATGGTCCCTCTCGCCCCTCTTCACCCTCATGTCATTACAAATGCAAAGAGTGCATAGATAGATAAGATAAACTCTTTGAAAAACTAGAGACTATTGCTAAAGCTATTGAGGAATTGAAATCTAAGAGGGGTGTTATACTATCTAATAAGGTGAGGGAGCCATACACTCCTACTGTGGTAGTTAGGAAGAAGAAAAGAGCAATTAGACATATACTCTCCAATTTGAAACTAAAAAAATTACAATTCCTTCCTCTCCAAAAGTTGTTGAAGTTTAAAGGCCATTGAACAAGGTGGATATATACGCAGAACTTGTCGCCCAATAGAAGGTTGCTCTACAAAATACCATGAATACCAAGCAATAATAAAAAGAATATATGATGCATACCTTTTCCCCCTAAGACTTCAAGAATATGATAACTATACATCAGTGGTACCTGGATGACTGACATAAACTAAACTAGGGCCTTATCGTAATGGGCATCTCAAGTCCAACCAGGACCGGGGATGCCCATTATGACAAGGCCCTAGTTTGGGTCGTGTCAAGTTCATATCATAGCTTTAGGTTCATGGTCATATAGGAGTCCACAAAGCTGTATCTAGTAGAGTCTCTTTTGGGGGAGGGGGGCATAGCACACCACACTCATAAGAAAGTGGCTACAAGGCATTTAAGCGTCTTTCACTTTCTTGGTATTCTATTTTCAAGCTTGGAGTAAGTCCAGGAATTTCCTCTAACTCTTATTTATTCACTTTTCAGATCATGCCTCAATAATTTGGAACACAAGGAAATTCTTCTATCCCATCTGGGGATGATGTTGATGGGGTACGCCCTACACCTAGAATTTGCACTCGATATCAAGGTCCTATCCCTAATTGTTTTGGAGTTTCCCTGGTTACTACTTGTCCTTCTTAAGGTGAGGTGACTAATGCATAATTTCATCAATCAATTTATGTTATTTCTCAATTTAAGCGGGATGCATCTGGTGTTTTATCTATTGAGGCTACAAGGGTTGGCTAATTTATGAAGATGAATCCTCCTGCTTTTACTAAAGTAAAGGTAGAGGAGGATTATCAAGATTATTTGGATGAAATGGAGAATATATTTTGGGTAATGTAGGCCAAAAATGTGGAAGGTGTAAACTTTGGAGCTTATCATCTCAAGGATTTTGCATACCAATGATACGAGGAGTGGGATAGGGATAGAGGCGATGTTAAAGAGTTGTCCTTATGGGAGGCCTTTTCTAATACTTTTTTGGATTGCTTTTTTACTTAGGAGATAAGGGAACCAAAGATGGAGAAGTTTGTGAATCTTAAGCAGGGAAGAATATCTATTAAGGAATATGCCTTGAAGTTCCATTAACTGTCAAGGTATGCTCTAGACTTGGTATTTGATATGAAAGTGAGAATGAGAAAGTTTGCTTCTAGGCTATCTCGAGATTTGATCCTTGAAAGAAAGACTGTTTTGTTGATCAATGACATAGATATTTTGAGGTAAGTTGTCCACATACAATAGGTGGAGAATGAAAAGATAAAACAAGCAGAGTTTGGGAATGGCATGGTAAGAGAAGTAGGTTTTTTTAGCAAGGTGGTGCTCAGCAATAGGGTGGTAGGGATGGCGACAAATGGCTGAAGAAGAAATGGGGGAGTTTCGATTCCTTCTCGACTTCTAGTGCCCCTTGCCCAAAGCAGTCAAGTGATAGGCATCAATAAGGTGGTGATAATTTCTGAGCATAAGGTGCCCAATCTCAAGAGAGTGGGGCACAGTCGGCTTTTTTGTGTCCTCCTTACAGGTTCTATGGTTATCTTCATTGGGGCTTCTATGATGAAGGAAGGGACAGATATTTTAAATGTGGTAAGCCAGTCCATATGCTCAGAAACTATCTGGTTGGTAAGGGTGCTTCGGGAGCGGTCAAAGCTCCGATTGCTTTATCTTTTGCTCCTGTACCTAATGGTATGGCTTCAGCGTCTGCTCCTCCTTCTTGTATTGGCACAGGCTGGAATAGGTTGTATGCTCTTGCATCTCGGTAGTAATCTGAGTTATCACCTAATGTCATTACTGGTACATTACAACTATTTTTTCATGATGTGTATTATCTGCTTTATCAGGGGCCCACTCTTTCTTATGTGACCCCATATGTGGCTATATATTTTTATTTTGATCCTGAGGTTATTTTGGATTATTTTTCTATTTCTATCCCAGTAGATGACTCGGTTATTGCTAAAAGAGTCTATAGGGGTATGTGTTATTTGTTGGTAGCAAGTACAACTTGGTAGATCTGT
This sequence comes from Capsicum pubescens, assembly GCA_030864215.1. NCBI lineage: Eukaryota > Viridiplantae > Streptophyta > Magnoliopsida > Solanales > Solanaceae > Capsicum > Capsicum pubescens. The sequence goes on from CM061539.1 coordinate 79,211,222, forward strand.
TTGAGCAGGATATGGTGGATTGTGATGTTATTCTGGGAATGGATTGGTTACACTCTTGTTATGCATCCTTAGATTATTAGACTCGTAAGGTTGTCTTTAGGTTCCCTGGTGAACCGATTATAAAGTGGAAAGGTGGTTCCCTTGCTCCTAGGGGGAGGTTTATTTCTTATCTTAGAGCTCGAAGATTAATCTCTAAAGGGTGTCTTTATTACTTGGTTTGGGTTAAAGATTCTAACTCGTAGGGTCCTTCTTTTCACTTGGTTTTGGTGGTAAGTGAGTTTCCTGAGGTCTTTCTGGATGATCTTTCTAGTGTTCCTCCGGATATGAAGATTGAGTTTGGTGCTGATTTAGTTTCGAAAACTCGTCCAATATCTATTCCTCCTTATAGAATGGCTCTGGCCGAGTTGAGAAAAATCAAGGAGCAATTTAAGGATCTTCTGGATAAGGGGTTTATTTGCCCTAGTGTATCCCTGTGGGGTGCACCGGTGTTGTTCGTCCACAAGAAGGATGGTTCCTTTCAGATGTGCATTGACTATCAGCAGTTGAATAAGGTAATGGTCAAGAACAAGTATCCTCTTCCAAGGATAGATGACTTGTTTGATCAGTTGCAAGGTGAAAAGTTCTTTTCTAAGATAGATCTTCGGTTTGGGAATCATCAACTTAATATTAGAGAGTAGGATATCCTAAGATGGCTTTTTGTACTCGATATAGGCACTTTGAGTTCTTGGTTATGTGATTTGTCTTGACTAAGGCCCTAGCTAAATTTATGGATTTGATGAACAGGGTTTTCAGGCAGTTCTTAGATCTTTTCATCATTGTGTTCATTGATGACATCCTGATGTATTCTAAATGCAAGGTGGATCATAGCAGTGAGGACTACCTTTTCGGTGGAGGACTATGCAAAATTATATCTTTATGAGATAGTAAAGTTGTATAGGGTACCTATCTTGATTATCTATGATCGTGGTACGCAGTTTTTATGTCACTTTTGGCGATCTTTTCAGAAGGGATTGGGTACTAAGATTAGTCTGTGTACTTCTTTTCATTCTCAGATGGATGGGCAAGCAAAAAGGACTATTCAGACATTGGAGGATATGCTTTGGCATGTGTGATTGACTATAATGGCAATTAGGTTGAGCATTTACCTTTGGTAGAGTTTGCTTACAACAATATCTATCATTCTAGTATTGAGATGGCCCCTTTGAGGCACCATATGGTAGGAGGTGTAGATCTCCTATTAGTTGGTTTGAGCTTTGTGAGGCGAATATATTTGGTCTGAATTTGGTTTATCAGGATATAAAAAAGGTGAATGTGATTCGAGATAGGCTTAAGGCTGCCCAAAGTTGCCAAAAGTCCTATGCAGATGTAAGGCGTAAAGACTTGGAGTTTGAGGTTGGGGATAAGGTGTTCCTAAGGGTATCTCTCATGAAAGGAGTAATGTGGTTTGGTAAAAGGGGGAAGCTCAGTACCCATTTTATTGGTCCTTATGCAATTTTGTGGAGTGTTAGTAATGTGGCCTATGAATTGGAGTTGCCTTCTAGTTTGAGCTCCATTCATCCAGTAGTTCATGTATCTATATTGAAGAAGTGTCTTGGTGATCCTTCTTTGGTGGTTTCCTTGAGGGCTTAGGTATCTCAGATTCTCTATCTTATGAAGAGGTCCTGGTTAAGATATTGGATCAGCAGGTTCAACAGTTAGAACCAAGGATGTGGCCTTGATTAAAATTCTATTGGCGGAACCACAAGGTGGAAAAGGCTATATAGGAAGCGGAGGAGGACATAAAGTCCAAGTATCTGCATTTGTTTCCAGCTCCTGGGATTCGTGCAGAAGGTATGTGTTCATCAACATACTTTTGTTTTCAAACTTTGTTAAAGGAGAGATTAATATCTTTGCATATTTTTTTGTAACTTGGTTAAAGGTTGGATTGATATTTGATAATGCAAATGAATCATGCTTGTGGTCACCTTACCTTGCCCGTCATTTAAGGATGAATATTCCTAGTGGGGGAGACTGAAACACCCTGGGTTTCTGGCCTTAGAAAATTTCCTAGATTTCTAGTCTCTAGACAGGGTATGACTAGGGGAAATGACTCATACACTAGGATACAAGTGGTATAGGTTAGTCGTATGCTGACCAGTAGTGGTTGATGGGTTGGATTTAGTTTCTCGAAAGAATACGACTTGGGTGGTATGACTCATATTGGAGAAGACGGGTTGCTTTGTACTTCACTTAATGTTAGGCTTGGTAACTTAAGTATTATTTGAGTACAAGTGGCTAACCAAGATCCATAAACCAGGGTGCGAGTCATACCATGGACTAGTATGGTGGACAATATTCAATCCTCTTTAGATTCTATTATGCTAAGGGTACGGATCATGGGTACCAATCGTATGTATAGATACGACATGGGTTAGGGCGAGTCATACCTTGGACATTGTTAGGTCCAAAAAAGATAACCTTGGGTACGAGTGGTGGGTACCACTCATATTAGGGGTTACGATTGGTATGGATAATCGTATCCCTTTGACGGAATTTTAGTGCAGTTTAAGTGAGGGCAATCTGGACATTTCCATACTTAACCTAATAAGTCCCCATAACTTTTAACTTACATGGAAGGTTATTTTCCCTATTGTTATATACTTTAACACTTAGAAAAACACTATTTAATCCTCTCTAAAGTTCTTGGGAAAGAGAAGCTAGGGTTTCATCTTAAGGATTAATTTGGGACTTGTGTTGGTGGTTTCTCTCCATTATCTTCTTGTTTTAAGACATGTTCTCTTCCCTCATTTTTAGTTCCAACTAAAGGAATGGTTTTGTACAATGTTTTCAGGGTTTGATTATTGTATGGTTTTGGGTTTTCAAATATAATTTGGGGGCTTTAGTTATAAATGCTTGGTTATGATTTTCCCATGTCTTAATTATTCTTTTATATGCTTTAATAGTGGTTTGGGATAATTGGTTGCATGGGAATGGTTATTTGTTAATTGGTTTTGGTTTTGGAAATACTATGCCTCCAATATGTTTGGTAAAATGCCTATGGGAATGTTTCCATTACATTGTTGGATTTTTAATGGAACTTATGCATGGTTTAAACTTGGTAATGGAACCCTAAACGGTTTAGAATGGTTATAATGGAATGGTTTGGTTTAATAAACATCCTTGTGGGGTACAATGGAATCCTCCAAGTAATCATAATAATGGTACACTTGTGGGGTACATGGGACTCCCTTAAGTTAATTGGATAATATGATCTATGGATACATGGGAATCCATTGATCTCTAAAAGGTTTGGCTAGGGACAGTACTTGCAAGTTATAGTGTGTATGAAGATACCACTATTAATAGCCTTGGTAAATGATAAATGGTATAATGGATCGGTTGGTTGGAAATGGTTTTAATTAGGCAATAATGGCGGGGTGTGATAGCTAATCATGAAGGTAGGAGTTCAATGAATGAACTCTTGAAACTCATGTTTACCGACATGAGGGGTAGGGTATGGCGGCCCTTTTATGATACTATGAGGTACGCGGGAATCCTCTAAGTACATTGTCCATATGTATCACGGAGAGTGAAGGGTACTTGGGAATCCCTTACTCTTATGGGATCTCTGGTTTGTGCGGCTACAAGCATCAGGGCTCGTTCAGGGGGTTACACTGAATCCATATAGATCGTGGGTGGTTAAGGACGATTAAGCTACACATCCTCAGGTAAATGGTTTCAAATGCATGTTAAACTCGATTCCCTTTCCCGACATGGTTATATATATATATGTATATATGGTTTGTATGCATATGGATGGTTTACTTGGTTTTATTAAGTGGCATTATATTAGCCTTATCCTGAGTTCATCCTACCATTCACCCGCTAACCCATCTTCAGGCAGTTGTATCCCCACACGATGCAGGAATTGGTCATTCTACTCCTCCTGCTTAATGATCGAACCTCGGGATTAGCTATTGGATTAAAGTGGTGAGCTTCTATTATTCCGGAAGACTCCATTTGATGATGTTATTTCATACTTTGGTTTATTTATGGATATTGGTTTTGTCTATGGTTGGGGGTATGTCCCAATTGAATTTCGGTATTCTTTTGGTTAGAGGCTTTTGTGAAACTACTACAGGTTGGAATGGACGGGATCGATATTGGTGTTAGCCTTATTATTGGTATTGGTATTGGGGATGACACCGATTGACTGTATTATTAGTTGTTCCATCCATTTTTATCTTGGGATTATATATAATTATTATGAAACTCATATGGTTAGGTTTTGGATTATGGTTTGGTTGGTATTGGTTATCGATTGGGTACCAGACAATTGGACTCGTTTGGGTAGTCACGGATATATACCTATCCCAAAGTCTTAGATTATTTAATAATGCTATCTTGTTATATGTTCGAAATTCATCCGACTCAGGATATGCGTAGGCTGGTTGGGTTGGGTAATGGGGGAGGTCCCCAGTCCTGGTTGGACTTGGATGCCCATTACAACAAGGCCCTGTTTTGGGTCATGTCAACAACATAAGTTTACATTTCCTAATCTAGCCTACTAATATACTCCATGAAGAAGAATCTACGCAATAGATGTGTCATTTATTGCAACAGCGGGGTTTTTTGGTGCAACTGATGGTGGTTCTGTTACAACAGATTACCCATATATTGCATAAGTTGTGTTAGATGGGTAATCTATGAATAGATTTAGAGAACTCTCTGCAACAGATGGACCATCTTTTGCATCTTTCCACTTGGTTTTTCTTTTTTAAAATTACTAACCTATTTAAAAATTATCTTATATTATAGTATGTTGATGAAATTCTCGGCCTCATGAGGGGCAGACAATTAGCATACCCGAATGCTTATGATGCTGCCGATAGGATAATGTACCTCAACTTCTACAATTAATCTAGCGTCAACTCCCGATGGTGCGGGATTTGATTTGTTAGTTTCTGGATTCCAATGGGATGAAGATATGATTAATTATGTTATAGGGAAGAGGCCATATCCATATGACAAGAGCTGGACCAAGGCAAAGAGAATCCTTGTAGTCATGAACGTGGAGATAAAATATTTCATGGATCTTGAGATACTACTCAAGGACAGAATGATGAAGGTTTATGACTACAACTTACCTGTCTTCGACGAGGCCCTTTTTTTACCCACAGCCACTATTGGAGTTGTTCTCCCACTTGTTGAGGTAGAGTAAACTGGTGGATCATTTGCCAATGAAAGTGTTGATGAAGAAAACATGGGATTTTAAAGTTCGAAACAAGGACATGAACCTTCCAAAACATAAAATCGGTGCCGCATGTGGGTCCTACACCCTTGTACACATCGAGTGTTTGCTGACCGGCATAAAAATGACCAAGCCAACAACCATTCTGTGTGACAACGCTATGGAAAATATGCAAGAGGTCTGGGCTTATGGGGTACTAACTAAATGCTTGGAGCCTGTGTATAAAAAGAAAGATGTAGAAACTTAAACACCATGAGAATTTCTGACAATTTTTATATTTGATGAAAATTGATTTTTTTATAATGCAACAAATTGTCTATCTTTTGTAACAAATAGTCTATTTATTTTGATAGATAGTTTATCTATTGCAATAGGTTGGTCATCCGTTGCATTATACATATGGTTATATCTAAGTCTATCTGTTGCAACAGATAGGTCATCTATTGAACAAATCAAAATAGTTGGAATACCTGTTTGATAATTTCAAATAGATGACCTACATGTTGCAACATATATCTAAATCAGTTTGATAATTTTCAACAGATATGTCATCTATTATAACAGATACATTATTTGTTGCAATATTCAAATCTAGTATTCCATTTCAATTAATAAGTTCAAATCTAAGGATAACATAGACAAAATAAAATAAATCAAAGCCTTCAGAAATTAAATGAAATAAATCAACAAATAAATGAAATGTAAAAAAATTGTTATGGGTACAGAGCTCAACAAATAAATCAACAATTTAAGTTTTGGTGCCAACAATTCCTAAGGAGAGATTATTACTTTGATGGACTCACGCTATAAAGATCTACTCAATATGGATAAGTTGTTCTTCATCTGGTGCTATGGAATTTGGCTTTGGTCGACGTAGATCTTTAATGTCGCTTGCACATGGTTTCTGAGCTTTCGCTTCTTTGTATTTCCATAAAAGAGTAGCATATCTTTTACGAAGTAATTAAACATCAAGTTCATTATTTGGTACTTGTAATCCATCGATCAAATACTCGGTTTAAGCAGTAACAAAAAGACCACAATCCCTGCATTTGTAAAAATCAGATAATCCACATCTTGCAATTAATGTAAGTGTTGTAAAATTTATGAAATCAAACTAAATAATGATACTTTATTTATACTTACAAGCTACATAAGAAATTACTTCAACATATTCCATATCAAATGGATTTCCCATTTTATACCTGTATGATTCAATCATCGACTAATCAGTAAGAGCCTTTTGGTCAAAAAAGCCACTTACATCAAGGTAACTAGGCAATATTTTGGATAACTTTTGTATCTTAGACGACGGCCCAGAACGTCTTCTTCCTGACATCAATTCGTAAACTCGGATGCCCCTCTCTTTTATAATGACGATGGCCAACACCCAATGAAATTCATCACCGCAATTGATTGGGATGTACACTTCATCAACCAAATGCCAAGGTAAGCCAGCTGGAATGCTAAAATCTTTGATGATGTTGATTAAGCCTTCCTCATTTTGAGAAACTTCCGGTTGTTATTGACAATACCCACTGTAGGTATTATTAATGTAAACTTTGTACAAACAATTGTCTGTCGTGTATCTATATTATTCTTGTGTTTGCAACTTGGTCTTCTTTCAGAGGTAGTAAAAATGACGTTGATGTGTTGCACATATTATCAAATCAAACCTTTCAGATTATGTGACAATAAAATTAATACACAAATACAATTAATTAAAGTACTAATAGTAAGATGTATGGGCATTTAAATCTCATTATTCCAGCAAGTAGAACCAATTCTTTATTCTGGGATGTGCAACAACAAAGTCGAACATATCAGAACCAAGACCCAATTCGTTCACTTTGTAGTGTTCGTCATTTTGTTTTCTGCATGATTTATCTGTGTTAATATCATATTTTTACAGAAAGAATTGTATGAATCAATATCTTTAAAAATGATTTATGTAGTTGCTGGTATGAAGCCTTAACAACCCATTGGCAATCTATTCTGAATAGTCGTCGATCAACATTGTTAGTTTTTTGGAAGCCTTGTCCGAGATGTTGAACCCTTCAAATGGGTAATTCTTTTGTTCTTCTGGACTGACAGGATTCACTTTTTCTTCATCTTTGGAAGAAGTTGATGGATTATCAACTGTGATATTAGGCTATTCAGCAATAGTTTCTACTGTGACATCCATCTAGAAAGAAAAAATTGTCAATGCTAATTACAGAGATACTAACTCGTCTGTTTTAGCAAATCAAATAGGTTTTCCTCCTGTTTAAATTTGTCCAAACAGATGAGTCATATGCTACAACAGATGGATAATCTGTTGGGATAAATCAAAACCAGAGGAATACCTATATGATAATTTCCAACAGATGAACCATCTGTTGCAACATATGACTCATCTGTTTGGATAAACTAAAATAATAGGAGGTTTTTCCCAATAGATGACCCATCTGTTGCACCAGATAAGTTATTTGATGGTACAAATTAAAGCATTATGAAGACCTATTTTATTTAATAAGATAGATGAGAATATGTTGCAATAGATAATGCATCTGATGCAATAGGTTAGTCAACTATTGCAACAGATGCATACATCTATTTGATAATTTTCAGCAAATGTGTCATCTGTTGCAACAGATATGCAGTCTATTTGATTATTGGAACAAATGATATATATTCACCTTCTTCAGTTCAAGTTTCTCTCTCGTGGCCCTTGCACATTGATTAAAAGTGCAAGACAGAGATAGAGGAGTTTCAATTTTACTTTTTTGATGCTTGATGATGCCTTGGAAATTTCTTTCCTCCTCTTCTTAGCTTCCTTAATCTCTAATGGAGTGTATGGATGTCAAATTCTCATTGATGGAATGACACCCCTCTTAGATGTCAATTCCTTTATAGAAGAAGTTAATGTATTAATAGCATTAATCACTCCATCATGTTTCGCCTTGCAACCTTGACATTTGCATGCAGAACATTTACTAGGAGGGGTAAAATCTGTAAAACCAGTATGATCATAAACATAATAGTTTGTTGTTTCAAAAACTACAAGAGGATCATCATTATCCCTAACAGCACCACCACTACCACTACGACTGACACCACCACAAGCTCCATCACCACTTAGACCATCAACAACAACAAGCCCACCCTCCAAAATTATTTTTCTTATGATGGTTGTTGCTCTAAATAATTTCTTTTTTATTCTATTGATGACCATAGGATTAGATAAAGTTTGCACAAATCGTAAAGTAAGAAAACATGGCATCTTCAACTCTCGATTGGTCGAAATAAGCCACGAATGCACAATCTAAAATAAATCAGTACATATATTAGAATGATGATTAAATTATTTTTAAAAAATCATTAATTATAATAAAAACTTAATTAGAATTAGACTTATTGCTTCCTTGGGGGGTGAAGAGATCAAGAAATTTTGATTTTTTATTGATTTTGGCCGACAACCATCTTAGGATTCTTGGACATGAAACTTCTTCCTAGTGGTTCACTTGTTGTCTCAACTAAGAAATGGTTTCAAATTCCCAAGCCTATAGAATAACGCCAATAAATCAAAAGCACTATTCAATAAAAAACAAATGAACCATAATAAAGGAAACATTTACAATGAAAGCCCATGAAAAGCCATATAAGTTGACTATCTTTGGCGTTAATGGAGTCAACAAATATTTGACAGCCATTTTAAAGCTTTCATAACCCTAAGTATAGTTGTTAAATGCCTTAATATCCTCGGAGAGTTTTATTAAATTGAGTGGTATATTTTTGTTAACGTCTCTTGCCCAAAGAATGTTATGTACAAACCAAACCAAGCACAATGATTGCTTGTGCTTTTTTGAAAGCCTTTTACCTTTTAATGCTTCTATTAGATTTTTGTTTTTGAATCTTGGACGAACAAGAGACACCAAGTCATCGCCATCACTTGACTTGCCTCTACCTTTTTTGGGTTTGCGGGGTAGTTTTTTAGGGTTACAATAGGTATTGCTTGAGAAGAAGAAGGAGGGTAACATTTTAGTCCAATAACTATGACAAACTCCTTCCAACCAAAACAAACAGGCAAACCACAGTATTTATCCACACCTTATCCATCTTATCATTATTTTCATACATAGACCTACGCTTGAGAAGATCATATACCATTTTCATTTGGAAACGAGCATTGTTGTCCTTCGACAAATCAAGATATTGCTCAAACCAGTTGTCCTTGAAATAAGAATCCGACTTTTAGTCTCTAAGTATTTTTTTAAATGTGTCAAAAGATTTTCCCATAGCTTACAAAACCACGAAATCACCCGTTAAATCTGTGGCACCATCGCATTGCATTCTCATGGGATAACTATCAATGCTGAAGGTTTTGACCAACTCTTCAGTGGAATGGCTATTAGCATTTGGATCATCTTCTTTGAAATATTACTCAGCCTCATGTTCATTATCTTCTGCTTCTGTTTGAGATAACACTTGTAAAAGCAAGCTCATAGAGTGGTGGACGTAGCCTAGCTACTTCACTTGTTTCTTTACTCGGACTTGATTTGATTTCTTTTATTTTGGGATCCATATTATCTAAAAATAATAGGCAAATAAAAAATATTATAATTGATTAAAGCATCATTAAAAAAAGGATAACGGTAAATCTAACATGTATAACACAGTAAAATAATAGTTCCAACAGATCACACATATGTTGCAATAGGTGTGTTAACTGTTGCAAAATATAACTAACCTGTTGCAACAAAAAATTAATCTATTGTAAACAATAAAAACAGTTTCTATATTATTGTAATTTCTTTCAATAGATCACTCGTCCGTTGAAATAGATGACTGACCTATGCAACAGATCAACTGTTAATATTGTTTAGATTTCTTTCAACAGAAGCCTCATCTGTCGCAACGGATAAATTATCTGTTAGGAGAAATTAACATGTTGCAACAAAAGAGTAATCTGTTGTAAACAATAAAAACAGTTTCTATACTATTGTAATTTCTTTCAATAGATCACTTATCTATTGAAATAGATGACTGGTCTGTGCAACCGATCAACTGTCAATATTGTTTAGATTTTTTTCAATAGAAGCCTCATCTGCCGCAACAGATGACTTATCTATTAGGAGAAATCAAAGTCTTGGACATGTCATCCTATTGGAATAGTTGATAGGATTTTAAATAATAGATTGTTCATCTGTTGCATCAGATGGTTCATCTGTTGCATCAAATGGTTTATCTGTTGCATCATATGGTTCATCTGTTGCATTGATGGTTCATTTGTTGCAGGAAAAAATAGTAGCAGGATTTAGTATAATAGAACAACAATAATATCACCATTTAATAGAAAATACACCATTTGTACCAAGAATAACAATAAATCAACCCAATAACACCAACACCACACACACAATACGGACGCTAAGAATATCAACAGTGACCAAAAATACCAAAATTGTTGTTTTTTTGGTACAAACACAAAGAACAAAAATCAAAATTCAAAAAACTCAACAGACACCAACAAATCTAATCAACGGTTCAATAATAAGAACTATGATGACGCTCAACTAACACGTCAATTTAAGTGCAAGGCGATCGTTGTTAATATATTTACCCAACTAAGAGTCGGGGTCAAATCCATGAGGAACACTGTGAGTGATGATTGAGTAAATTCAAAATAAAAGTTGCTTGCTAAGTTCAAGCCTATGATACAAAATGGTTTGGGGGATTTTCAATCTTGTCAAATGTGAAAGTTATTCTTGGGCTTCTAAAGGACTAACTTGAGACAAAGAATAATTAGAGTATAATCAATTAAAATGGATCTTGGGACTATGCCTTCCTAGGGGCAAATTATGCATGAGATCATGAAGTTTTGGTGCAAATTTGAATCGTTGATGATGTGGTAGGCTAGGTTTAAGTGCTTTGAGGCTAGTTTTTCAATAAAAGCTCAAAGATGTCACTCATTGACCCTTTCAAGTACCTAATGAGTGCATCAACTAAAGTCACCCAATACCTCAATTGGGTATCCCTATTTCTAGGATGATACCCATGAAATAGTCATCCTCTTAATCACCCTTATGTCTAAGATAGTGAAAAATTAACAAGACATACCTATATATTGTCTACTTTTGCTCTGGTTCCCACATCCCTCTTTCAAGGATTATGAGGGTTCCTAAAGTTCACCCAAACCCCTCTTTTAAGAATGGTTTAGTCTTTTAAGAGCTTGGAATTTTTACCCATCAAACCCATTTGGGTATTTGGGGCTTTTACTCACAAATCCCAACCATTTAAACCAAGCAATAGTAGAACCCATCATCAACCAACTAGAATCTACACAAATATATCACACCCACACACAATTGCATCCTATTCTAGCATAATCTCAAGAGGTAGATCTAGTAAATAATAATGATAATAAACACGAATAAACCAATATTTCCATCAAAGTTATCCATAAGAAAATAAAGAGAAGGCAAACTGCACTTTAGAATCCAATGAATCTTCAATGGGTGAGGCCAAATCTACACTTAAAAGTCACTTTAATGTCTTCTTAGCTCAAAATTAGTACAAGTTTTGCTCCAAGCTCCAAGAAATTACAAACCCTAAACTAAAGTTGGAATAATATGTAAAATAAAAGATAGGATGAAAAATAAGCTTAAAACCCCTATTTAAGCCCCAATTCCACATTTGCCAAATATTACAAAAATGCTCTTCAAACTTTTTTGCTCTACTGTGATCGTTATTCCTTGGCTGCTGTCGCGGTACTACTATCGCGGTAGTCATATCGAGATTTCCCTTTGGTTGACTTGATGACTGACTGCGATCGTGACCCTCAATCAGCGATCGCGGTAACTGAGGTCGACTCCTGGGCCTGCAATTTCAGTTTTTGTTCTTTTTGCTCACATTTCTTTTCTTTCACCTTCTCCTTAGCTCATTTTTATCAAGTTTTCTTTCTCATCTTCTCATTGCAATTTTTACCTAAACAAATGAGCATTAAGTATGAAAGTAACATCAAATCAATGAAAAAGCATGATAATTTAGGCTTAAAAATGCTAGTAAGTTGTCAAATTGACGACTTATCAACACCCCCAACCTTAAATTATTGCTTGTCCTCAAGAAACCAAGAATAATTCAACAAGATAGGGTATTTAACTCAAATCCACCCAAAAGAAAACTATACTACAGGAATAATCTAGCAAAGCTCTACAAATACTTTTCAAACATATCATGGCAACAAATAAACCAAAAATTTCTAACAAGTACATATTATGAAGCAAGGATGCAAGTTTGTATCAAATGAATCTTCCAAATCAACAAAGAACCTTAAAAGGAAACACAAAATCTTCAAAAAATTCCTCAATCTTCACAATGCAACTTACTTCACCCATTTACCTAAACCGAGAGTAAGACTTCACCTTCTACCCCAAAGTATTGATGCCGCTCACAAGCAAAAGTTAGCTCCACACACACAAAAGATATTGAAATTTATAAATAAGCTCAAATAATGAAATAATTTGCACTCACTTTTGCAAAGAAATTCAAGTACAATGAGTAAAACCGTAGGCTTGCCCTTTGTGTTTTTCACCATTAATGTAGACTTACCTAATTTGGAATCACCAAGGTCTTGCGGGATAAGATGAAGGTTTGAGGTGTGGGAAGGAATATATATGGATTATGTAACTAAAAGACCTCCTTCAATACAATTACTCAATCCTTTCTACCCCCAAAATTTTCAAACTCTCCACCTTATTCTCTTTTAATTCATTTCCCATAATTCCCTACTTATTCTCTTTTAATTCATTTCCCATAATTCCCTACCCTTTTTATTGCGTTTACCAAACAATTCAATGCCACCATTTTCTTTCTTCATTTCTTTGACTTTTTCAAGAGACTTTCTAACTTTAAGCCTTTCTTAGCCCTTCATTCATCTAATTTCTCTTCAATTTCTATGGGATAAGCTATTCAACTTTATTATTAAGCACATCTCTTGTCTTTTAAGTACATGAGTTGACAACCTTATATACACCTTTCTTAGATCATCATAGAACATCACATTCATCCCCCCAAAACTTGGAGTCTGAACCACCCTCACATTATCTTCCCATCTACACAACCCCCCCCCCAAACTTAGGCTTTCGCCATTTCCTAGAATCATGCAATGCATCAAAGGAGGTTAAGTGCCAAAAGAAAGATTTTAAAAAGGGCTTAAGTGTTTTAGCAAGGTCATCACTAGACAAAGAAACGAAAATTTCTAAAAAGGCTCAAAGGGGTTAACTAGGAAAAAATGTTAAGGTGGGAATTAGGCTATGTGACAGGTTAAAAATGGTATTGGGTCATTCTCCAAACCAAGCTTGTCTAGGATTTCACTTTGAATACACTCGAGGCAAGTTCTAGACTACACATATGTACAATAATTATACAAAAATCTCACCACACATGGTATCGTACTCATAGAGCAAAAAGCTAATCTCCCAACCAATTTGAGCAATTTAAGCTTAATAATTTAATCCGAGTCATGACTCATCCTTATAAAGAGAGAGACAAAAATTAAATTTAATCACTCAAAAGAAAGCTCAAAAACACCCTTGATCTCTCTCTTTTTTTTCAAAAAGAAAACTATCATTTCATTTCCTGCCAATGACATTTTGAAAGAATTTTTGAGATTTTGCCTCTTTCTAAACAATTAAAGAAAAACTTGGGTGTATGCAAGGCAAAATTATCATTACACTTCATGGGATTATTTCCTCACAACTTCACATATCATCCATTTAGTTCACAAACACTCATTGCACCAATGGAAACACAATCGATCCTTTACCCTTAAGAATGGCTACCCAATCTATCATAGGTCAAGGTAAGCATTCATATCCCTCGGGTTACTTATACTTCACCCGGAGATTCTATGATAAGCACACTAGTCAATCACACCATGGACACAACATTCATCCATAATTTCAACTAAAAATCACCGATTATACAACTTTTAAAATCAATTAGACTCAAAGCTATATTCCAAAAATGATCACACAATGCCCCAAGAAAGTTTATATCAACCTTTACAAGCATATAAGACATTTCTCTCTTATTGACATTTTAATAAACATGTGGTGTACATGTAAAATAAGAGCTTGAATAGGTAAAATAACGACACATGTGAACAATCCCAATGCACCAATTCATCACCAAACACACCACTTGTAATCATACTAACCCAATTAAATCACACACTACTCAATTAAGAAAACAAACCTCAAATGTCATCAAACATATGGTGTGCACTAGTGTATGAAAGCAAGAATTTTACAATTTAGCATTTGAAACAAGGAACACAATAAAAAATATTTATCCCACTAACCACATTCTACCAAATTAAGCTCAAATAAATTAAATTTAAACTAAAAGGAACATGGGAATATAATCATTATTTGTATTTTAAAGATCATACCTTGTAAGTTAACTAAAGAGAGGAAAGTGATGAAAATAAATTCCAATATACTTATTCGGGGTTTCATTCTTGAGGTACTGTAATACCCCATATTTTGGACTAGGATGAAAATCCATCATTTCTATGTGTAGACGTTTCAAAAGCCTCGAATCCTATGTAAATTTAGTGATTTAATCAATTATGTAGTGTGGTAATCTATTTGAGCATGAATTTAGATCATATAGGTCCCCTAACTCAAGTACAAGTTGAAAGCTTTCCTATCGTTCAAGTTTTAGTGAGCATCAAAACTTGGGTCAACTTTAATCAACCATAACTCATTGTATATGACGAAATGGGTGGCTTACTATATATCAAATGAAAGATCTTTGAATTATATTTCCAATGATACCAATTTTTCCTAAATACGATATTGGAGCAAGGAGTTATGCTCATTTTACTCCGTCATGTCAGGCTGGGAAACCCAGTGATGATATTTTGTGACAAGCCGTCACGCCCGTGATAGCCTATCACCAATGTCGTCAGCCCTTGGCAGATTTTCACCCCCAGTGATGAAATTTTGTGACAATCCATCACGTCCTTGATGGCCTATCACCAATGTCGTCAACCTTAACCAGAAAACCAAGATTTCACCTTTTTGTGATGACAACTCGTGACGACCTATCACCAATATGACGGCTTGTCACTAATGTCATCAGCTAGTTTTTCCAGCAATTGAGGGACATTTTAGTAAGGGTATTTTGGTCTTTTTACTTCACTTCCCATGACTTATAACCCTAAAGAAACATACTATCTTCCATTCTCTTTAGTTAAACATCTCAAAAAACTCTCTCATACACTCTCAACCACAAGATTAGGGTTGTCTCTCAAGATCATCCCCTCAAGAGCAAGCCTAAGGATTTCTTCAAGAACCTTCAGAAATATTAGATCTCTTTCAAGATTCAATCACTAAGGTATGCGTAGTGTTCATCCACGGATCCCTCTCATCCGTGGAACTCAAGAACCATGTTTTAAATAATAAATTATGATCTTTAAGTTGTTGTGTGATTATGTTCATGTTGATGGTTGTTAATTGTGTTTCAAGATGGTATCTAAATGTGTTTCCAAGAAGTGTATGGGCATGTTAGTTGGAAACCCATGAATATGGGTGGTTCAAGATTTCTAAATTTGTTAAGTACACCTATGTTCAATATTGTGCATGTAAGGTGTTTGATAAAATGCCTAGAATGATAAAAATCATGTATTATAACTAAGGGGTGAACTATATGATAAATTCATGCTAGTCTATTATATTCAAAGATCTCACTTGTCATTGTTGTGCAATATATGTGTTAATGGAATGTACATGATGATTGGGGAATGGATTCATAGTGTGTTTATATGCCTTCAATGCTATGAACAAGATCATGATTTTAAAGTATCACATGAGTTATCCCAAAATTATTATGATATGAACTAAATGTTATATGTTTGTCATTCCCTTATGCTTAAATGGTTTCCATGCCATTGTTATAAATAGTATATGTTGCAGGAATGCCCATGATATTAGAATATGAGATTTATGACTTGATTATAAACATTCATATTCATGTTAGATATTATGATGACCATGTACTTCTTGAAATCCCTCACTCATATATTATGGATTGTTATTGATGGTCATGTACTCAAGAAAGTCAAGTTGTGTCAGTTTCCTTCCATTGAGTCCTGGGGGTACTTGTACCCAAAAAATATAGTTGTATGCCTAGAGCCATGTCATGTTATCACGATACTCTCAGTCAAGCCATGATCTATAGAATTCAGTCAGTCATGTGACTCAGGAAAGCTCAGTAACCTCAGCAACCTCAGTATTCACAGTTAATCTCAGTAACTTCAGTACTCTCAACCAGTCATCAGAACTTAATACATTCTGTCAGTCATCGGAATCCAGTAAACTTAGTTTAGCTCCACTAAACAATACCACTAGTATCAGTCCAGTTAATCAGTATCAGTTCAGTTCAGTTATTCAGTTCAGCATAGTTATTTAGTTCAGTGTCCTTCAGATGGGAGTAGAAGTTAGCTTAAACCCAAGGATGGGAACTCACCTACCAGTTCAGGGTGTGATTCTTAGCAGTCATCCTTGTGTTCCAGAACTACGTAGCCAGCGTAGGTTAAGACATCTTAACTTGTTAGATTAGGGTTGATGAGGTGTCTTAACCTGTCAGTTTAGGGTTCCCACCATTCTCATTTAAGTACCTTCAAGATAAGGGTCACTCGTAGTTATCCTTACTAGTGGTGCGGTATTGACACCCTTCCAATCAGGGCACAGATTGGACCCCAGCTCAGCTGTTATAGCATATATGAGGCATGTCGGTTAAATAACTACCTCCCACAATTTTAGTTACAGATTTCAGGACTGTCAGCTACAGTCACCCAGTCTTAGTAAAAAAACTTAGATAGTTCTTTAGATTTTAGGACTGTCAGATACAGTCAACTCAGAAATAGAATAGAACTCAGATAGTTCCTTCAGATTTATGGACTGTCAAATAAAGTCACTTATACTATCAGTTATATCAGTTCTCTAAACTCATGTATCAGTCACATCAGTTATCAGAATTCATGATATCAATATTCAGCTTTAGGACTATCAGAAACAGTCAACCAGACCAGTTTTTCATAATTCAAACTGTCAGAAATAATCGTTCATATATTCAGTATCTCAGTATCAGTACACTCATATTGTCAGTATTCAGACTTAATATTCAGTAGCTCCACGAGCTCAGTTACAGTTACGTATGCATGTGTGTATTCTCACATTCATATTAGTCAGCATTGTTCATGCATATAACCCTTTGAATTTAGCCTACCTCACTAGTATACTCAGTACATTCAGACGTACTGACGCATTTGCGCTATGGTGTTTTCTCTTATATTACACCATAGGTTCAGAGGTATGAGCTCCAGATCAGCAGTAGCATTCCAGTGTTTAGAGTTTACAGTGAGTCCTTCTCATTCAAGAATGATATGATTATTGCTTTATTTACTATTTTAGTTCAGTTGGTAAATGGAGTTAGTTGGAGACATGTTCCTTCAACTCCTTACTCAGACAGTATTTAGAGGCTTTTAGATTTAGTTCAGATTTGATTCAGACTTCAGTTGTTTTTGGGTATTTTCCACCCATATGGATATTACGTTTGTCAGATATTTTATTCAGTTGAACCTTATGTCCTATTGTTCATGTTTTTCTACATTATTACATCATATATTGTAGTGTACAGGCACATATATCAGTTATGGGTTAGCTTGTGGTCCTTCGGGGTCATAAGCACCGTGTAGCATTTTGGTTCAGAAAATTGGGGTGTTACAAACTTGGTATCAGAGCCTAAGGTTCAATAGAGTCCTAGGAAGTCTGAAAGCCACATCTAGTAGAGTCTTATACATGCATGTGTTATGCACCACACTTATTTGTAGGAGGCTAAGAGATGTTTTAAGAACAATTTTCCTTCTTTCATGTCTCATATCGTGCTATAGCAAGGTTCTCTAAGAAACTCATGTAGATTCTCATCATGCTTCACTCATGTTAATTCCACTTTACTTTCAAGGTAACAGAAATAGTGAAGCTCAAGTCCTAAAGATAGGGCTTTCTTAGACATTATACCATCAATTCCCTTATATTCCAAAGTTGTACGGATCTCATTCCTGATCATGAGAACTCGTTCTCAAACCCAGATTAAGATATGTCATCAGATCCCTTCTCAGAATCCTATGATAGCATGTGACCCAGAGTTAGAAGCATGGACTCAGGAGTTTAGCAGTAAACAAGTTGGGATAATAATATCTAGATTGAACAGCTATGTATTCGTGGGGGTAGTTATGCCAGAATAAATCAGTAGGCTTGAACAGTGGGAGTTAGAAATTTAAGTTTATTGACTTGAAATTAAGAATGAAGGTATGAATGTGATATTAGTAGTATGTGAGGAAACAAAGGCAGATGATGTGTTTAGTAAGGCGAGCATGTGTTGATCAGAGTGTAAGTATGTGATGATGATTTCAGTGCAGTTCAGAGATTAGTTTAGTGTTCACAAACTTATGATGATGGCTTAAATCTAAGGGAGAGATGATAGATCAAGTAACCAAGTCAGGCTCTCAGATTCCAGTAGTAGTGCCAGTATGTACAGAAAAGCAGTTAGGGAAAGCGATTCCTAACCCATCCTTATCTTAGTGTAAAGCTTCGTACTTCAGTCAGCACAGTGCCTATGCATGCTTCATGTATCAGATTCCATGGATATAGCTTATGTTCACACGTATTCCATAGAATTGTGTGTGTTTTTAGTTCCTAGTATAGGAAGTTCAGTTCTAGATCACTCAGTATTACAAATCATGTTCCATGAACTCAGAAATTCCAGACTCAGGTCATGCAGCTCATGACTCATGTACACGTATCATGCTCCCCAGTATACTCAGTTTAGAACCTTTAGGTAAATCCATGTTGTTGATATTCTATTCCTCAAGTTTCAGTCATGCATCAAGTTCAGTCAGTATCCATTCATGTTTCAGGTTCTCCTGATTTAACCCTTCATGAGCTCTCTTTATGAGAATAGTGTAGTGTTGAGAAATTTCTTAGATGGGAGAGAGTTAATGTTTCATATTAAGAGAAGATTAATGCATGCATGTTTTATACGAGGGTGTAGATACGAAGATAGGCTTGAATATCCTGTTAGTATGCAAGCAAAGGGCTAGCAAGAGGTAGTACTTAGAAATTGGAAAAAAAATTCAGAGTGTTAATGTATATTCAGATCCTTGACTTATGTCAGCCTTTATTATGTGACTATCATAATGAAGTTTCCATCTCAGTTACAGTTTCAGTACTCAACACTCAGTAATTAGTGCTCAGTCTCAGAATTAAGCACTTCAGTATCAGTAAAAACCTCAGTTTCAGTATTCAGTTATCAAGATCAGGCATTTAGTTCCAGTATGGATCCCAATAACAGTCTTAAGTTATAGTGTCAACTTCAGATCTGTATTCATCTCAGAAATTCAGTTTAGTTTTAGACTTGTTTGACCATAGCATACAGTTATCAGCTACTCAATTATAGGTATTCCAATACCTCAGTCTATGGAATGTTTCCAAATCATGTAATACGCTTGGTCCTACATTTTCAGACAACATAGCTTTCATGAAATCCATGCTCAGTTACCTCATGTTACTCAGTCAGTCCCTTCTCATATGCATAATACTTTATAGCCTCAGTCCAGCTACTCAGATTAAGTACAATTCAGGCTTGCATACCTAGCATTTAGTTACCAGTTACTCAGTTAATCAAATAAGTTAGTATGTCTATGCATTCGTGCATCACATTTTAGTTTCAAATCTCAGATAATTAGTTATGATTTCATACCTAGGTGCCTTGTGCATTGCCTCAACTTCCTCAATATCTCAGCAAGGTCAGTCCAGTATCCTTTAAGGGACATAGTGTTCCCAGGGGGAGATACACTATAGCCCCCAAACTTCCTTGATTTAGACATGTTGTTTTCTTTGATGAATCTATCTTGGAGGAAGTGTTACTTATGATCCAACCTTCTAGCTTCAAAACTCAGTAGTAAGCCATGTACTCAATGGCTCAGTGTAGCCACGATACGATACTCTATCCATGTTACGCATTAGAGACTCATTTCAGTTCATGTATCATGTTCCAGACTCATTTATGTTCTTATGTCTTCGCTCATGCATATTGAGTAACCAATCTCAGACTCATCGATATTTTTAGTTCATGGTAGCAGTCTTCTTTAAGCTTACTCATTCTCATGTTCAAATTTTAGTACAAACTTGGTATTCCACTCCATGCTCAGTTCCCAGTTCGAACTTGGTATCTTTACCATTGCCTATTCATTTGCATGATCATGAGCCAGTTCAGTCATATATTCGCATATCAGATATGCGTGATCAGCTTATCAGTACTCTCCCTCATGTACTTATAAATCAGTTATGCATGCATCAGATAAGCATGTTCAGTATGTTATGTTCAGCTTATCAATCATGTCAGCCATGAAATCATGATCAGTCGTTCATGCTCTATATCCACGTCAGTTGTCTTTTTTCTTATCTCAGCCAGTCTGATAAGAGGATGAATGTTCCCAAAGGGGAGATATTGTAATACCCCACATTTCAGACTAGGATGAAAATCCATCATTTCTATGCGTAGACGTTTCAAAAGCCTTGAATAATATGTAAATTTAGTGTGTTAATCAATTATGTAGTATGGGAATCTATTTGAGCATGAATTTAGATCATATAGGTCCCTAACTCAATTACAAGTTGAAAGCTTTCCTATCGTTTAAGTTTTAGTGAGCGTCAAAACTTGGGTCAATTTCAATCGACCATAACTCGTTATATATGATGAACTGGGTGGCTTACTATATATAAAATGAAATCTCTTTGAATTATATTTCCAACGATACCAATTTTGTCAAAATCCGATAACGGAGCAAGGATTTATGCTAATTTTACTCTGGCATGTCAGGCTGGGAAACCCAGTGACGACATTTTGTGACAAGCCGTCATGCCCGTGATGGCCTATCACCAATATCGTCAGCCCTGGGCAGATTTTCACCCCCAATGATGACATTTTGTGACAATCTGTCACGCCCGTGATGGCATATCACCAATGTCGTCAACCTTAACCAGAAAACCAAGATTTTACCTTTTTGTGACGACAATTCGTGACGACCAATCACCAATATGACGGCTTGTCACGAATGTCGTCAGCTAGTTTTCCCAGAAATTGAGGGATGTTTTAGTAAGGGTATTTTGGTCTTTTTCCTTCACTTCCCATGACTTATAACCCTCAAGAAACATATTATCTTCCATTCTCTTTAGTTAAACATCTCAAAAAACTCTCTCATACACTATCAACCACAAGATTAGGTTTCCTTTCAAGATCATCTCCTCAAGAGCAAGCCTAAGGATTTCTTCAAGAACCTTCAGAAATATTAGATCTCTTTCAAGATTCAATCACTAAGATATGCGTAGTGTTCATCCACGGATCCTTTTCATCCGTGGAGCTCAAGAACCATGTTTTAAATAATAAATTATGACCTTTATGTTGTTGAGTGATTATGTTCATGTTGATGGTTGTTAATTGTGTTTCAAGATGGTATCTAAATGTGTTTCCAAGAAGTGTATGGGCATATTAGTTGGAAACCCATGTATTTGGGTGGTTCAGGATTTCTAAATTTGTTAAGTACACCTATGTTCAATATTGTACATGTAAGGTGTTTGATAAAATGCCTAGAATGATAAAAATCATGTATTATAACTTAGGGGTGAACTATATGATAAATTCATGCTAGTATATTATGTTCAAAGAGCTCACTTGTCATTGTTGTGCAATATATGTGTTAATGGAATGTACATGATGATTGGGGAATGGATTCATAGTGTGTCTATATGCCTTCCATGCTATGAACAAGATCATGATTTTGAAGTATCATATGAGTTATCCCCAAATTATTACGATATGAACTAAATATTACATGTTTGTCATTTCCTTATGCTTAAATAGTTTCCATGCCATTGTTATGAATAGTATATATTGTCGGAATGCCCATGATATTAGAATATGAGATTTATGACTTGATTATAAGCATTCCTATTCATGTTAGAAATTATGATGACCATGTACTTCATGAAATCCCTCACTCATATATTATGGATTGTTATTGATGGTCATGTACTCAAGAAAGTCAAGTTGTGTTAGTTTCCTTCCATCGAGTCCTGGGGGTACTTGTACCCGAAAAATGTAGTTGTGTGCCTAGAGCCATGTCATGTTATCACGATACTCTCAATCAAGCCATGATCTATTGAATTCAGTTAGTCATGTGACTCAGGAAAGCTCAGTAACCTCAGCAACCTCAGTATTCACAGTTAATCTCAGTAACTTCAGTACTCTCAACCAATCCTCAGAACTTAATACATTTCGTCAGTTATCAGAATCTAGTAAACTTAGTTTAGCTCTGCTAAATAATACCACTAGTATCATTCCAGTTAATCAGTATCAGTTCAGTTCAGCTATTCAGTTCAGCTTCGTTATTTAGTTCAGTGTCCTTCAGATGGGAGTAGAAGTTAGCACCGAGTGAACCCAAGGATGGCAACTCACCTACCAGTTCAGGGTGTGATTCTTAGCAGTCATCCTTGTGTTCCAGAACTACGTAGCCAGCGTAGGTTGAGACATCTTAACCTGTCAGATTAGGTTTGATGAGGTGTCTTAACCTGTCATTTTAGGGTTTCCACCGTTCTCATTTGAGTACCTGCCAGATAAGGGTCACTCACAACTGTTCTTACCAGTGGAGCGGTATTGACACTCTTCCAATCAGGGTAAAGATTGGACCCCAGCTCAGCTGTTATAGCATATATGAGGCATGTCAGTTAAACAACTATCTCCCACAGTTTTAGTTATAGATTTCAGGACTGTCCGCTACAGTCACCTAGTCTCAGTAAAAGAACTCAGATAGTTCTTCAGATTTTAGGACTGTTAGATACAGTTAACTCATAAATAGAACAGAACTCAAATAGTTCCTTCAGATTTATGGACTGTCAGATACGGTTACTTATGCTATCAGTTATATCAATTCTCTAAACTCATGTATCAGTCACATCAGTTATCAGAATTCATGATATCAGTATTCAGTTTCAGGACTGTCAGACACAGTCAACCAGAACCAGTTCTTCATAATTTGAACTGTCAGAAATAGTTTTTTATCTATTCAGTATCTCAGTATCAGTACACTCATGTTGTCAGTATTCAGACTCAGTAGTCAGTATCTCCACGAGTTCAGTTATAGTTACGTATGCATTTATGTATTCTCACATTCATATTAGTCAGCATTGTTCATGCATATAACCCTTTGCATTTATCCTACCTCACTCGTATAATCAGTACATTCAAACGCACTGACGCATTTGCGCTATGGTGCTTTATTTTATGTTACACCATAGGTTCAAGGGCACGAGCTCCAGATCAGCAGTAGCATTCCACTGTTCAGAGTTTGCAGTGAGTCCTTCTCATTAAAGAATGATATGATTATTGCTTCATTTACTATTTTAGTTTAGTTTCTAGATGGAGTTAGTTGGAGACATGTTCCTTCAACTCCTAACTCAGACAGTATTTAGAGGCTTTCAGATTTAGTTCAAATTTGATTCAGACTTCAATTTTTTTGGGGTATTTGCCACCCATATGGATATTATGTTTGTCAGATATTTTATTCAGTTGAACCTTATGGCCTATTGTTCATGTTTTTCCGCATTATTACGTCATATATTGCAGTTTACAGGTACAAATATCAGTCATGGGTTAGTTTGTGGTCCTTCGGGGTCATAAGCATCGTGTAGCATTTCGATTCAAAAAATTGGGGTGTTACAGGTACCCATTTCAATTTGTTCTATCACCTACAAACACCCAAAAACAAGTTAAAATGAATTAAAAACATGAGAAAACATCAAGAAAAATTACATGGGTTGCCTCCCAAGAAGCGCCTTAGTTAAAATCGCAGCACGACATCTTTTGCCTATCAAATTTATGTCTCCATTTGAAAGACTTGAAATGGTGTCCCAACTTTAGATTAATACATCTTTGAGGTATTTTGGGCAAAGGTGAGGACATAATAAAATATTTTCTATCTCGCCATTTGGAAGATTTAGACCTTTTACCTAACTTCATATCAAACTTTCTAATAGGCTCATCAGGTATTGGTGAGAGAATCAAAAATTCACTTGTTATACACCGAATTTTATGTTTATTGGCCTCCAAGTGAAGGTATTCATTTTGTCCTTTTGGTATGACAAACTCTAAAAGGTAGAGATTTTTCTCCTTATCTCCAAAATTCATCATTTTCTTGGGTGGTTCGACTTTCATCCCATCCACCAAGCATAATGCGGAAAAGAGGTTCGAGTGAGGTCTTTTCCCTAATTTCAGAGTTGCATCCATTTTGACATTCTCACCCCGAAATGGACTTGAGACTTCACAAAGGATTTGCTTGGCTTTTTCTTTTGACTCTAGTATCATTTCCTCAATCTTGGCATCATCTCTCATGTTTGGTTCGGTTTGTTGGAAAATCACTGAGGATTCATCAACATTGAGCTCATTTGGAAGAGTGGGCATACCCATGGTATTTAAAAAATTAGCCTCCATACCCACTTCTTCTATGCTTACGATTTCCTCTTTACATGCCCCCATGTCTTGATGCATGAGCTATATGTTATCCCCTATTGTTCCACCCAATCCAAGATACGTTGAAGCATTGCTTCAACACCTTTGTATCCGGTACGTTGTTCTTTCTTTTTCTCCTGATAGGACCTATCAAACTCATAAGAAGAAATAGCATTTGAGTTAGTATAGCGAGGGGAAGGGTCATTTGGACAATCACTTCAATGTCTATCTCGACCACTATATAAGGAACAATCATACACCCAAGAGGATCGAGATGGTGCACACATCTCTTTTCGGGGAGAATATCTAAAATTTTGCCAAAAGTGGGATCCACCATAATATGGACATAGATTATCAAGATAATATTTTCAACCACTAAACTCATATTCATTTCAAGATACCATACTAACTAATAAGCAAAACTAAATATCTACCTAACACAAGAAACAAAAGAAAATAATAAATAAATATTTACAAGTTTGAACTAAAGCAATTAAGTTAACATTTCAAAATAACTCAATATACCAAATTGTTCTCCGGCAATGGCGCTATTTTTGATAATGCTCATATATATATATATATATATATATATATGAGGATTTGAGTCATGCTGATGTGGCATGTCTCATAGGCCAACAAAAATATTCATCTTTTTTCTCCTATTTTTAACTTTTTTTCATATTCTTTTCATTTTTTCTCTTTAATTTTTAATTATTCATTTATGTACTACATTAATTATACATTACTCTTATTTAATTATTTTTAAAAAAACTTAAAAGTAACATCATTCTCTTCCTTAACCGTTTGAAGAATACCTCCAACTTTACATCCCACTATCTTTCGTAACCGTTTAGCTAATAAATGCTTATTATTTTTATAAATTATTTTAAATTTATAGTTTGTATTTGGAGAAGAAGATTTGTTGTAATTTGTTTGGATGTAGTTTCTTTCCTTCTTCTTCCACTTTCTTTAGATGTTTTTGTGTCTAATACTGTGTATAAGTTGTGGTTTTCGTTTATCTTTTATATTTTGCGCTATAATTTTTAGTTAGTATTACACTTTGTGTCAATTAAATACTTCAATTCATATGGTAGAAAACTTTATTATACCAATTGAACCAGAATTTTCATGAAGAAGATTCAAAATATAAAGAATTAAATGTCAGAGGAAGCCCTTAAAGAAAGAAAGCAGAGTGTAATTTTGACTGTATGTATGTATAGTGTAATTTTCTGATGATGAAATCCCTTGCTCAACCCCTGATTAAACTGTTTTGTAAAGCACATAGATTTCATTACTCATTGGAAACATTCAATTACACATTAGAGAATTTTGGACAAATGCGTTCAGTATGAAAGAGTGTAACTTTATTAATGTAGTTTTAATTCTTGAGAATCCATAAAAGGAAGGCGTGGTCAGTTTCGCAAGCAAACTTCTCACAGGAAAAATAGCTGAAAAGAAGTCTGGAAAATTTATATTGTTTCTGTGAAGAAAGGTTGTCTTTTCTATCTTTCCTTTCCTAAAGTAAGTTTCTTTCATATTTTTTTCATTGAGTTATGGTGAAATATTAAAAATTAAAGGAGTTAAATAGTTGGATAAGACTTACTCAATTAAGGTATGATTGTTTAAATTTTAAAAAGGTTCTTTTTTTTTGTCACTTAAAAGTTACAAAATTTGATGTTTTTGTTTTCAACTTTTTATGTTTTCCTTTAAATTATCAATTTTAACTTTTAGTAAGTGGAGTGGTGTTGCTAAAATTATTTTGGTTATTGATACCAAGGTATATTTTCCCTATTTAGATCTTCTCATGAAAGACAAGATGCATAAGATATAAAATTTTAGCATGTTTTTTACTCCTCCCTCAAAGCTTAGTTCAAATGGAGAAAGGTTGTTCAAGTTTCATAAAGAGACCAACCATCTCCTCAAAAATCAATATGAGATATTTTTTTATTCTTCAAAAATATACATAGCTAATCAATTTTCTAAAAATTTTATTTTTCTCAAAAATAAAATGAAAATCAGCCTTAAATGTAATAAGAAGAAATACTTACTAAATAATTTGCAAGTACTAAAAATTAAGAAATTTGATTCTATCAATATCGGAATGCATATATAATTATTTTTTGTTTTTTAACCTTTTTCATTTTTTTCTGTCATTGAATTTATTTTATAATTATTAAAGGAATAATAGAAAGATAGTACAATGATTAAAGTATTAATAAAAATAATTAATATTCTTTTATATTATTGTGACGTTAATATTTAATGAAGATATGTAATATTCAGAGCTAATAAATAGAATACAAGGAAGAAAAGTATTTAGTAAGTTTGATTGTAAATTAGGATACTGGCAAATTAAGATGCATGAAGATAACAATAGTGAAATAGTGCGAGCAAAGTCCAGAATAGTAATAAATTATAGACAACTGAATGATAATACCACCATGGATGGATATAAGTTGCCAGATAAATCAAAGCTAATAAATAGAATACAAGGAAGGAAAGTATTTAGTAAGTTTGACTGTAAATCAGGATACTGGCAAACTAAGATGCACGAGGTCAAAATATTCTACTGTACAGACGAACTAAGGGTAGAAGAAATTTTGAGACTAGAAGCAAAAAAAATACGTAAAAAGAATAACGATTTTAATTATTAAAACAACTGCATAGCAATTTACATTCATGAATTGGTGAATGGTTCAGGTATAAGAATTTTAAAAGGCATCTGACTTTTTCTCATAATATTACTCATCTTAAAAAAAAATTATGCATAAAAAGAATAACGATTTTAATTATTAAAATAACTGTATAGCAATTTACATTCATGAATTGGTGAATCCTTCAGGTATAAGAATTTTAAAAGGCATTTGACACCTTCTCATAATATTACTCATCTTATTTATCATTCACATTAAATGTATCAATTACAAAATAAAATAATGCTCTTTTGGGAAGCAATTGAAAATCCTTTCCTTCAAATAGTATATAAAAACCTTCCAAAAGCATGTATTCATGCACTCCTAGAGGTGTCAGAATTGTGGAGTGATATTCGACTAAAAGTATCATTTTATTTTTTATGCATAATTGTGTTGTATTCATGTATTCATTTTCTTTGTTTATGATCAAAACAAGTTCTTTTGCCATATTATAATTGTAGCTCTTCTCATAAAAAACATATTAGTAATTTATAAGAAAAATAATTTATTGTTTCATACTATTATTTCTGTATCTATGATCAAAACAAGTTCTTTCTTCATATTATAATTATAGTCTGTCTCATCAAAAAAGTATTCATAGTTTTAGGTTTGTCTTATCAAAAAAGTATTCATAGTTTTAAGTTATTTGTGTAATGAACTGAAGAAATTTATTTGTCTTCTTTATATTATTTTATTTTTTCAGGGTGAAGTTTTCATCTATTTGAATTCATAACTTATGTTGACGTTACAATTGTGAGAGCACTCAAATTGGCGTGATTTAAGAGATTTTGCTATCTTTGAAAAGGTAACTCTTGTATAAGTTTGTATGTATTATGTATTGAATGAATTTGTCATCAAATTTTATTCTTTTTGATGTGGAGTTTTTTCAATTTATGATATGATCTAATACGAATGCATTCAACTAATATATATATATATATATATATATATATATATATATATGGGGGGGGGGGTCATGTGATTTTTCTTCTTCCTGACTTTTATTTTTGTGATGCAAATTGCAATATTCACGTTGAGGTAGTTGTAATAAAGTTATTTTTTATATATAAATAAAATAAAATTGTTATTAGAATATATTTTTAACATATTGATAAAGAATATACTATCCATCCTTAAAAATGTTGAATTGTTAATTTTTTTTATGAAATGGGAACATTCTTCATAATATAATTATAATAACTTATAATTTTATGATTGGACAATAAATCTAAAGTGAATATAAAATTGATCAAAAAAATAATAAATTTTTTATATTAAATAATTAATTTTTTGACATTGCGCGAAGCGCGGCTAATTTCCTAGTTAAAAGATTAAAATAAATTGAGAAGATAAATTTAGAGGTGTTTAGGAATTTACTCATATCTAAAGATTTGGATTCATCTTGGAATTAATACTACTCCCAATGTTGATATATCAATATAATGATACTCCTTGGCTATCATATCTAAAAGACAAAAAATATGGCGAAACCTTTCCACGAACTTACGTTGACATGGCAATGCCAAACACCATGTTAGATCCCTCGTGTGGGAGCTGGTATTTTTCTTTCATTCTATGTCGTCTTTGGAATAAGAATTTGCATAGAGGGGATTTGGGTTGTAGGTGACAAAAAAGTTTTAAAATGAGTTGTAGGTGACACAAGTCTTAATTATTGAGTGGAGGTGACAATTACTTGATTATGGATTAAGAAAGTTAGGAATGTTTGAAAATAACCCACAAGTTTTAAAATTTATACTTTGATGTAAATATTAGTTAATATAACAGAAAATAGAGGGGAAAAAGACACGTTTCGCTCTCTTCTCATCCGTTGTTGTTTTCTCTCTCTTCATGATTATTGTTGTTCATTGTTGCTGTTGCTTTATTCATCATCTTCTACTTCATTATCATCTTCATCTTCTTCTTGTCGACCATTATTGTTGTTGTTGTTACTGCTACTGCCTCTATCTGACCAATTTCTTAGGGCAAATTTTGTTTTCTCCATCACTTTCCACTTTGGCATTACTTCATAGGTGACTTTGGTAAGTAAAATTATGATTTTTATTCAAATTTGTCATCTGGGTACACAGTTACTATTTTTTATCCCCACAATGGATAGAACTCAATCATGAATCCAACATAAGTGCCGACAATTTAAACAGATCACTCATCTGGTGCATCAGATGAGTAATCTGTTGCAATAGAAGATTTATATGTTGCAACAGACTAGTTATCTGTTGCATCAGTCTGATGACATCAGACTGATTATCTGTTGTATCAGACAGATTATCTATTGTAATAGATGATTAATCTATTTGGAATAACACAAATCAGCCCCTGCCACAAACCCAATAGATAACCAATATGTTTCAATTCTTGCTATTGCTACTGGATTCAAAATTATTCCTTACGTTCAATCGTCGACATGTTTGTTGAGAAGATAACAGAAAGAATGAAAATTAAATATTCCCTTTTTCTCAAATTACCCATCCTTATATGTTGCAATAGAAGATTAATCTATTTGGAACAACACAAATCAACCCCTGCCACAAACCCAACAGATAACCAATATGTTTAAACTCTTGCTATGCAAACTAGATTCAAAATTATTTCTTACGTCCAATCGTCGACATGTTTGTTGAGAATATAATAGATAGAATGAAAATTAAATACTCCCTCTGACTCAAATTACCCGTCCCAAATTTCTTAATTTGATTTATCATTTTACTTGTCTTTTTTCATTAATCAAGAAGAGATAAAAAATTCCATGAATTACCCCTTGCATTAATCATTTTTTCTTCAAATTAAAATGTAAACATCATTTAATAGGGGTATTATGGTAAACTAGGCATGCTATTAATTATTTTTTCTTAATCAATGTGTCATCTCAATTTGGGACGGATAATTTGAGATAAAGGGAGTATGAATTAAAACGTCAAAGTCATGCAACAGATTAGTTATCTATTGAAACAGACTAGTTATCTGTTGCATCAGACTGATTATCTGTTGCATCAGACTGCATATCTGTTGCTATATATGAGTAATCTTTTTGGAACAACACAAATCAGCCCCTGCCATAAACCCACAAACCCAACAGATAAATCTTACTATTGCTACTGGATTCAAAATTATTCCTTACATCCAATTGTCGACATGTTTGTTGAGAAGATAATAGACAAAATGAAAATTAAATATGAATTAAAATGTCAAAGTTGATCAAACATAATTTTTTTATTAAACTAAAACAAATAAAAATACATATACATAGACTAAAAGAAATAAACTAATCTAATTATTGTCATCATCATCATCATCATCATCATTATTATTATTATTATTATTATTATTATTATCACAAGCCGGCCAATTTTTGACCTGTAGAAGCAAGGCCCTCCTCAGCCTGCGGATCTCATGGAGCATCCTTGCTCTTACTACTCCCAGTTCCCATTGCAGGTCACGAACCTGCGTCCGTAGTTCATTCACAGCGTCTTGCATAAAAGTAATGTCCCATACTCGATCAGCCATATCTAGAACACATATGAATTGACAAAAAACGTAAGAACAAAAGTAAAGAAAAAAATATCCGAATGTAATACAACGTATATGTAATACCCGTGCCTTTTTCCTAGCTAGAAATCATCTCAAGGATGCTAGGACTTACTTTAAAATGCAAACCTATATTTGTACACGTGGTATTTTTGAGATTTTAAATATCTATCACGTGTAAAATTGAGTTAGCTTTCCAACGATACCAATTTTGTACGAATCCGACATCAGACGAGGAAGTTACGGACGTTTTACTTGGAACTATCAAAAACGTCCAGGTTTGACGGCCAAGTTGACGGACCGTCACATAAGTGACAGACCGCCACTGTGACCGTCATAGACAAGGTAGTTGAGCCACGTACTGGATAAGGACTGACAGATGAGTTGACGGATCATCAAAGTTGTGACAGACCGTCATCCAGGCCGTCAACTCTTATCCAGTGAACCCCATTTCTGGTCCACGTCTGACGGGCTATCTGACGGAACGTCAAGTGTCAGATGGACCGTCAGAAGCCACATTCAGTTTATTTCCAGGTCGTTTTAATAGGGATAGTTTGGTCACTTACCACTCGCCTATATATACCCAGATAAGTCCAAATTCAGCCATTATGATCATTATTATTTCACAAACAAAAACTAGGGTTTCTCTCTGAATTGAATCCCCAAGAACAAGACCCAATATTCTTCAAGAATCAAAGGATTTCAAATCCTTCAAGTTCAAAAACATCAAGAACCTTGAGTCAGGTATGCGTAGTGTTCATCTATGGACCCCTTCGTTCATAGAGTTTAAGAACCATGCTTTTAAATAAAAAGCTTTGATTTCCTTGTTGTTATGTGATGTTGTTCATGTTAATGATCATTGTTTAAGCTTCAAGACATTAATTTAAGTTGACTTCCATGATGTATGTATGCTTGTAGTTAGAACCCATGAATTTGGGTGGTTCAAGATGATTAAAATTGTTGAGAAAACCTATGCCCCAAAGTGTGCATGCAAGGTGTTTGTTAAAATGCCAAGAATGCTAAAAATCATGTTCCCATGACCCCATAGTATTTAAATGACAAGATATGTCAACTCTTAAGATGATTCCACATGAACTTCCATGTTATTGATATATATTGCTAGTATGATTATGCAATGAACATGATATTAAGGTTGTGCAAGTACTTCCATGTGACATGAAATCCTTTCCATGCAATACATTGTTGATAGCCATGCCTAGTATGAAATCCCTTATGTACGATATTATGAATTATGGACTCAAATCTTATGATAAAGTCATGTCATGTGTGTCAGTTTCCTTCCATCGAGTCCTGGGGGTATTCATACCCAAAAAATATAGTTGTGTGCCTAGAGCCAAGTCGCGTTACCCTAATAATCTCAGTCAAGCCATGATCTATAGAACTCAGTCAATCATGTGACTCAGGAAACCTCTGAAATCTCATGATCTCAGCAAAATCTCAGAGAGCAGTACTATTCCATCAGTCAACGAAAGTCAGTTACTCAGTCCTTGTATAGTCAGTTAAATCATGTTCAGTCTCTTTAGATGGGAGTAGAAGTTAGCACCGAGTGAACCCAAGGATAGGAACTCACCGGCCAGTTTAGGGTGTGATTCTTAGCAGTCATCCTTGTGTTCCAGAACTACGTAGCCAGCGTAGGTTGAGACATCTTAACCTGTCAAACTAGGGTTGATGAGATGGTTTAACCTGTTAGTTGAGGGTTCCCATCATTCTCATTTGAGTACTTGCCAGTTGAGGGTCACTCATAACTGTCCTTACCAGTTGCGCGGTATTGACACCCCTCCAGTTGGGGCAGAGATTGGACCCCAACTTAGCTATATGCATTATTGGGGCATGTCAGTTAAACAACTACCTCCCACAATTTCAGGCTCAGTCTCAATAAAATAACTCAGATAATTCTTCAGATATCAGTATACCAGGACTGTCAGACACAGTCACCCATGTATTCAGCACTACAGTATCAGTCATGATCAGTTATCAGTAAACTATGTATTAGCGTACAAATTTAGCTATCACGCATTCGCGATGTCAGTTTCTATGTATGCATGTATGCACTCCCATGTTCATATCAGTCAGTTAGTTAGCATTGTTCATGCATGTAACCCTATTTATGTTCAGCCTACCTCACTTGTATACTCAGTACTCCAGTTGTACTGACGCATTTGCGCTATGGTGCTTTCTATTTATGTTACACCATAGGTTCCGAGACACCAGTTCCAGACCAGCAGTAACAGTCGCATTCCAGTATACAGAGCTGCAGTGAGTCCTCTTCATTCAAGGACGATATGATTTGATTCATTTATTATTTCAATTATTTTTTAGTTTACGGAGTTAGTTGGAGACATGTTCCTTCAACTTCTTATTCATACAGTGTTTAGAGGCTTTCATATTTAGTTCAGATTTGATTCAGTTTTCAGTTGTTTTGGGTATCTTTCACCCATATGGATGTTATTTTACCAGATTCTTTATTCAGTTGAACCTTATGGCCTACATGTTCATGTTTTCCGTATTAGTAGGATATATATTATAGTGTACAGGTACAGATATCAGTCATGGGTTATCTTGTGGTCGTTCAGGGTCATGACCACTGTGTAGCATTCTGGTTTAGAAAATTGGGGTGTTACAAACTTGGTATCAGAGCCTAAGGTTTAAT
Organism: Capsicum pubescens; assembly: GCA_030864215.1. Classification (NCBI taxonomy): domain Eukaryota; kingdom Viridiplantae; phylum Streptophyta; class Magnoliopsida; order Solanales; family Solanaceae; genus Capsicum; species Capsicum pubescens. Next base: position 79,244,970 of record CM061539.1, read on the forward strand.
AGAGTCATAGGAAGTCTGAAAGCCGCATCTAGTAGAGTCTTGTACATGGGTGTGTTGCGCGCCACATTTATGTACAGGAGTCTATAAGATGTTTTAGGAACAGTTTCCCTTATTTCAGTATTCATGTCATGCTAGCGAGTATAATCTCAAGTTAAACTCTCAGTCTAATTCGTCTTTCTCTTATTTCAGAATATGCCTCAAAAGAGAAGAAACCCACCAGTTCCTCAGCTCGAAAACCCTTTGGGCAAGCATATTTCTCATGCGGAGTTTAGAGCCGTATTCACAACACTTGCTCAGTCCGTGACTGCCCAGAATGAACGGCCACCAGTTATTCTTGTTAATCTAGTGGCCAATTTCGCAGCAGCTAGAATTTGGGACTTCACCCGAATGAACCCTCCATCTTTCTTCGGGTTTAATCTGATGAAGACCCTCAGGAGTTCATTGACCAAGTCCGCAAGGTCATTGACATCATGGGAGTTACTTTTGTTCAGAGCGCCAAGTTAGCCACAGACCAGCTACAGAATATTTCTCACACTTGGTACAAATAGTAGAAGTCTGAGAGGTTAGAGGATGCAGGTCCTATAGAGTGGGAGGAATTTTTCACGGCTTTCTTAGACAGATTCTTTCCCCAAGATCTGAGGAAGTCCAAAGTTTTTAAGTTTATCAACCTCAGGTAGGGAAATATGACGGTTAGGGAGTATTCTCTCAGATTTACTCAGCTAGCCAGATATGCCCCTCATGTGGTTGCAGACAACAGGGCTAAGATGAGCAAGTTCATGTCAGGAGTGAATGATAGTGTAGTAAATAAGTGTAGATCTGCAATGCTGAACAGTGATATGACTTTAGCCAGGCTCATGACCCATGCTCATCAAATAGAGGAGAAAAAAGTTAGGGTTGGGGAGAGGCAGAATAAGAGAACAAGATCGGGCAGTTTCAATTTTGCTCAGCCCAAATCAGAGAGAAGAAATCATTCCCAGTTTCGTCCCAAGTCATCAGCTCCAGTTCATTATTCATCCAGTGCTCCAGCTCCTAAGTTCAGAGATAGAGCACTCGGCTCTAAATCTCAGGGCAGTGTCAGTAAAGCCCGAAATAATCCCCTATGTTAAACATATGGTAAGAACCACCAGGGTGTTTGCAGAGCCGGTAGTGATGTTTGTTTTGGTTGTGGAAAGTCAGGCCACAGAGTAAGAGATTGTCCTCAGTCCAGTTATTAGGGTCAGCAAAATTATTCCACAGCTCAATCTGATCGCCTGAACCAGCAAGGTGCTACTTCTAGTGCTACCAGTGGGCAACGCCCAAACAGACTCTATGCTTTTCAGACTCGACAGGATCAGGTAAATTCTCCTGATGTCGTTACTAGTACATTACAAATTTCCATGTTCATGTTTACGCTTTGCTAGATCCAGGTGCATCCTTGTCTTTTGTCAGTCCATACATAGTAGGCAATTTCGGAATCAGTCTCAAAATTTTAGCAGAGCCCTTTTCAGTCTCTACCCTAGTGGGTAAAACCACCATGGCTCGGCGGGTATACAGGAACTGCCCGGTTATGATATTTCAGAAATCCACGTTAGCAGATTTAGTCGAGTTAGAGATGACTGATTTTAATGTCATTCTCGGCATGGATTTTCTTCATTTATGTTATGCCACAGTTGACTACAGAAATAGGATCGTTCATTTTTAGTTCCTGAATGAGCCCGTCCTAGAATGGAAGGGTAGTACTTCATCTTTCAGGGGTCAGCTTGTATCCTACCTTCGGGCAAGGAAAATGATTTCAAAGGGGTGTGTGTATCATCTCGTGCATGTAAAGGATTCCAGTTCTGAATCTCCCAGTCTTGAATCAGTTCCAGCTGTTAATGAATATTCAGACGTCTTTCCCAAAGATCTTCCAGGCATTCCTCCCGAAAGGGAAATAGACTTCGGCATAGACCTTCTCCCAGATACTCAGCCTATTTCTATTCTGCCATACAGAATGGCACCAGTAGAACTCAAGGAACTGAAAGATCAGTTGAAGGATCTCTTAAATAAGGGATTCATCAGGCACATTGTATCCCCATGGGGTGCACCAGTCTTATTCGTGCGCAAGAAAGATGGTTCTCACAGGATATGTATTGATTATCGTTATCTCAACAAAGTCACGGTTAAGAACAGGTATCTGCTTTCTAGAATAGATGACTTATTTGACCAACTTTAGGGTGCCAGTTATTTCTCCAAGATAGACCTCAGATCAGGCTATCATCAGCTGAAATTTAGAGAACATGACATCCCGAAGACAGTTTTCCATACTCGGTATGGTCACTTTGAATTTCTAGTCATGTCCTTTGGTCTTACCAATTCCCCTGCAGCTTTTATGGACTTGATGAATCGGGTGTTCAAGAAAGACTTGGACATGTTTGTCATAGTCTTCATAGATGATATTCTAGTCTATTCACGCACAGAGCGTGATCATTCAGACCATCTTAGAATTGCTCTTCAGACTCTCAGAGATCATCAGTTGTTTTCCAAGTTCAGTAAGTACGAATTTTGGCTAATATTAGTAGCATTCCTTGTCCATATTGTTTCTGATAATGGCATTAGAGTAGATCCTCAGAAGACCAAAGTGGTAAAAAAACTGGCCTCGCCATGTCTCTCTATCTGATATCAGGAGTTTTCTGGGTTTGGTTGGCTATTACAGACACTTTGTCGAGGGATTTTCTTCTATTGCATCTCCTATGTCCAGATTGACTCAGAAAAAGGTTAATTTTTAGTGATCAGATTCTTGCAAGAAGAGTTTTCAAGAGTTGAAGACTCGACTCACCTCAGCCCCAGTTCTAACTCTTCTAGATGGTTTAGAAGGTTTTGTAGTCTATTGTGATGTGTCCAGAGTGGGTTTAGGTTGTGTTCTCATGAAGCATGGTAAGGTCATAGCCTACGTCTCCAGACAGCTAAAGCCCCATGAGAAGAATTATCCTACTCATGATCTTGAGTTAGCAGCCGTAGTATTTTCCTTAAAGATTTGGAGGCATTATTTATACGGAGTTCATGTAAATGTCTTCACTGATCATAAGAGTCTCCAGTATGTATTTTCTCAGAAAGATCTTAATGTTCGTCAGAGAAGGTGGTTAGAGCTCTTGAAGGATTATGACATAAGTGTTCTTTATCACCTGAGCAAGGCCAATGTTTTGGCCGATGCTCTCAGTTGACTCTCCATGGGTAGTGTTTCTCACGTTGAGGATAGCAAGAAAAAGATAGCCCAGGAAATCCATCAGCTTTCCAGACTAGGCGTTCGCTTAGTCGAATCTTCATAGGGTGGTGTATGTGTTTAGAGTAGTTCAGAGTCATCTCTAGTTTTCGAGGTGAAAGAAAAGCAAGACATGTATCCCAGCCTTGTCAAGCTAAAAGTGTCAGTTCAGAATCAAAAAGTAGAGGCTTTCTCCCAAGGAGGAGATGGTGTTCTTCGTTGTCAGGGTCGTCTGTGTGTTCCAGGTGTAGATGACTTGAGGAAGCTAATTCTTACATAGGTGCATGGTGCGCAATACTCTATTCATCTAGGGTCCACTAAGATGTACCTCTACTTGCGGGAGATCTATTGGTGGAGTGGGATGAAAAGAGATGTTGCAGAGTTTGTGGCTAAGTGCTCTACATATCAGCAGGTTAAGATAGAGCATCAGAAACCTAGTGGGTCCATGCAGGAGTTCACCATTCCTACTTGGAAGTTGGAAGAAGTGAACATGGACTTCGTGACGGGTTTGCCTAGAACTCGTCATCAGCATGATTCGGTTTGGGTCATTATAGACAGAATGACCAAGTCATCTCATTTCCTTCCAGTTCGTACCTCTTATTCAGCCGAGGATTATTCCAAACTCTATATCAAGGAGTTGTTCATATTACACGGTGTTCCATTATCTATCATCTCATACAGAGGTACACAGTTCACCTCTCACTTTTGGAAAGCATTCCAAAAGGGTCTTGGTACCCAAGTTCATCTCAGTACCGCCTTTCATCCTCAGATAGATGGTCAAGCAAAGAGGACCATTCAGACTCTTGAAAATATGCTAAGGTCATGTACAATAGATTTCAAGGGAAGTTGGGATGACCACTTACCCTTGATTGAGTTTGCATACAACAATAGCTATCATTCCAGTATTCAGATGGCTCCATTCAAAGCTCTCTATGGTAGGAGGTGTAGATCTCCAGTCGGTTGGTTCGAAGTTAGTGAGGCCTCAGTCATCGGTCCTAACTTGGTATTTGACACCATAGAGAAAGTTCAGTTGATCAGAGAGAGACTTTGGGCTGCTCAGAGCCGACAGAAGTCTTATGCAGATGTTCGTAGAAAGGATCTCGAGTTTGAGGTCAATGACTATGTCTATCTAAAAATTTCTCCCATGAAGGGAGTGAAGAGGTTCGGGAAAAAAGGGAAACTCAGTCCCCGCTATGTCGGTCCCTTCAGGATTCTCAGTAGTTTCGGCAAGGTAGCTTATGAGCTCGAATTGCCTTCAGATCTAGCCTCAGTCCATCCGGTATTCCATGTCTTTTTTCTCAATAAGTACATAGGTGAACCAGAAGTTGTAGTCCCTATTCAAAACATTGATGTTCAGGACAGCCTCTCTTATGAAGAGATTTCAGTCAAAATTTTAGACAATCAGATTCGTAGGCTGAGGAACAAAAAACTCCCTCTAGTCAAAGTTCTTTGGCGAAATCAGTCCGTTGAGGGAGCCACTTAGGAAGTAGAAGAATACATGCATAACAATTACCTTCACCTTTACTCCACCAACCCAGATCAAGCTCAAGTTAACAGTCCTCCTTAAGCTTATTCAGTTTCACGTTCAGCATTCAATAAAACTTGATATTTCGTTTTGTTTTCATGTTCCGTCATAAATTTAGTATAAAGTACCATTGCATATTCAGTCATGCATACATGTATCCATCCAGTAAATAATTATACATTAGATATGCATTCTCATTGCGAGAACCTCAGTCATGCATTCATTAATCAGTTACACGTGCATCAGATAAGCATGTTCAGTATAACGCATTCAGTTTGTCATTCATTAGATCATGTAACATCTACTCATGTTCAGATTATTTTTTCCCCTCTCAATCAGTTCCACTCGAGGATGAATGTTCTCAAGGGGGAGATATTGTAATACTCGTGCATTTTTTCTAGCTAGAAATCATCTCAAGGATGCTAGAACTTACTTTAAAATGCAAACCTATCTTTGTACACGTGGTATTTTTGAGATTTTAAATTTCTATCACATGTAAAATTGAGTTAGCTTTCCAACTATACCAATTTTGTCTGAATACGACATCAGACGAGGAAGTTATGGACGTTTTACTTGGAACTGTCAAAAACGCCCAGGTTTGACGGCCAAGTTGACGGACCGCCACTTTGACCGTCATAGCCAAGGCAGTTGAGCCACATACTGGATAAGGACTGATGGACGAGTAGATGGATCATCAAAGTTGTGAAGGACCGTCATCCAGGCCATCAACTCTTATCCAGTGAACCCCATTTTTGGTCCACGTCTGACGGGCTATGTGACGGACCATCAAGTGTCAGACGGACCGTCACATACCACGTTCAGTTTATTTCTAGGTCATTTTAATAGGGATATTTTGGTCACTTACCACTCGCCTATATATACCCAGATATGTCCGAATTCAGCCATTATGCTTATTATTATTTCACAAACAAAAACTAGGGTTTCTCTCTGAATTGAATCCCCAAGAACAAGACCCAATATTCTTCAAGAATCAAAGGATTTCAAATCCTTCAAGTTCAAAAACATCAAGAACCTTGAGTCAGGTATGTGTAGTGTTCATCTATGGACCCCTTTCATTCATAGAGTTCAAGAACCATGCTTTTAAATGAGAATCTTTGATTTCCTTGTTGTTATGTGATGTTGTTCATGTTAATGATCATTTTTTAAGCTTCAAGACATTAATTTAAGTTGACTTCCATGATATATGTATGCTTGTAGTTAGAGCCCATGAATTTGGGTGGTTCAAGATGATTAAAATTGTTGAGAAAACCTATGCCCAAAAGTGTGCATGCAAGGTGTTTGTTAAAATGCCTAGAATGCTAAAAATCATGTTCCCATGACCCCATAGTATTTAAATGACAAGCTATGTAAACTCTTAAGATGATTCCACATGAACTTCCATGCTATTGATATATATTGCTAGTATGATTATGCAATGAACATGATATTAAGGTTGTGCAAGTACTTCCATGTGACATGAAATCCTTTCCATGCAATACATTGTTGATAGCCATGCTTAGTATGAAATCCCTTATGTACGATATTATGAATTATGGACTCAAATCTTGTGATCAAGTCATGTCATGTGTGTCAGTTTTCTTCCATCGAGTCCTGGGGGTATTCATACCCAAAAAATATAGTTGTATGCCTGGAGCCAAGTCATGTTACCCCGATAATCTCAGTCAAGCCATGATCTATAGAACTCAGTCAGTCATGTGACTTAGGAAACCTCTGAAATCTCATGATCTCAGCAAAATCTCAGAGAGTGGTACTATTCTATCAGTCAACGAAAGTCAGTTACTCAGTCCTTGTACAGTCAGTTAAATCATGTTCAGTCTCTTTAGATGGGAGTAGAAGTAGACACCGAGTGAACCCAAGGATCGGAACTCACCTGCCAGTTTAGGGTGTGATTCTTAGCAGTCATCCTTGTGTTCCAGAACTACGTAGACAGCGTAGATTGAGACATCTTAACCTGTCAGACTAGGGTTGATGAGGTGGCTTAACCTGTCAATTGAGGGTTCCCATCATTCTCATTTGAGTACCTGCCAGTTGAGGGTCACTCACAACTGTCCTTACCAGTTACGCGGTATTGACACCCCTCCAGTCGGGGCAGGGATTGGACCCCAACTTAGCTATATGTATTATTGGGGCATGTCGGTTAAACAACTACCTCCCACAGTTTCAGGCTCAGTCTCAGTAAAATAACTCAGATAGTTCTTCAGATATCATATACCAGGACTGTCAGACACAGTCACCCATGTATTCAGCACTACAGTATCAGTCATGATCAGTTATCAATAAACTATGTATTAGCGTACAGATTTAGCTATCACGCATTCGCAATCTCAGTTTCTATGTATGCATGTATGCACTCCCACGTTCATATCAGTCAGTTAGTTAGCATTGTTCATGCATGTAACCTTATTTATGTTCAGCCTACCTCACTTGTATACTCAGTACTCCAGTTGTACTGACGCATTCACGTTATGGTGCTTTCTCCTTATGTTACACCATAGGTTCAGAGACACGAGTTCCAGACCAGCAGTAGCAGTCGCATTCCAGTATACAGAGCTGCAGTGAGTCTTCTTCATTCAAGAACGATATGATTTGATTCATTTATTATTTCAGTTATTTTTCAATTTACGGAGTTAGTTGGAGACATGTTCCTTCAACTTCTTATTCAGACAGTGTTTATAGGCTTTCAGATTGAGTTCAGATTTAATTTAGTTTTTTGTTGTTTTGGGTATCTTTCACCCATATGGATGTTATTTTACCATATTCTTTATTCAGTTGAACCTTATGGCCTACATGTTCATGTTTTCTGCATTAGTATGATATATATTACAGTGTACCGGTACTGATATCAGTCATGGGTTAGCTTGTGGTCCTTCGGGGTCATGAGCACTGTGTAGCATTCCGGTTCAAAAAATTGGGGTGTTACAGTATACAACAAATTGGCAAGAAAAAAACTTACCTAAGTCAGGAAAGAGAAAGTGGTGGAAGGAGTAATATGAAAGACAAGATGCATTAAATAATTAGAGTGTAGTTGAATGAACGAATGAGTGAGAAGGGACCTATTTATAGAGGATTGAATTTGAATGAGTGGCAAAAAGGCATGACTGTTCACCTCCATTTATTAATTATAATTTTTATTACTGTGAAAAGTTATGACTTAATTAAATTAAGAAATATTGTGATAAGTCATAACTTTTTAGATTATTATTATTAATTAGTTCTTTCCAAGAATCATTTTAATTGATTTGTGAGAACAGATTCTATATTTGTTGCATCAGATAACTCATCAGTGACAACAGATATACTATCTGTTACGAAAAATAGAGAACTTGTTGCATCAGATAATCTATCTATTGCAACATATAATCTAACTGTCCACCTTCATTTATTAATTACTGTGAAAAGTTATGACTTTAATTAAATTAAGAAATATTGTGATAAGTCTTGATTTTTTAGATTATTATTATTATTAATTAGTTCTTTCCAAGAACTATTTTTATTGAGTTGTGACAACAAATTCTATATTTGTTGCATCAGATAACTCATCTGTGACAACAGATATACCATCTGTTGCAATAAATAGAGAACCTGTTGCATCAGATACTCTATCTGTTGCAACATATAATCTATCTTTTTTAAAAAAAATTATCATCATATCATTAATTCAAATTTGTTGACTTTTTAATCATATAAATTAAAAAAAAACACCTTTTCAATAATTATTTTTTAAAATAAAATAATAACCATTTTTATTAAGTTCTGGCAATAGATTGTATATCTGTTGAATCAGATAAACCATCAATTGCAATAGATATACCATCTGTTGCAACAAATGGACGATCTGTTTTAATAGCTTTTTAAATTTTTTCTAACAGCTAATACATTAGTCACAACAGATGGAAAAATTGATGCATCAGCAACATTGTTGAATGTGTTTTATATAAAAAGTCACAACTGTTCACCTTTTTCTTAACAATCATCATATAAGTTAATTAATTAATCTAATAGTGTGAATTTTTTAAATTATATAATAAATAAATAATTTTAAAAAATAAATTTCAAAATAAAATGGTGAAAAGTCATGATCAGTTATTAAAATCAAATAACCGTTCTTTCATGGTTATAATTGTGTTTATCATTTATTTTCTTATTATTTATTTACAAATCGTTTTTCATATTAAATAATTGGAAAGTCATGTACTTTCACCCTTTCAATAACAATAATTCTTTTTTATTAATAACCGTCTGTTGCAACATATGATTGATTTGTCGCATCAGATTAACCTATATTGCCACAAATGCTCAATCCCTACCACCAACCGTCGACATGTTGAGAATAAGGAATAAACATAATGATAATTAATTACTAAATAAGAATTAAAAATTCAAAGTCGACCACCAAACATAGATTTTTGAATCCCTTAGGTAGATCCGATATACAAAAGGAGGAAAATAATACATACGCTAAAATAAAAAACATAACCTAATTATTATTACAACTATTATTATTATCATTACTAGTATCATTATTGTCAACCGGACAATTTTCATTCGAAAGCAGCAGGGCCCTCCTCAGCCTTGCTCCGAAGTCGGCCAAATCCCTCTAGAGTTCATCAAACTGCCTTTGAAGTTTCCGCAAGGACTCAATATGAATCTTATTGTACGAATCTGGATCATCCATATTTGTAAGTGTAGTAGAATGAACGAGTAAGGAGGGACCTATTTATAAATGATTGAATTGGAAGGGGTTAGTCAAACAAAAAGTCACAACTAGTCATATCCCTTAATTAAATAAAACTGGTGCCTTTTCGTATATGTAAATTAAAAAATGGATCTAAATACAACATTTTATCTTTTATTGTATTTTGAAAAGAAAAGAAAATTGCTTTAAAATAAATCTAACATATGAGTAATCTGTTGTAAAATATATTTCATCTGTCAGATAACTTACAACATATTGACAATCTGTAACAATAGATGGATATATCTATTTTCTTTTCCAACAGATATGCCATATGTTGCAACAGATTGATCATTTGTCATAATAGATGTCTGCAATTGTTTCACAATTTAAATAGATGTGGCATCTGTTGCAACTTGCTAGTCATCTGTTTATTCAATTTAAGCCATAGATGGGATAGAAAGAATAAGGTGCATGCAGATGGATGGATCCACTCTCATGTGTGGGAGTTAAGAATTATTGATAAGGTCATCGGGACAACATACACAAAGTATAATATTTTTGTGAATGCAGTTTTTAACCGATTAGGCACTGATCATTCAAACAAGATCTTGTATTGTACAGTTAAGTTTGATGGGTTCGAATTGATAAAGTTGAGGGACCCATGAAGATAGTGTATATACCCTGTTATGAATTACTGATGGTTGTTGCTGGTGTTTATGCGTGTCAAGTTTAGAGAAGGGATCAATAGTTTGTGCCATTGCAGAGATCCAATAGCGATTGGATTTATCCTTAAGTTTGCATTGGACTCTGAGAAGGACTTCAAAGCCTCGAAATGCATCAAACAAGAATAGAAAACCAATAGAAATTCCTCTGGCCAAATTTATATGAAAGAGTTGTTCGAAAAGATGATTATACGCCAGAAGGAGCCGAAGGAGAATGCCTGCGAGGAAAAGGAGAGTTGATGAAAGACTATATCATCTGAGAACTAATTGAAGAAGAGACATAGAGTATCAAGGAACTTCTAGCAAATCTGGCCGATGAAATTATCTTAAAACATAAGAAATTTGAATCAAGTGCAAATATGAAAGTGTATTCGGTTATGTAAATTCATCTATTGTCTCTCTAAAAGAAAAATAATGCAGATGGACACTTTTCTAGGGAGATGCGACTACGTAGCATGGTCAACATTATCACCTAGATAGAAAATAGCAGAAGACCAAGAAAGCAGCCTTACGGGCATCAAGGGTTGAAATGATATACAGTAATTCTAAAAATCTTGTGCCAACAGCAACTGTAGTTAAAGTAAGGAATCTAAGCGAAGGCGGCAATTTTTGAATTTTAAATTGCATCCCATGCCTTCTTGTTTATCGTTCCGATTAGGTCCACTACTGTTGACCTGATCGGAACCACAAACGAGATTAAAAGACAGATTGAGTGTCATTACTTCATTAGCAATATGGATTAATTGATTGTGTTTTCTTGCCTTAGCATGATTTTAACATTCCTTGGAGAAGATCAGAGGCCTGTTGTAGTATGTGAATCCCGATAATTTTCAAGTTTGCCTCCAGCTTGCCGCTTCGGTCTTTAAATTTATCATTGTGGTCTTTGAAGTTGGTATAGAGTTCCTGATCTCTTGTGAGCTCGATCGGGAACAGTTTCTCCTTCGAAGTTGTGGCATTGAAGAAGGCCTTTAGAACACTTTCTTCAGAAGCTTTAAAGGATACATGGAGGGTCGCTGTGTTTATTTTAGGTCAAAATATGTTGATGCACACATAAGATGTGGTCCCAACCGTTGAATAGCTCACTTTTATCGAGTGTTGCTCAATGCAGCTTTCTCAAGTAACCTTCAAGGGATTTGATAAATTAATAAGTAAGGAGTTACGTAATGTTTGATCTAAATCGACTCTACCAAGCCTATCAAACGTTACATAACTCCAGGCCTATTACCCTATCAAAAAACTTTGCCCGAGTTAGTGGACAAATCAAACGAGCTCAATATCTCATCCTTTCTGTTGATCTCTCTTCTCCAATATAGATGACATTATATCCTCCATGCAAAAGTATACACCATCAGCAGAAATGCTTGTCAAAGCAAAAGGAGCATTATCAACTCCTCTGTCTTGCACAAGTATCCAAAAAAGAAAAATTTCAACTCCTCTATCTTGAATTGTTGAGCAATGTACAAAGGCCACAGAAGAACAGCATGAGCTAAAAAAGGTGAGAAGATAAAAAGGGGAGGAACAAGAAGGACAAACTGAATGCTAGATTTAGTTCATCTTTGTTTGGTTTGTTAAACAAATGAAATACGAATGCAAATGAAAATATTCTTGCCTTTTCTTTTGAACGAGAAATATTTTCATTTGCATTCGCATTTTATTTGCTTAACAAACAAAACAAAGATGAACTAAATCTAGCATTCAGTTTGTCCTTCCTATTCCTCCCCTTTTTATCTTCTTACCTTTTTCAGCTCATGTTGTTCTTTTGTGACCCTTGTACATTTATCATTAGTGCAAGAAAGAGAAGTTGAAATTTTTCTATTTCGGATACTTGTATAAGACAAAGGAGTTGATAATGCCCTTTTTGCTCTAGTAAGCATTTCTGTTGATGGTGTAGACTTTTGCATGGAGAATATATTGTCATCTATATTGGAGAAGATCAATCAGCAGAAGGGATGAGAGATTGAGATCGTTTGATTTGTCCACTAACTCGGGCAAATTTTTTTGATAAGGTAATGAGCCTAGAGTTACGTAATGTTTGATAGGCTTGGTAGAGTCGGTTTAGATCAAACGTTACGTAACTCCTTGCTTATTAATTTATCAAATCCCTTGAAGGTTGGTTGAGCAAGCTGTATTGAGCAACGCTAGATAAAATTGAGCCATTCAACAGTTGGGACCATATCTTGACTGTTCATCAACACATTTTGACGTAAAAACATACACAGCGACCCTATATGTATCCTTTAAGGATTCTGAAGAAAGTGTTTTAAAGAGTTTCTGGAATGCCACAACTTGGAAGATAGTGTTCCTGATCGAGCTCACAAGAGATCAGTAACTCTATACCAACTTCAAAGACGGCAACGATAGGCTTGAATACCAAATCGGCAAGCTTGAAAATTATCAAAATTCACATACTATGCAAGCCTCTGATCTTCTCCAAGAAATGTTGAAAGCATGCTAAGGATAGAAAACACAATCAATTAATCTATGTTACTAAGGAAGTAATGACACTCAATCTGCCTTTCAATCTCGTTTGTGGTTCCGATCAGGTCAACAGCAGTGGACCTAATCGGAACCACAAACAAGAAGGCATGGGATGCAATTTAAAATTCAGGAATTGTCGCCTTCTCTTAAATTCCTTACTTTAACTGCAGTTGTTGTTGGCACAATTTTTCTAGAATTAATGTATATCATTTTAACCCTCGATGCCCGTAAGGCTGCTTTTTTGGTCTTCTGCTATTATATAGAATCTAGGTGATAATCCCGACAATGCTACCTAGACGCAGCTCCCTAGAAAAATGACCATCTGCACTATTTTTCTCTTACAGAAATGACAGATGGATTTTTCATTACCGAATCAATTTTATAGTTGCAGTTGATACAAATTTCTCATGTTTTAAGATAGTTTCATCCGTCAAATTCGCTAGAAGTTACCTTCTACCCTATGTATCCTTTTCAATTAGCTCTCAGATGATTTAGTCTTTCATCAACCACCCATTTTCCCTCGAAGGCATTCTCTCACCACACCTTCTGGCATATAATCATCACCCCGAGTAACCCAACCATATATATTTAGGCTAGGGAAATAACTATATTGATTTTGTTCTTGGTTGAAGCAGTGGGAGGCTTTGAAGGCCCTCTAAGGGTTCAATGCACCCTAAAAGTTAGTCCAATCGCTATTGAATCTCTTTACAATGCCACTAAAACTAGATCCCTTCACAATGCTTGACACATAAACATGAGCAACAACCAATATTTAATCTTAATAGGGTATCAGAACCATATTCATGGTCCCTCAGCCTTATCAGTTCGGACCTACCAAACTTAACTGTAAAATTGCAGATTTCTTGTTTGAATGATCAATGACTAATTGGTAAAAACAACATTCACTAAATTAGTGTACTTTATGTGTGTTTCCAGGATAACATTATCAGCAATACATACCTCCCACATATGAAGTAGTTCCATCTACATGCAGTTTATTCCTCTGAACCAATCTTTACTGCAACCTCTTATACTGGTCGGGCAAAATTTGATCAACTTTCAGTTCCTTATATACAAAGAAGAGGAAAAAAATGATATCACAGAAAGAACGTTATCCATCTGTTGCATCAGATGTGGAGTTTGTTGAAATAGATGTGGAGTCTGTTACAACAGATGTAGAGTCTGTTGCAACAGATGTGGATTCTGTTGCATCAGATGTGGAGTCTGTTGCAACATATGTAGAGTCTGTTGGAATATATCAAACCAGCCTTGGTGGTGGTTTGGTCTGTTCCAACAGTTGCTCCGTCTATTGCAACATCAACAACATCATAAACTACAAAGAAACAACAAATAAAAAACATCAACAACAAAGAAACAACAACATTTATTCCAACACCATCAACAACATCATCAACAACAAAGAAGCAATATCCTTTGTTCCAACACCATCAACAATACTACACCACAAGTTCAAACAATGCTAAGTCCACCAACAGCATCAATAACAACATCAACAACAAAGAAACAAATAAAATACATACAAAAAAATGATACTGCCAAGGATTTTAAACTTCTCCCAACACATGACTTTTTTTGCATATTGTTATTAAAATTCTCAGTTCATTTATTCAACACTTAAAAGTTCTTTCAAATTTTTTAAATAAATATGATGTGGGTAAATGGTAATTAAATAAAAAAACAAGTTTAAATAACTTACAAAGAAGAAGATGGGAATGAAAGAGCAATAGTGAATCATACTTTAATGTCAAAAGGGAATCAAAACAATAATTTTAGTCGATGAAAGATATAGATCGGTTTAGATATGAAAGGATCTTTATGAGAAAGAGAAGAGAAAAAGGAGAAAAAAGGTTGTGATAACCCTAAAGAGGAGAGAAAAAAATAAGAGATGAATAAAATAAATTTAGGGTTGAAGCTGAAGGAGAGATGAGATAATTCTAGATGTATTTTGTATGTAGACGTGGATTTTAATATTCATTAATTAATACTCAATAATAATTTGATGGGCACGAGAAAGACTAGTGGCATTGAAAGACAAGATAAGACTACTCAATGAACTCATTTTTGAGTTATCCAAGAAACATTTTTTACCGCCTTTAGTAGTACTACTTTATCTACTAGAACAGAAGCTTGCTTTAAAATTAAAAAAAAAATTCAAACAGATATGTCATTTGTTACAACAGATAGTAATATATCTGTTTAAAAATCCCAACAGCACAGTCATTTATTACAATAGATATAAATAGTTGTTTAAAAATTCCAACAGCTCAGTCATCTATGACAACAGATGCAAATATCAATTTAATAATTAAATCAGATATGTCATCTGTTACAACATATATCAATATTTGTTTAAATATCCCAACGGCTCAGTCATCTGTGACAACAGATGCAAATGTCCATTTGATAATTAAATCAGATATGTCATCTGTCATAACAGATATCAATATCTGTTTGAAAATTTCCAACAGCTCAGTCATCTGTCACAACAGATGCAAATGTCTATTTAATAATAAAATCTGATATGTCATCTGTTGCAATAGATATGAATATCTATTTGAAAATTTCTAACAACTCAGTCGTTTGTTGCAACAGATTTTATTACAATTGATTTAGGTGGAACTAGGGATGAATGAAGGATTTCATAGGGTCAACTACAACTTCAATTGAGTCTTTGCAATTGCATGGTGATGGTATTGTGTTTATCCCGACCCGAGTTGTCAATCAATCACTCTGCCTTGAAATGAGTTCTCATTAACGTAATGTTAAGATAGAACCTTAATTGATTTAGGTGGAACTAGGGATGAATGATTTCATAGGTTCAAGAACAACTTCAGCGAGTCTTTGCAATTGCATGGTGTTGGTATTGCGTTCATCCTGACCTGAGTCGTTGATCCATCACTCTGAGTTGAAATGAGTTCTTATTAACTTAATGTTAAGATAGTACCTAAATTGATTTAGGTGGAACAAGGGATAAATGATCTCATAGGGTCAACTACAACTTTAATTGAGTCATTGCAATTGCATGGTATTGGTATTGCGTTTATCTCGACCTGAGTCATCGATCGATCACTCTGGGTTGAAATGAGTTCTCATTAACTTAATGTTAAGATAGAACCTTAATTTATTTATGTGGAACTAGGGATGAATATGTTCATAGGGTCAACAACAACTGTATTGAGTCTTTGCAATTGCATGGTGTTAGTATTACGTTCATCTCGACCCGAATCATCAATCGATCACTCTGAGTTGAAATGAATTCTCATTAACTTAATTTAATATAGTACCTAAATTGATTTAGGTGGAACTAAGGATGAATGAGCTCATAGGTTCAACTACAACTTCAATTGCATGGTATTGGTATTGCGTTCATCCCGACCCGAGTCATCGATCGATCACTCTGAGTTGAAATGAGTTCTAATTAACTTACTATTTTAAAAACTATATCTTTTAAAATTTTAAAAATTAATTAAGATCAATTTGGACCAAATTAATAATTTCAAAACTTGTCATTCTTTTCCAAAATTACAAATCAACCCATACAAATCATCCATTTGCGTGAAAAACTTTTCCTCATTTCAAATCTGAAGTTCTTACTCTTCTCTCTCTCTCCATCTCTCTCAATAATACAGATAACAACTACTCAACATATTGCTTAAACCTTCAAAATAGATCAATTTTCTTCCCATTTCCAACCACATAGTTGTTATTTTCGACTTCATTCACTCTTGTATCCATAGTTTTCTCTGTCTCCGCAGGTAACAGAGTTCGAGAAGATCTCTACATTTGTTCTTTATTCTAAAAATTAGGGTTTTTTAGTTAATGATAAAAAGGAAGACTTTTAGTTGTATTATCTTCAAGAATGGGTTAACAATTTTGAGTTTTGATGCTAAAAAGGCAGAAAGCACTCGAGAAATCACTATTTTTTGTCTCAGTGTTTTGTTTACTTTCGTGGTATTGTTGGATGGTGTTTGTGGTGTTATTGGTGGTTGTTGTTGGTGGTGTCAATATTTGTGTTTTTAGTGATGGTTTCGGTAGGCTTAGTGTTGGTATTGGTGGCATTGGTGGTGGTATTGGTGGCATTGGTTGTGGTGTTGGTGGTCCATCTATTGCAAGAGGTGGAAGATCTGTTGGAAAATATTAAATAGGTCTTCAAACAGATTCCCAGATTCCCATCTATTCCAACTGATGGGTTATCCGTTGGAGTAGTTTTTTGTAATGTGGCATAGAATAATTTATTGAAATTTGTATTACCTTTTTTAAAAAAATTATGCAGACATCAAATGCAATGTATTTTTTATTTTTCTATTGTTTGTAGTTAAAAGACGTCTCCCAAAAGAAAAGAAACTGAAAGTGGATCAACTTCTGACCACCCAACAAAAAAGGCTAGAGTATAGATAGATTCGGAGGAACTTCCTGATCAATCTCAGTCAGGGCAAAATGAAGTTGAGAAAAGTGATAACTCCTTCTCACCAATGGGGTGTGAGTTAATATCAAAATCCCAGTGTGATCCTGTCAAAACCATTAGTATCGACAGGTTTCGAGTTGCGGCAGATAGATCGCCCTAAAGAAGTAACTGGTGATCTTGTACTTAAATGTCAGTTGGGGAAAGGTTTTGATGAATTTAGGAGTATTATGAAGAATGAAAACATAGACGAACTTTTTAACAAAAGCTGCTTTGCATACTTTCTTGATCTGCCTGAGGACTGCACTCTTTGTTTCCCAATGAGCATGGTATATGGTCTTCTTAAGCACAGGATCAAGTACGCGGGGGATGATAAAGATTCAAAGGAGGGAAAAAAATATGGATAAAATTTGGATCAACTATTGTGGCATGCCGGTTTGTTTTGGATTGAAAGAGTTTGCCATAGTGACGGGCTTGAGATGCGATCGTCCAAAAGAACCTCTCATCAAGGAAACACCCTACAAAGGGTCCAACAAATGCAAGGGAAAAAAGATGGGTTGTTGGGCATTGTTGGAATTAGCTTCAAAGTGGATGATTTGATGGCAGATCTCGAGGATAAAAACATACCAAAGCACTACAAGGAGAAATTATGCTTAGTTTGGTTTGTCCATTCCGTTTTATTAGCAAAAGACGTCAGGAAAGTCATAGAAAATGATTTGTTGGTGCTTCCTGATGATTGTGAGAAATTTAACGATTATCCCTGGGGATATGACAGCTACTACTTGACTGACGAATATTTACTGACAAAGCTATCCCTAAAGATGATCATATTATACGACTCTCCTTGGGCTTTCATGGTAAAATTGATCACTATTTTTACTCATTCATTAATTTATATTGAATATAGTTATTATGACTTTTTTGCTTGCTTCCTATTTATATTTTTTAGGCTTGGGCATGTGAAGCCATTTTTGCCCTCCGAAAGCAGTTCAAGGATTACCTGGATGAGGTTTTTCGTCGAAGGATCCATATGTGGTTGGCTGGAAAGGGCACCAAAAAAATATTAAGGAAGCTGATCTCTTTAACCCTCTGGATGATGTAGTACATCTTCTTTCAACTAAAATAATTTGCCTCAAAGAAAAATATTGAAATAGATGTTCCATCTGTTGCGACAGATGGGTCATCCATTGCAACAGATTACCCATCAACTACAACTGGTGCAACAAATGGGTAATCTGTTGCGACAGACGATCCATATTTTGCAATAGATTAACCATCTATTGCTCCAGTTCTCTAAACTCGACTCACCAAATTACCCATCTACGGTAAATTATGCAATAGATGGGTAATCTAATGCAACAGATGGGTAATCTGATGTAGTACATCTTCTTTCAACTAAAATAATTTGCCTCAAAGAAAGATATTGAAACAAATGTGTCATCTATTGCGATAGATGGGTCGTCTGTTATAACAAATTACCTATCAACTATAATTGGTGCAATAGATGGGTAATCTGTTACGACAGATGATCCATGTTTCGCAATAAATTAACCATTTGTTGCTCTGGTTCTCTGAACCCGACTCAACAGATTACCCATCTACTGCAAATTATGCAACAGATGGGTAATCTGATGCAACATATTATCAATCTGTTATGACATACAGATTAGTTGTTGCGGCAGCTAGATCGTCTATTGCATACGTTGGTTATGTTAACATGTAACCCAACTGACTGTAAATTATTATTATATGATTTAAACATCTCTTGTCTTTTTTATAGGTTGTGCATACTTGGATCGTGCCTACTGATCATGAGTTGGGGATGACTTCTTTTCTTACTCTAGGTCTTGTTGATACAAAATAAGACCCAACGGTGGAGTTAATAAAAAAAGAATTGGCTGGAGCAACATCCATAAGAAGAGCAATTAGGCAAGGTCAGCCTAATGTTAAAGCTCTTCACGACCAACCCACTGCAACAAATTCGGGTGCTTCTTCTGGGGGTGTTGCTGGAAGAGTTGTTGATGATGGTGGCATCCATCCTGATGTTGTTGCTGCTGCCAGTCATGATTATAAGCATGTTGGTGCTCAGGAAAAAATAAATACGTTTGAAACCACCTCTTGTATAATTCTCTCTCACCCCTACACCGGTCCCTCCCACCCTTATAGTGGTCCCTCTCACCCCTCTTCACCCTCGTGTTCTCATTGGAAATGCAAAGTGTGCAAGGACAGAGAGGATAAACTCCTTGAAAACTAGAGGCTATTGTTGAAGCTGCCGAGGAGTTAAAATCCAAAAAGGGTGTCATACCATCCAAGAAGTTGAGGGAACCATACACTCCTACAGTGGCGGTTAAGAGGAAAACAAGAAACATTAGACAAATACTCTCCATTGTGAAAAAAATTGCAACTCCACCCACTCCAAGAGTTGTTGAAGTTCAGGGGCCGCTGAAGAAGGTGGACATATACGTGGCACTTGGCTATGAAAATAAGAAGGAACTGCAAGAAATCATGAATAACAAGACGAAGGTTCCAGAAGAATACACCATGCATTCATTTGCCGCCAAAGACTTCACGAATATGACAAATATGCATGAGTAGTACGTGGACATTGTAAGTTTACTTTTTCTAACCTAGCCTTCCTATCTATTCCATGAAGCAGAAGCTACACAACAGATGTGTAATCTGTTACAATATCTGGGTATTCTATTGCAACATAATACACATCTGTTGCATAAGTTGCGTTAGCTGAGTAATCTATGAACTGATTCAGAGAACCCTCTGCAACAGAATCTTTCCACTGTGTTTTTCTTATTTATAATTACTAACCTATTTAAAAATTATCTTCTTATACCACAGTATGTTGATGAAATTCTCTACCTCATGAGGGGTAGGCAATTAGCATACTTGGATGCTTATGATGTTGCGGATAGGATAATGGACCTCAACTTCTACAATAATTTTAAGGATATGTACGATGATCTCCATAGGCGAGCTGGTCCCAGTGGCCGGAGATTTGATAAGTTAGTTTCTACATTCAAATGGGATGAAAACATGATTAAATATATTAGAAGGAAGAGGTCATATCCACATGGCAAGAGCTGGACCAAGGCAAAGAGAATCCTTGTAGTCATGAACGTGAAAGTCAAACATTTTCTCGTTGTCGAGATACTACTCGACGAGGGAAAGATTAAGGTTTATGACTGCAACTTACCTGTCTTCAACGAGGACACATTTTTAACCCACGTGAAGCCACTCTTGAAGTTGTTCTCCAAGTTATTGACGCAGAGTAAGGTGATGGATCATTTGCCGACGGAAGTCTTGAGGAAGGAATCATGGGATTTTGAAGGTCGAAATAAGAACATCCAGCTCCAAAAAAAATAAAACCGGTGCAGTGTACAGGTCGTACTCACTTGCATACATCGAGTGTTTGCTGACCGACACACAAATAACCGGTATGTGCGATGCCGTTGCGGGAAAGATGCAAGAGGTCTAGGCTTATGGGGTACTAACTAAATGGTTGGAGCCTGTATGTAAAGAAGAATATGTACAAATACAAAGACGAACATGATAATAATTTTTTATTTCAAGCCACTTCACTTTACATGCAGTGGCAATAATTTTTATGTCTGGTGAAAGTTGAATTTTTATAATGCAACAAATTGTATATCTATTGTAACAGATATAATATATGTTGTGATAAAACAATTATCTGTTGGAATAGGTTGGTCATCTGTTGTATTATGCAGATGTTTCCTAGTCTGTCTGTCGCAACAGATATACAATATTTTGTGACATATATCTATCTGTTGCAACTGATAGGTAATCTGTTGGAAAAAAAAAAACAAAAAAGTAGAAAGATTTGTTATATAATTTTTAGCAGATGACCTAACTAAATAGTTGGAGCGCGTGTGTAAAGAAGAATCTGTACAAAAATAGAGACGAACACGATAATAATTTTTTATTTCAAGTCACTTCACTTTACATGTAGTGGTAATAAGTTTTATGTCTGGTGAAAGTTGAATTTTTATAATGCAACAGATTGTATATCTGTTGTAACGGATATAATACCAGTTGTGACAGATGATTATCTGTTGGAATAGGTTGGTCATCTATTGCATTATACAAATGCTTCCCAGTCTGTCTGTCGCAACAGATATACAATATGTTGTAACATATATCTATCTGTTGCAACTGATAGGTAATCTGTTGGAATAAATCAAAAATGTAGGAAGACCTATTAGATAACTTCCAATAAATGGCCTACATGTTGCAACATATGTCTAAATCTGTTTGATATGTCATCTGTTGCAGCAGATGTATTATCTGTTGCGATATTTGAATCTAGTATTCTATTTCAATTAACATGTTAAAAACTAAGGATTAAATTATATTCATAGACAACATAAAATAAATCAAAGCCTTCGAAAATTACATGAAATAACTCAACAAATAAATGAAATGTAAAAAAATTATTATGGATACAAATAATCTACTATACAAATAAATCAACAAGTTAAACCAAGGAGGATAGGTTATTACATTGACGGACTCAAGCTATAAATATCTAATTAATATGGACAAGTTGTTCTTCATCCGGTGCTACGAAATTTGACTTTGGTCGTTGTGGATCTCTAATGTCGCTTGCGTACGGCTTCTGAGCTTTTGCTTCTCCATATTTCCATAAAAGAGCAGCATATCTTTTGCGGAGTAATTCAGCACCAAGGCCATCATTCGGTACTTGTAATTCATTGCTCAAATACTCGGCGTAAGCGACAACAAAAGGACCGCAATCCCTGAATTTTAAAAAAATAGATAATACATATCTTGCAGTTCATGCAAGCGTTGTGAAATTTATGAAACGAAACTAAATCATAATACTTATACTTACAGGCTACCAATGGTTTGTTGAACAATTCCTTCAACATATTGTACATCAAATGGATTACCTATTTTATCCCGGTATACTTCAATCGTCAACCAATCAGTACGAACCATTTGATCCAAAAAGCACTCATATCAAGGTAAGTAGGCAATATTTTGGCCAGATTTTGTATCTCAGACGACGGCCCAGAACGTCTCCTTTACGACATCGAGTCATAAACTCGGATGCGTCTCTCTTTTAAAATGATGGTAGCCAACACCCAATGGAATTCATCACCACAATTATTGGGATGTACACTTCGTCGATCAAATGCCAAGGTAAGCCGGCTGGAATGCTAAAACCTTTGATGATGTTGATTAAGCATTCTTCATTTCAGGAAACTTTTGGTTGTTGTTGACAATACCTATCGTAGGCATTATTCATGTAAACTTTGTACAAATAATTGTCTATCATGTATCTGTATTGTTAAGGTGTTTGCAACTTGGTCTTCTTTCGAAGGTAGTAAAAAATGACATCGATGTGCTGCACATATTATCAAACATTTTGGATTATGTGATGAAAAAATTAATACGCAGATGCAATTAAATAAAGTATTAATTAATAGTAATATGTATGGCATTTAAACCTCATCATTCCAGCAATTTTGGGGATGTGACATCAAATAGAACCAATTCTTCATTTCGGGATGTGCAACAACAAAGTCGAACATATCAAAACCAAGACTTGATTCGTTCACTTTGTAGTGTTCGCAATTTTATTTTACATGATAATTTATATGTGTTAATGTCGTGTTCTTACAACAAGAATTGTATAAATTAATATCTTTAAAGTTTATTTATGTACCTGCCGGCATGATGCTTTAACAGCCCATCGACAATCCATTCTGAATAGTCATTGATCAACTTTGTTAGATTTTTTTGGAGCTTCGTCTGAGATGTTGAACCCTTCAAATGGGTAATTCCTTCATTCTCTCAAACTGACAGGCTCCACTTTTTCTTCTTCTTTGGAAGAAGTTGATGGATCATCAACTGTGATATTATGCTCTTCAGCAGTAGCTTCTGCTGTGACATCCACTTGGAAAGCCAGAATTGTCAAAGCTAATTACAGATATACAACAGATTGTCCATTTATTGCAACAGATAAATCTTATGTTGCTACAGATGGATCATCTGTTGAGACAAATTCGAACAGGTAAAACAGAGCAGTACGATAATTTCGATTCAAGACAAAGACAGAGGTGTTGTAATTTTGATTTTTTTTATGCTTGGTAATACCTTGGAAATATCATTCCTTCTCCTCTTAGCCACCTTGATCTCTAGTGGAGTGTATGGATATGAAATCCTCTTTGATAGAATGACACCCCTCATAGATGTCATTTCCTTTATAGAAGCAGTTAGTGAATTAATAGCATTAATCACTCCATCATATTTTGCCTTGCAGTCTTGACATTTGCAAGCAGAACATTAGCTAGATATGGCAAAATCTGGAGAAAAATCTATATAACCAGTATGATCATAATCATAATGTTTTGTTGTCTAAAAAACTACAAAAGGAGCATTATTAGCCCCAACAACAGCACCACTACCACTACCACTACCATCATCAATAACAACAAGCCCACCCTCCAAAATTGTTTTTCTTGCGATGGATGTTGCTCAAAATAATTCTTTTTTATTATACCAACACCTTAGGGTCCGATAAAGTTTGCACAGATCATAAAGTAAGAAAAAATGGCATCTTCAACTCTCGATTGGTCGGAATAAGCCACAGATGGACAATCTAAAATAAATCAGTACATATATTAGAATGATGATGAAATCTTTAAAAATAATCATTAATTAAAACAAAAACTTGATTAGAATTGGATAGTGATTGTACTGCATTCTCACAGGATAATGATCAATACTGAAGGTTTTGACCAACTCTTCGGCGGAAGGGCTATTAGCATTTGGATCATTTCTTTTGAAACATTCCTCCTCCCCGTGTTCATTATTTTTTGCTCCTGATTGAGATAACACTTGTAAAGCAAGCTCATAGAGTGGTGGATGTAGCCTAGCTGCTTCACTTGTTCCTTTACTTGGACTTGATTTGATTTCTTTTCTTTTGGGAATCATATTATCTTAAATTAACAGGAACATAAAATAGATTATAATTGATTAATGCATCGTTAAAAAGGATAACAGCAAATCTAACATGCAAATAGTAAAAATAACGATTCCAATAGATTATTCATCTATTGCATCAGGTATGTTATCTATTGCAATATATAAACGACTTATTGCAACGGATGAGTAAACCATTGGAAACATTAAAAACAGATCATTCATCTATTGCATCAGGTATGTTATCTGTTGTAACATATAACCGACCTATTACAATGGATGAGTAAACCGTTGTAAATAATAAAAATAGATCACTCATCTGTTGCATCAGGTATGTTATCTGTTGCAACATATAACAAACCTGTAGCAACGAATGAGTAATCCGTCGGAAACAGTAAAAATAGATCAATCATTTGTTACACCAGGAAGGATATCTGTTGCAATATATAACCAACCTGTTGCAATAGATGAGTAATCCATTGGAAACAATAAAAACAAATCACTCATCTGTTGCACCAGGTAGGATATCTGTTGCAGCATATAACCAACCTGTTGCAGTGGATGAGTAATCTATTGGAAATAATAAAAATAGGCCACACATCTGTTGCACCAGATAGGTTATTTGTTGCAGCCTATAAACAACTTGTTGCAGCGGATGAGTAATCCATTAGAAATAATTAAACCAAATCACTCATCTGTTGCACCAGGTAGGTTATCTGTTGCAACCTATAAATAACCTGTTGCAGCGAATGAGTAATCCATTGGAAACAATAAAATAGATCACTCATCTGTTGAAACAGATCACTCATCTGTTGCAAAATTAATAATCTATTACAAAATGAGTAATCTATTAGATTTTTTTCAAATAGAAGAGTCCACTGTCGTAACAGATGAATGATCTATTAGATCGTTCATCTGTTACATCAGATTTTCATTGTTGCGTCAGATTTACATCTGTTGAATTAGATATTTCATCTGTTACAACTCCATTTTTACCAAGAAAAACAACAAATCAACCCAGCAACACCAACAAAACACACACATACTAATAATATCAACGGTGATGAAAAATCACTAACAAATTGAATTAACAGTTCGACAACAAAAGAAGAAATGCCAGAAATTAGGGTTTTATTCAGTCAACATTTCAAATTTAAGCAAGAAATATTAAAATTGTTAACCAATACTAGAAGAGAAGTTGGCCCAAGTTCCTCTATTTCTTCATAACTAAAAAGACATAACTTTTTACCCGTGAAAGAAGAAATGGGACGACGAAGAACTCGAAGTTGTTGTCGCCGGAGAAGTCTTTACGTCGATTGACGGCTGAAAGTCAAAAAGGAACTCGCCCGACTATTTGTCGCCGAAGGTTGAAGTCGCCAGGAATTGAAGGAAGAAATTTTGCAGAACTGTTGGTTGGTAGAGAGTTGAGAGAAGTTGTCGGAGAGAGATTGGTTGATTTGGAGAGAAGAGTGGGGGTTGGGTTGATTTGTATTTTTAAAAAGATTAGAAAATTTTAAAAATATTAATCAAGTTCACAATTAACGTAATCAAGTTTTCTAATTATATTTGACCCTTTAAGTTGGTCAATATTTGACCCTTTAAGTTAGTCAATGTCATCAATCCTTCATTTAAAACTTAAAAGACACCTTTCCTTCAATTTTCTCTAGATTCCTCCTTTGACAGAAGAAATATTTATCTTCTTATTAATTCTCTGTTATTATATTATATTTATTTGTGTTACTAAAAACACATTTCTCAAATTATTTATTAATTTATAAAATAAACACAAAATTAACTCAAGTTTTGCTTTATTTTCTTTAGTTAATATTAATGGATAAGACGCAGAGTGCATTAAAAGTAATTAAAGCGTAAATTCGTAAAATGTCTTGCTTATTTATATTTTCTTTAAGAGGATAATAATATGAGATGAAGCGAGTACTAAGAAAAAAAAAAAAGGAAAACAATGACTGTTGACATTTGCATCAAATTATAAAGTGATTAAACTAATTAAAAAATATTGATTTCGATAAAATATGAAAAAAGAGGTAATATACATATATAAGAGAATTTGTTTTTACAAAAAGTAGTGTTGATTGATTGTAGACCTATAAACTTCTTCTTACCAATGTTGTTTTATGTTTTATCTTTTAATAAAATTATAGTGTCAAGACCAGCGTGTACTATCTACTAATAAGTGTCATAAGTCTTTTGTTGCTGGCTTATATATAAAGGGAATATGTATGCTTGTCACGCCATGTTATAGAGCATCATGAAGTAATGGGTAATGAAGCACAAAATGCTACATTTAAGGCGACATACATACACATATTAAAATATATTTACAATAACTATAGGTGCAGCATCGAGTCAAATTGCTTCAAACCATTGTTCTAGTAGTAATTACAATACAACCCAAAAAGATTACAGTCCTTGCATTTTCAGGTACCACAAGATCATATTCCAAATATACAGTGGTAGGATGGGAGAGCTAAGAATCCAGCCATGGTTTTGCATTCCAAAAAACAGTTATGACATGCCTAATGTGAAGAAGAAAATATTAGTCTGAGGAAAATAAATACCAAATCGTAATAAATTTTAGGTTGAAAGCTATACTGTAATACATGAATAAACGAGCTGGAAAAAGGTTGTTAATATCCCAACAATGCTTTTACCATCAATTACCGATAATAACAATAATTTCTAAGAATAATTATGAATGAACAAGTTCAACGGTAATGTCATACCCCATACTTCTACCTAGCTTAAAAATCATCCCAAAAATGTTAAAAACTTGCTTTAAAGGATGAATCCACTTTTATACATGTGGCAATTTCAAGATTTTTACTTTTTGTTATGTGGGAAATTGAATAAGCTTTTCATCGATAAAAAATTTGCCTAAATCCAGTATCGGGGTAGAAAGTTATGGACGAAATACAGAAAGCAGTCTGAACTACCTAGGTGCGACGGAAAGGGCCGACGGACCGTCGATCTAGTGATGGGCCATCGCCCAAACCGTCATAGCGGAGGCAGTGAGTCGACCTTCTGGCCAGGCGATGGAATGGCCGACGAACCGTCGAGCTAGCGACGGACCGTCGCCCAAACCGTCGCAACCAAGGCAGAAAGCTCACATTCTGGCCTAGTACGATGGGAAGGTCGACGGGCCGTCGAGCCAGCGATGGACCGTCGCCCAAGCCGTCGCAGATCCCGTTCAACAATTTAAAGCCATTTTTATAAGGGTGTTTGGGTCCTTTCCACCCTTTTAACAGCT
The DNA here is from genome assembly GCA_030864215.1 of Capsicum pubescens. Taxonomy (NCBI): domain Eukaryota; kingdom Viridiplantae; phylum Streptophyta; class Magnoliopsida; order Solanales; family Solanaceae; genus Capsicum; species Capsicum pubescens. The sequence goes on from CM061539.1 coordinate 79,272,283, forward strand.
AATTATACCAGACCAGGGCTCATAACTTCATTATTCATCTACAACACCAAATTAGGGTTTCTCTCAAAGATCAATCCCCAAGAACAAGATCCCAACTCTTCTTTAAGAAACTAAGAGATTCAAGTTCTTCAAGTCCAAGAACTTTAAGAAACTCACAATCAAGGTATGTCAAGTGTTGATTCATGGGTCCCTTTCACCCATGAAGCTCAAGAATCTCTTTTCAAATTCCAAAGATTGTGTATTTATGAATGTTCATGATTTAGTTGAATTGAAATTCATGTCCATGTTGTTGTTGGGTTTTGATTCATGTTTTAAATTACATGTTCCAATGATTGGTCCTAGTATGTGATGATTTGCATAATATTAATGATAAACCCTTCAAATTGCAAATTTATTTATGCAACCATGATAATTAAATGCATTGATGATGGTATAACCAAAATATGTTCCCCATATGTTTGATTAAATGCCTATGTGAAGGAAAAAGTGTCATTATAGTATGATAATATGAAATCCCCATTCATGTACAAGTTAATCCATGTCAAGTGTTTGATGAAATGTCTTAGTCAATGAATTATGGATATATGTATAGCCATTGTTGTGTTTTTGAACTTGTGCCATGAATTACTTTTATGCTATCGAGTCTGGGGGATACTTGTAACTGATAATTAGTTGTGTGCCTAGAGATAGTGTTAGTTTTTAAGATACCCTCAGTCAAGCCATGATCAGTAGAATTCAGTCAGTTACATGACTCGGGAAAACTCAGTAAATTCAGTATCAGTCCAGTAATCTTAGTAATCTCACAATCTCAGTCAGTTATCAGATCTCAGTAATATTTTGTCAGTCAATAAAATTCAGTGAACTCAGTCCAGTTCAGTCCAGTATATTCAGGTTAGTATCGATTCAGATGGGAGTAGGATTCGGCACAGAGTGAGCCCGAGGATGGGAACTCACCTGTTAGTAGAGGGTGTGATTCTTATAAGCAATCCTTGCGCTCCAGAACTTCATAACCAGCGTAGGTTGAGACATCAAACCTGCTAGATGAGGGTAGATGAGGTGGCTTAACTTGTTAGATGAGGGTCCCGCCGATCTCATTAGAGTACCTGTTAGATGAGGGTCACTCACAGTTTGTCCTTACCAATGGCGCAGTATTGACATCCTTCTAATTGGGGCTACAGATTGAAACCCAACTCAGTTGTAATAGCTTATTAGGGGCATGTCGGTTAAATGACTACTTCCCACAGTCTCAGTAAAAGAACTCGAATAGTTCTTTAGAATCAGAACTATCAGACACAGTCACTCAGTTAATATGAAACTCATGTTATCAGTATTCAGATTCAGTAGTATCATGATTTCAGTTACAATTCACGTATTCATGCATGTATTCACACGCAGTCATGTTCATGTTTATGTCAATTATAGTTCATGCATATGAACCCTTCCATTCAGTTTACCTCACTTCCATATCAGTACATTCTCATGTACTGACGCATACTTTTCTTTTGCGCTATGGTGTTTTATACCATAGGTTCAGAAGCACAAGCTCCAGAGCATCGGTAGCATTCCAGTTTCAGCAGTCAGACTAGCAGTGAGTCCTCATCATTCGAGGATGTTATTATTTGATTATTTCATTCTTTCAGTACTTAGTTTATTTCAGTAGTTGGAGTTAATTGGGGACATGTCCCATCAACTCCTTATACTGTCAGTTTTAGAGGCTTTCAGAAAATAGCATGTTTAGACAGTTATTTCAGTTGTTTTGGTATTGATATACCATATTTTTCAAATGTTATGTTTTATTAGACATTTGAACCTTATGGCTTTTCAGCCTTTTATTCCGCATTTATACAGTATGTTATGCAGTGCTCAATTACAGATATTAGTCATGGGTTAGCTTGTGGTCCTTCGGGGTCATGAGCACCGTGTGGCGTTTCGGGTACCAGATTTGGGGCGTTACAGGTAAGGAAGGAAAAGCTTTCAAGTTTCCACATGGTACGTTTCAAGTTTCAACTTCCTTTTCTCCCAACTTTTTGATTTCATACCTTCCCTTTCACATGGTACGTCAAAAAAGCAAATTGAATACTTCCTTAAAAGTCCTTGTGAAGGCAAAACCAAAACCAGGCAAACTAAAACACTTTGTTGAACTCCATACCAAATTACAAATATTACCAGTGGATATCTAATGCTTTTTTCACCATGGCATTCATATTATCCACAGAAGAACACTGGCACAAAGTATAACAGATACAGAAAGAATAGTCACACAATAGATATAGAGAACAGGCATGATGATGTTAAATTTCTCCAGATGTAGCAGATCTTATGAAAGAACTGGTTCCCAAGAAAATGAGTCACTACATTGCTACAATAGATATCTTAACATCAACTCCAACTTAACAATCATGATTTCGAAAGTAATGTGGTGAAACTTAACTGGAAGTGGCACTTTTCATTCCCGATAAATCTGTAGCAGTGTGATGGCTTCTAAAGTTGTTGAATGTGCTTCATATTGAGTCAAAACATAGCGATTCAGAGCCCAAAAATACATCCCATCCTTTTCTAGTACGCAAAAGTTACCAAAAAAAGAAAACCATAGTTCCTGCGAGCATACCAAAATAAAGTTAAGTTAATAATTAGATATAAAGAATTATATTCTTGTCCGCACTATCTTCAGTTGTTTTTTTATTTACATGGTTAAAAATACTTTTTTTTGTATATATAGTGCATGTTGAACGCCATTTTGGATAGTTCGTATGTTTACTTTTGAAGCCCTTCAGTAAAAACTCTTACTTCGATAATAGAAAGACTTTTATATAGTATGTGTCATGAATTTTGATCTACGATATGCTTCAAACAGTTTTAGTATTTTAATCTCAAATCAAGTGTAGTGAACTCGTTATGTCATTAACAAGTCGACCACTCAATTTGATAATAATTTACTCCCAATCCAACAACAATTAGATTCAATTTCGTAGAAACACAAAAGCTCAAGTCAATAATAGAATGGAATATAACAGCTAACAACCAGCAGGAGATGCTGATTTAAATCAAAATGGTCCAGCGCCAACTCCCAGTAATCAGGGCAGCACTAACATACTTGAAATGGGAATAAGAATACAACTTTCAATATGATCTATAGTTCAATCCTAAGTTGTGCAGTCTCTTTTTAAAGTGCTGCACCCGTGTTGGATCTTCCAAAAATGCACTATTTTTTAAGGATCCAGCAAGCACCAGTACCATTCCATATAGGGGATTAGTTAGTGGACTTCGAATATAGAGAAGTTGCAACATTACAATAAAATTACATGAACACAAAAATTCTTTAATTTCGGTAAAATCAAGATTTGCTTGACACAATGCACACTTTCCAATATTTCACATAATATTAATACTATAATATCATAGTTGCAAAGAGTTCAAAAACTATCAGTCAGATATAGCTGGTGCCATGAAACAGCAAAATCGTTAACCTCAAGTCTGGCCATTAATTGGACATATTCTCTAAATCATTTGGGCAGTACACTAAGTGTTGGAAAGTTCTGTTAAAATGTTACTACTTCATTACTTTGTCATTGCATTTCTTATACACAATAAGAGTGAGAATTCCATAGAGAGCTCCTTATTCAGCATCTCGACAGCTAAAAAGTATTGAAAAATTACTCCTTTGCAGTAACCAAATCAAGGATTCACAAATTCTTATATGTCCAAGTAAATTGACAAAAGAAACTCATCTAAATCCTAACCACCGCGTAGTCCTGACTTTGCTTTATCCTAGTTCAAACATCCTCAACTTGAGTACAAAGGGTCAGCACAATGCTGGGAAACTAATTCAACGTCTTAGCAGCTGAAAGAGTACGAATGGGATTGCTTCTCATAAAGCGAATTCCTAGCCCTTGTAGTTAAATTCTACCAGTTAAGTAGTCATTACAGAGAATCTTTAGGGTGGTTTGGTACTCTGACTAAAATATCCAGGGATTATAATCCTATACTAATTTATCTCACCTAAAAGATGGGACAAAATAGTCCCAAACTGAATGGGATAATTGGGATACCTAAACACCCCGCGTACAAAGAAGCTTTTCAATAATATTTCAAGTTAAGCCCCTATATGATTTTATTTACAAACACCAAGCGTACAGAGAAACCTTTCAATAATATTCCAGGTTAAATTTATGATTGTATTCATAATTGTTTCACACTTAATAATTTATATTCACGTTCAGTGTTTACGTCAAGTGAATACATGCATGTCCTGCATTTTGAACTTTATAGCGGAATAAATGCAATATTTTTACTGAAAATTTAAGTTCGCTAACCTCTTAGTTTTTTTTTGCTGGCGTGAGCAGTTCAAGTGCTAGTGCTGCACTTGAAGATCCAGATTCAACTATTGTTGGTTCCATTTCCTGCTCGCTCGTGGCCAGTGGCTTGACTTTCTTAGCAATTCTCTGGTCAATAGTCAGTGGCAGCACCTATTTTTTTCTGTGAACGATACAATTGTTAGTCTTGTACGAGTAACATTAGCGCTTACCCAGGATGACTTTCTCAGCTGAATGTTGAATAATTTGTTGGACAGCATTTGATGGATATGGTCAAGACGAAGGAGCTGCAGCTGTAAATGGAAGTCAGTTGTAAGGGATGAAGCATGTGTCAGGGATAAGGTTGATTCAACAAAATTAAAGGTAGACATAAATAAATCTTGACCTTATCACATGTTGTGTCGAATATATCCTCTACTGTCATAGAGAGGATTTTTTCACCAAGTGCACTAGAAATCAATGTTGTGGTCAAGCCAGTCGCATCCGTAAGATCAATTTGAAATGTACACCTATAACCATGGTGAGTTAGTACTTAAAATGCTTGAGTATATGTTGTGCTTTGGAGAAGTACAATTTATGTATATGTCAACAATATAATACCGAGGAACTAATGTCATCTTTCCGCACACACTTTGGACAATCAAATGGCTTTCGGTCTTTTGTGCATTTTTTTTATTGCAACCTGGGCACTATAGCACGCAGAACTTTTGGAACTCATCTGATATTAACATTGCCACCTCAACATTGAAAATTCCAACCTATCAAGGAGAACAAAAATCTGTATATGTTTAGTCTTGTCCTTGAGAATACTAATCAGGTGCAGATAACTTTGTAACTTAAAGAAGTTTGTGAGGTCATTTCTGCAATAAAGTTTAGTTTGTGAGAGTTAGAAGCAACATTGAGAGGGGTGGAAGATGTGGAGAAGCTGCCTGATGCACGGATTGAAAGCGCAGTCGATGCCCGACCTGAAAGGATGCATTTGTTTGATTTGACCCTATCAGCAGACTAAATAAGTTGGCGTTTGTACTCCCTAAGGGTAGGTTAGACGTTTAGAAGAAATGTGAGAATTTCATACCAGCCAAGAAGTTCTAATGCCTATGGATAAGAAGGAGCAATGTGTATTGTTGTATTGAATTTGGTTTATAATGATAAACCTGCATGTACAAAACGATTGCATACTGTTGTGGTTTATATACATCGTTTTTGGAATATTTTAATGTGGTTATACCTTGATAAGAAGAAATTCCTATGTTTCTTTCGAGGATGACCGGGTATTCTTCTTTTTCTATTTTAGCCTGCAGTTCAGGCCCTTCAATTTTGCTGAAGTCACCCCATAAGGTGAGGAGAAACCGAGTGTTCATGAAAGTAGCAAAAGTAATTACCATTTGTTTTGGAATCTATTATAAAAGCGCAAGTACTGTAAAGTAGAATCTTTACTATCTCATGTAAAAGATATACTTATTGATCGTCGGCTATGGTGATCTCTCGACACTTATTTTGAGTGCGACCTGCATATTTCTCAGGGCCACAACGGATAACAACTCCTAAAATATCTAGTAGTAAGAAATAGGAGGATATATTTAGTATCCATCTACGCACGCATATAAATTTCAGTCGTACAACATTTGGCAAGAATAATATACCAATTTCTGCAGAGGAAGTGGGTGTTAACTGAGCAACATTGGCTAAAGGCGTGAGATTCAGTGTAGTCGGCGGTGGCAAGGGCTTCTTAATCTCATCATTGGGGTTGATACGTTCAACTATTGTTTCTTTATCAAGTATCCAGTAATATTGTATGTATTGGCCGAGCATATGATTTTCGTGATTCCTTTACCCGTGCAGCCGAGATCAGGTAGGTGTTGAGGAGAACCAACTTGTCCGCATAATGTGCAATGTCATCTCCATAAACAGCAGCCCTAATTTGTTGGCCCTGTATATTTGAAATCTTTGGTAAGATGGGAGGCAAACATATAATAATTATGCATACGATAGTATATAGCAGCACTATGTAGGTAGGAGTACCTCTTCATCTTCTAAAAGGAAATTTTTGAATAGGATTTGCTTCTCAGGCTTTTTTCTCTCTCGACTTTTTCTCTCTCGACTGATGTCGACAATCTTTACTTAACATGTCCAATCAGGAGTGTCGATTGTTATCCGATCAATCCTTGATCTTAGGGCCATGTGTAGTTCAAAGGCAGCTGCTCACCAATTCCAACACATGTCATTTAGTCAAAATGCTAGCTCATGAAGGAAACATTAGGATAAATTATGTAAGTCTGCAAATAACACAATAAATATCTTTAATCTATCACCACAAGATTCAAAAGTATGTTTATATTCTTAAACTCTATTTCAAGTCAAAACCAAACAAACAGGTTGAAACTTGGGCACAAATAAAGACAAAAAGAAAATAACTTGCAAATATGGACAACTTGAGCTTCCTAGGCAACCTCAATCAGCAGAACAATATAGTAACACTATACTTTCGACTACAGTAAAATTATATTTTTCCAGACAGATAAGAAATATAGTTAATCCAAAGATAATCTTTAATCAAACCAGATCCACCATTTAATTTGTGTGGATGATATGATAGTCAAGAAAAGTATAACAAGACACAGACACTGCATTGTGCATTGGATTCACACTTAAAAAGCTTAATAGAAAAAATATTCTATCAGTGTTTACCTTGTTGTCATTTTGCTTGTTTTATGTACACGATTTGAAATTCATCGATCCAACTAATCCAATATTTTGCCTTGTGTAAGGTTCACTAAAAGGGGACTCTCTATTAGGAGCTTTCCATTCCTAGGGCTCGACACAAACTCTCTAATAAAGGGTGTAGGGATGGTTTGTCTTTCTGCATTACTGCACCATTATGAGCAAATAATTTCCCTGTCACCATGTATAAGTAAATTAAACTACTTTAGCCATGAGATTTACATTGGCAGAACTTATTCAATAAAACACTTCTGGCCCTCCATCACATTTAGAAGAAATTCTAATGACTGGGAACTTCTTACTTGACATACTTGACAGGTTTATACAATTCATTGATATGTTAACTTCCTTCAAAGGATTAAACAACTACAAAGACCAAGTGGTATGATCCAGCAACTTGTGTTTCCACATTCTGGACTGATTGATTACAAATTATAAGATCAAAAAAAGTTCAACAATACAAGAAAATAACACAATATTTCCAAATCATAAAATACGAAACCACAAATACCAAAATTAAGCCAAGTTGAAGAAGATTTGCTCATTGCAACTCAAGTTATTATTTCTAGTTGGCCTAGGAAAATAATGCAACAAAGATGGGATAACCAAGAAAACATGGAAAGTAACAAGGAAAATAAAGCATAGCATTCAAAAGAGGACTAATCTTTGATCTTGAAATAACAATTATTGAAGTTGGCAGATGGTGTAATTCATCTTTTTTTTCCTAGTCCTTTATATGTAATTATCTAATGTAATTCTTCCCAAGTAACTAACTTTACAAGTATTTTGATCAGAATTAGTGTACATGGTATAGTAACACGACCGCAGTAATTTTAGTAGAACAACAACAAAGGTGTTCCATAAGCGAGTTTTGGGAGGGTAGAGCATATGTAGATCTTACCCCTACTTCAGGGAGGCAGGGAGGTTGTTTTTGAAAACCACTTGTTCACATGGTGTAGGACTATGAGGTCCATTAGGTTCTCTTCAAAATGTAGGGAATTTACAAGGAATCATTGAAAAGTGTTTTAAAGAGAATGGGATCATCTGCTATTGGTGGTCGTATTATCATTTTGACACAGTTTGAGCTTATTGATCTTGATAAAGTAACATAAAGTTGGCCATGTGAAAATACAGGTTCAAGTAAATAAATTCCAACAAAATCTAATGTTTGACCTTGAGCTTCGTTTATAGTCATAGCAAAACATAATCGAATGGGAAATTGTGTTCTCTTGAATTGAATTGGTGCTTTTTCGTCTTGTGGTGATAATAAAGGTATGTGAGGAATTAAAACATGTTTGCCTTTGAAATCTCCATTCTCAATTTTAGCACTTATAATATGAGTTTTGAAATCAATACAAATTAACCGAGTACTATTACATAAACCTTCTGAAGGATTTAAATTGCGTAGTAATATAACTGGGCAATTTTGCTTTAGAACTAACTTATAAGGAGATAGTCCTGTAGGATTCAAAGTATGTAAGAAATCTTCAAACTCGCTTTGATCTTTTGGCTCTACAGTTTCATCAATACCAACGCATGTCACAGCAGGACCAAGGAATTGATCTATGAACATTTGGTTAATTTTATTTACAAAATCATTTTTGATTGTTAAGGTAACATGTGATGTTATATTAGATGTATCAATCATGGTCATGTTTAAGTTTCCTTCTCATTTGTAAACGAAATAAGAAAGGATTCTGGAATCTCAATGTTGTTATGGTCATTAACTTGTTCTTTTCCATCACCAATTCTAAGTAAATATTCACAGAATGTAGGATCTTCTCGTGCACGCATATTTTCTGTGAGCCAAAACCTTTGTAGATAATTCTAGATATTTGAGTTCAATAAACATTCATGAATGATATCTTTTTTTACTCCACTTTTTACAACTGGTAACGTTTGTCTAAAATCACCTCCAAAAATGATGACTTTTCCACTAAAAGGTATATTTATACTCATAAGATCTCTTATTAATAAATCAAAAGTCTCTACAAGTATTTTTGTTGCCATTGATACTTCATCCCATACTATTAACTTGATATCTTGAATTAAAGTATCAAGTGAACTTTGTTTACTTATATTACAGTTGTAGTTTTTGCCTATATTGATAGGAAGTTTAAAGCGTGAGTGAGCAGTTCGCCCTCCTAGAAGAACAGAAGCTGCAACACCAGAGTTGTTGTAGCTAAAGCAATAAGTCCTTTGGATCTTACAGTAGCTAGTAAAGCTCGATATAAAAAGTTTTTTCCAGTTCCTCCTGGTCCATCAATATAAAAATCCCTCGGTTTATTTGAGAATATTTTATTAAGAATGGCATTGTAAACAGCATGTTGTTCTTTATTTAGTTTCTAATATAGCAGTAAATCTTCTTCAGTTACAACTATGTTTCTTTCTAAATAAATGTCTTTAGACTCTTGCATTATTCTGTAAGAAAACGTGAAAGGTATAAAATTTTCTGACATGAGTTTGAACTCATTTATGTTTCATCCCATTGAATGTAATGTGGTGTTCATGTGATTCATAACCATATAACGAATGTTAGTTGTTTGTATATTTGTTGTAGCTGTAAAATCTTCGGACATAGGTCTTTCAAATTTTTCTCATAAATCTTTTGGATTAGCAGGATTACAATATACTAATAGTGTGGCAAACAAGCGACGTAAACTATATGGCATTTGGTAAGTAGTAGCTTCTGATAGACATTCAATTAAGTTATTATCGGAAGCTAACAATCCTCTTTTTTCTGCAGATTCTCTAAATGTCGTGTAACATTTGTCATTTACAGTTCTAAGTTCTTTATATGATTTAGGATTTCGTATATTCATTAGTAGTAACCGCAGATAGTATCTTTCTTCTTCGGTTTGATGACAACTGACAATACGTCCAATAGCATAACCTTGTTTCCTGCGTGTTCACATTTTATCGCTGATTGACCAGACAAAGTGTTGTGGTAATTCTTTGTATAGCAAATTAAGTTCAATGGCGTATTTATTTTTTTGATTCATTATGAAAAATTTTGTTAGCATTGTTCTTTTATTTCCTGGATTGTTCAAAATAGAACTTAATTTTGCAGTCATTTTGAAAGAGATGAATTGTTGGTTAGTCATTTTGAAAGAGATGAATTGTTGGTTTTAAAGATGTAGCTAGAGCTGGTACACATTTGGATGCATTTCACTAATAGGGAAGGCAAGCATATGCCACATAGCCTCTGGCGGTGATTCCTATCTACCTATACAATATTCTTTTATTTCGTCAATTTTTGTATTAGCTTCATTACTTTGGAGGTTGAAACTTATTTTGTCATGACCTTTGCAAATGTATTTGTAGATATATTTAACGACTTTAATATCTGCACAAATTTCAACATTTATGTGGCAGTTAAATTTGCTCAATAGATATAGATTGTATGGTACGACCCATGAATTGTCAAGATATTGGGTTCTAACTTTTACAAATTTTCCAGTGTCTCGTCTTCTATAAATGAGGTATGAATTTTCGCTTTTAGTTGTTTCATTTATGTAATATTTAGGGTATTTAAATTTACAAGTTCCTTTTGTTTCCATGCATGAATTGTTAGGATTTAAAGTTCCGCAAGGACCATGCGTCATATGTTTAACAACCAAAGAGTGTAAATATTCATTTGTGTCAGTGTCAGGTATTTTAGCACAAACGATTTTGTCATAAGCCTCTGTTGTTAATAGCTTATAATCATCCTCAAGTATAATAAGGAAATGAGCATGTGGAAGACCTCTTTTTTGAAATTTTATAATGTACATATAAGCAGTAACTTTTCCAAATATTTTTGTTTTAACAATATCTGACTTTAATTCTTCTAATTTTGCTTTAAATACTCGACTTATTAAATCAGGTCTATGTTGTATTTCATCAGTTGTTAGCAACAGATGTTCTATTTCAGGTCATGAAGGATTACACGTCATTGTTAAGAAGATATCCAGTTTTCCAAAATGTTGTACTAATGCAATGGCGTCCATGTATCTACGTCGCATATCTCGTGGACCCCCTGTAAAGCTGTAAAGCTAGCAGGCAAGAATGTTTTTCGGCCAATATTTGAAACTTCTCTTTCTCCTAGTCTTTGTAGATCAATAAGCCCGGCTAATATTTCAGTTCGAAATAAATCTTTATTGAATAAAAAGAAATCTAATCTTTGTGTTTCAAGTTTTATATATTGATCTACTGAATATTGTTGGAATAATCTTCCAAAATGTAAAGTATGATTTTCTTCATTATCTCTAATTTGAAGTTTGTAACAATAATATTCACGACAGGAAACAGTATTCTTTTTTTGTCGTTCTTTTTGTAAAATTCCCTCTTCAATATTAAGGAATTCATTAATAGAAGTCATGTTTGTGACACTTGGAAGTTGTTCATGTTTGCTGGAAGAACGATTTCTTGAAGAATTATTTGGTTGTAAAATCTTGCCACAATGCCATCCATTTTTACCATATGAAAATAACATAGGATATTGTAAGGAGTCGTAACAACCATAGTAACAGTGAACTAATTGGCTATCGTTAGTATGGGTGTGAACACGAATATGTGGTGTGGAAATAAGACTGCTTTATTCTTCGTCAGTCCATATAGCTGCTACTTGTGATACAGTTGGTAAGTTATATGTTCGTTGATCCAAGGTAGAATCACATTTAAGTGCGATGTAGAAATTAGATAAATCTGGAATATGTGTTAAAGATTTCAAAAATTGTGAGTATGGATTAATTCGTAAAATATCTATCAAGTTTTCAATAAGAGATTTGTCTAGTTTTTCGGAGAAGGCCATTTTATTTACTCTATCATTCTCATTATCATAGAAATAGAGTTGTAAATTTTTTGCTTTGTTATCTGCAGCAGTGAGGCTAGGTAAGAAATGGTACATTTGTCCTTGCACCTTACATGTGTAAATACCTTTAGTCCTATTTGCTAACTCTTTATCATACTTTACGCCAAATGAAGTAAAGGCAAACATATTAGTGTATGTTCTAATGTAAGTCCGAAAATGTTTGGATTCGTCAGAGTCAACAGAATAAAGATGTCTTAATGCAGGAGGTAGTTGATTAGAAGCTAATTTTATAGAACCATTATTACAACAGAAGGTTGAAGTTTCATATTGAAATCTTTTGGCTGCACAAAATTTATAGTTTGGAACTTTTTTTAGAAGAGCAGGAGAGCAGGCCAGTTGGTGAATATTCCAGCAACCTATTTGTGTTATAGTGTGTCGTGCAACATTTTACATTTGTAAGAGTTGAGTAAAAACGGCAGTGAAAAAATGAAAGTGAAACTTGATTCAACTAACCATTTCTGGAAGCAATAGGTTTATCCCTCATGCATAGAGTATGTTGAGGAAGAATAATGTTGCAGGGCTCTAAAGAAGAAGCTGACTCCTTAGAAGTCGTAGCAGTAGGATTTTCCAAGGTAGTTTGCCTTTTGGCAGCATGTTGTACTCTTCGTCGTTCGAGAAGTGCTGATTTTTGTTTAGATGGCATTTCTCCATAAGCAGTACGACGTCGAAGATTTCTCTCCATTTGGGTATCAGTCCTTTTTCTTTTTATATTAGACATTTGATCTTAAAATCTTTTAGTTATTTAGTTTTTCTTGGGTTTTCTTTTAATTCCTACAAAGAAAGTATTTGCTTACACAATAAGATTAAAAATAAAGTAAAACAAAACTATGCACCAATCAAATATGTATGTGGTAAAATGAGTGTAACATGACAAAAGTTATGCCAAAATGAAAGAGAGATTAAAGCACCAAGAACTGTGAGACTTACCAAAGTGGAGATGATCGATCACAGATAAGAACAATAACCAACACGGCACAAACGGCTACAAACTGATAGCTGGAATAAAATGACAAAATTTGAACAAGAGTGAGTTAACATTTGGTACAAACTGAAAGTTAGATATTTGTAGTTTCTTTTATTTGTATCAACTTCAAACAAGGCATAAATGGTGAGTGTGTCAGTTCAAAAATATAATACATTATAGAATATTTTCATGTGTTTCTCTACATCCTTCCTTAAAGTGTGTTAACTATGCTACACGTTCATCGGAAATATAATTTCATTCTCCCGTCTTTAAAATATGACGCGAGATGAACATCACCATTCACTCAAGCAGGATACAACATACTATGAAACTAAAAACCAATGCATAAAAATAGAATACATACATTGAAGTATGAAATAAGAATCTTTCACTACACCTAAACTGGTCAAATGCAGTCTTAGTTTCATGAAGATGAATTCTTCCTCTTATTCTCATTATTAATTCTGGACTAATATTTAACAAAGTTGATCAAGTGAGCGATAGTTAGTGTTGAATACAACTTTTTAAATAAATAATTAAATATGATTATTGATAGAGAAGCCCGTGCTCCAAATCACTATTATATACTATGTGCCCTGGTGTTACCTAGTTACAAAAAAAATACTATTGTCTCTCAAAAACTTAAATTTAGCAAATATTGATGAAGGCATGCACCTTTCAACTGAATGATAAATAGCAAAGACAATACTAAGAGTTGAAAGCACAATCTGACTACCAAAAGTTTATTTTGTCTATATTTATTGCAAGGAACCTATAGGGACTCAAATAGTAGCTCATGGTCAATGACACTTTTCCTCAAAGCTAAAGTTCATATTTATCTTTTCCTCAACGCTAAATTTTAGTTCTATCTCATCCTTTCTTTTGAGCAAAATGAGACTGTTTCATCAGATGAAACTGCAACAAAAGGTTTTGTTTTTACTTTCCCTTTACTGGGATATTTCTGCTATTAACTTGTTAAAAAGGAAATAACCTATGTTGCTCGATTATTCAAAAATGTCAAAGGGTGCGTGTTTTATTCTCCACAAGTTATGTATTTTGGAAGAATCCAACACGGTGCGGCTTTAAAAGTGAAGAATCTGTGCTACTTAGAAAATACCAATTTCTAGAATGAAATTTCCATGAGTTGGTGTAATGTGAAAATTTCATCGCTAAGTGATGAAATAGCTGTGCTACAAAGATTTAGAAGCTTGTTGCGTGTAGGAGAGTTGGTCGTTTACTTACTTGGAGGAAAAAGTTGCATTTGAGGATATAACTTTTTATACATTTACACCTGACTGCATGGTAAATGTGTCACTGAACTGTAAACCAAAGAAACTCGAGTTCTGATTATAAAATGCAACTGGATTTAATTGTTTCTTTGATCATTAAATCTCTAAAGTGGTGAACATCATTTTCTTATCAGGATTTTTATGGCATACAAATTTTGTTGATGAAGGAAACTTCAAATTTAAGAGAATTTCTTCTCTCTACCTACGCGGGTACTTATAAATCTCTTATTTTGTTTGTATGATTATGGTGTCCGGGCTAGCTTGTACGCACCTCGACTTATTCTATAGGATACCTTCGACCTCCCCACCAGTACATATACTGGGTAACTCTATACACCATGGTTTGAGCAGATGGGAAGAAACCACCTAGTGTTTCTTGCCTCCCTAGGTAGTTGTTCCTAAGACCCCATGGTTCTCAACTCACTTCATCGACCACTAGGTCACACCCTTGAGTGCTCTTATTAATCTTAGATCTATTGTAAGCATATGTCTTGAATTATGAATATAAGTTATAACACTGAGGAAGGGCGATATTCCTATAACATTACTGATCAAAATGTAAATGAGTCTTAGTTTGCCTTTATAGCTGAAATCTGTAGTTCTTTAAATTTTAACCTATTTATTTCTTCCTAACACTCCACCTTCGAGTCCATTTACAATTTATTAATAGGACCAGTTACTTTTAGAACCTCTATTATTTTATTATGTTATGGGATATCCAACTTCCTCTGCTTTATTAATATCTTTACTTTCTTTTTGTTGGGCTATTACTGATTCTGTAAAGGTATCTCTTTGTAATATGAATTCACATAAACTGAAATAAAGAGGATGGTTAAATTATTCCTTGATATGTTTTTCTCAAAAAAAAAAAAGATTATTCCTTGATATGTCTATGTAAATTGTGATCCATCAAAGTATTAGATGGTACTGTTCTATCAAAACAAGTACTTTCAAATGCATATATGGTCACTAAATCCTATCCTTTGTGGCATGCAACAACTATTTCACTTGTTCTTGTGAAACAATCGCATGAAGAGACAGGAGCAGGAATGATGAACTGTAAGAAGGCTCTTATAGAAACTCTACATGACATTATTAAAGTGCAGAAGTATCTCCTAAAAAAGAGGTTGGCAAGTGCTGATATAAGAAATCAAGTAGAGCTATTGTTGAAGGTATAATTGGCTCATACATCCATGAAAGCAGAAATGATGTCCTCGTAGAGGTTAACTGTGAAACAGATTTTGTTAATAACTTGATGAATTAGCCATGCTAGTGGTTGCATACCCTCAAGTGCAGTATCTTGTTCCAGAAGAGATCGTCAACAAGGAGAGAGAAATTGAAATGCAGAAGGAAGACCTATTATCAAAGCCTGAGCCGATCAGATCCAAGATTGTTGAGGGACGGATAAATAAGAGGCTTGAAAAAAGGGTATTACTGGAGCAGCCTTACATCAATAATGATAAGATGGTCATAAAAGACTTAGTCAAGTAGACAATTGCAACTATTGGTGAAAATATCAACGTAAAGAGATTTGTGAAATACAACCTGGGAAAGGTCTTGAAAAGAAGAGTCAGGACTTTGCAACAGAGGTGGCTGATCAAACAACCGCTAAACCTGTCTCCTCGCCAGGGAAAGAGCAACCTGCCGTTGAAGCCAAGGAATACTATTGACTAAGTTTCTACCTTTTTTATAATTACTTCATACCAATAAGTTATGTTTCTTCAATGATGAACAAGCACAAATGTGGTAGCAAAGTATTCCATGACATGTCAAATACATCTTTTTTATGAATCAGATTATAATGTCATCTTTTTAGTTTGTTAATTGTTGCTAGCAAACTTCTCATTATTAATGATAGTTTTAGCATTCTGTTATGTTTAGACTCAATTGTTGCTTATACAATCTTCTAAGCCTAAGTACACATTTCACTTTATTTGTTTTCAAATGAAATCTGGTTCCAATAACATTATGGAGGAACTAATCTGAAATAGCTAATTGTCTGTCTTTCTCATCTCACTATGCAACTCCATGCCAATATTTTATCCTAAGCTTTTTTCAACCCCAAAACTCCTATATTCTTTTATGTCTCACCATCCACTTCTGTTCTAATTGAATGCCGGCCTCCGAAGCAGCAGTTTCAACTATTTTAGTCAAGCAGTTGTAAAAAGAAACTGGAGATGGGATGATGGATTACAAGAAATCCCTGTCTGAAACTGGAGGGGATCTTGAGAAGGCATAGGAATACCTCCGAAAGAAGGTTCTTTAAACTGGATGCGGTGACCTTTACAGGAATCCTCACGGCATGTAGTCATGCTCAATTAGTCAAAAAGTGGTTGAAGTATTTTAAAGCAATGAAAGGAATTCATAGTATTGCTCCTAGGATTGAACACTGCAGGTGTATAGTCGTTCTTTACAATCGTATGGGAAGAGTGGAAAATGCATTAGGTGTTATTAAGAATATGCCTGTGAAGCCAAATGAAGTTATATTGGGGTCCGTATTAATAACTGGTCGAAATCTTAGTGATGTAAGTTGGCGTAGAGCTAGTAATGTGGGGAAGAAAATGAAGGCGGTACCAACAAGCTATACACTCCATGTGTTCGTCTTTAGCCTCAACAAAATGTTAACAACAAACTATACACTCAACGTATTCAACTATATGCCTCAACAAAATCATAAGAACAAGCTATACACTCAATCAAACTATACACTCAACGTATTCGACTATATGCCTCAACAAAATCATAAGAACGAGCTATACACTCAATCAATTCAACTATATGCCTGAAGGAAATCATAACAAAAAAATACATACACTCAATCTGTTCGACAATATCTAAGCAATCAAAGTGCAGTTACAGTTCTAAGAATCTGAATTTTAATACCCTTTTTTACAATAAAAGCGAAGAGATTGTGGAGCTTTTATTTTTGGTGTGAAGATATTTTTTGAGCGGAATAAGTAAAATGGGGAAAGTGAAGTCAATTAGGGAAAGTGAAATGGTTTAATGTATGGCTGGAAAGGGTAACAGGTGGAAGTGTCTAAAATTAAAGCTCAAAAAATAAACAAATGAGCAATTTATTTTACCTAAAATTCATGGTACTTCAAAGGGAAAATGGTGGTATTCAGCAGAATGAAGATAAGCACTTCTTCTAGTACCCATGACAACAACATGTTGTTACAAAGATGACAGAGGGAAAAGAATTAAATAACCTGAACAAAAATTATAAGAATACCTCATAAGTTGTGAAGCAACTACAAGAAAAAAGCCAAGAAAGCAAAGGGTGGCCAACGTAAGTATTTGATTCCTACTCCCTTGTACTAAATTCACCGTTCAGAGGGTCTTGAAGGATTTAATTCACCATTCAGAGGGTTTTGAAGGATTTAATTCACCATCAACATTTTATTTCACCCAATTAAATCCAACAAGAATGGATGCAAAGAACTGAAAAGAACAACAATTAAAACCCAAAAATCTATACATGCAACAGGATTGAATAAAAATTCAAAAATAAATACACGCAATAGGATTAAACCCACATAGCAAGAAAAATAACAAGAATTAACAGAAACAACAGAACCAATCAAACAAAAAGTAAACCAAAAAGACAGCCCAAAATAGCATAATCAAAAGAAATACTAAAATGAAAATTAAACTGACCTCACCGGAAAGCCAAGAGATTGTCGAGCTTCTATTGTTGGTGTAGAGATATTTTTTTTGAGAGGAATAAGTAAAATAGGGAAAGTGAAGTCAATATGGGAAAGTGAAATTCGTTTAATGTATGGCTAGAAATGGTAGCAAGTGGAAGTGTGTAGACCCCATAAATTGTGAATGACGAAAATGCCCTCCTTTGGAATTACTAAAATGACCTTCGCAGTCACATAAAACGTTCATTTATAAATATGTTAACTAAGAAGTGTGAGTGGAGCTGTTTAAGTAGGCTATTTATTAATCAGATGGATAATTATGTTTAACAATTTAATTTATCAGTTATCACTTTTAGAATGAATTAATCCACCAGTGAATTAATAAAATATTGATTGATTTGATAGCGGCTAAGGGTTCATTTATTTGCATTTAATGAAGATTTGAATCTGAATGATTCAGACTTCAAACCATTAAGTGCATTTGTTTCTATTATGATTTTAATTCTTAATAGGTCTGAATAGGTCTGAATAGGTTTTAATCATTCAGATCTAGAATCAAATCTTAATAGATCTAAAGAAATATTCTAGTGTTGGATAATATTCACCATCACTCTATTCATAATCATCAGTCACCAACTCTTCCACCGTCATCATTGTCAACCACCACCCACCACCCACCACCACCACCCGTCTCCACAATCGACAACAAATATCTCTACCAATCACTATTGTCAATCGCTACCACACTTACTACCTCTATTGTTCTAATTATATTTACCGACACCACCATCGTCAATTGCACCACCATCATCAACCACTACCTGTCAATCCCTACTATCGACCAACTCATCTATCTTAACTAACACCACCGCTAACTACCGCTAATACATCATAACCTCTACATATTCTTCGACGACGACCACCATTGTTACTAGTAACGCCACTTCTACCATCACTTCAATCATTATCATCGTTACAATTTATCTATACTAACAACTATCTCCACCATCACAACTAACAACATCTCCAACTAGCATCAACACATCGTCAATCATCATGCATTCATTTTTCAATCATCACAATCAACACCTTCAACTACTAACATCAAGCAACGTAACATCACAACCACCGCCACCACTATCAATTGCCATCATCATGACAGTCACTTCAATACCAACCATCACAATTATCACCACTAACATTACTAATCACTAACATCAATCATTATCACCGCAACCACCATTATAACCCATCTCCACTATCACTAACAAACATAAATATTTTTTTTCAACCAATAATAATTTTGTTGTATTCAATTACATACTTTTCTAATATATAATTAATTTTTTATTCGAATTGTATTTTTTATTTTATTATATATACAAATAATTTTTGTTTGCACATTCAGATGTTGAAAAACAAACAGTCTTAATCATTTAGTTTTCACATCTAGAGACAACATTTTAATCATTTAGATGTGCATTCAGATTCAGACGTCTAAATCTTAAGAAAAAACAAATGCAGCCTAAGTGATCATCGAACAGTTATCGTTTGGTTATTTGCTAACATTTCTTTTCACCGTGTTAATTATGTAACTAAACCTTCACATAAAATATAGGGAAAAAGACATTGTGTAGTACTTTTTAAAATAAATAGCCCAAATTTGACATTTTTTTTAAAAGTGATCAGTCGGGTATACTATTTTCACTTTATAGTCGTTTCCTAATTTGGGTCATTTTGGCCCATGTAGTTCAGATACAGTCCATATACAATTCTGATACAGTTTTCAACTTGGGTCATTCGACTCTTTTAAAAATATTTCAATTTTTTTTTGCTATAAATTTTTTAACTGAAAAAATATTTTATTTTTTATTATTTAAAAATAATAATTAAATATAATTATATAAAAATGGTATAATTGTTATATAGAATATGTATCTATATAAGATACTAGTGTCGTTTAGCCTGTGCTAAGCCCGGGCCCAAACTACATCAATATTATATTTATCATTTTTTTAACTTTCTGTTTTTGCTTTTTGCACCATTATATTAGTTAACGGTCTAGTTTGATTATTTTTTAATATTTTTAAAATGTTATAATTATATATCTGTTTTAATTTTTGTCCTATTTTTTTTAGTTCGTTTTAAAAAAAAATGCCTCTTTTCTTTTTTGAATTAATTTCAACTGTTCACATGGCATGTTTAAGACAACAAGATCAACAAATATTTTGGTCTTTTCTACATATTTTTAGTTTAAGACCATAAAATTAAAAAATATTCGTTACTTTTTCAGTAACTTTGTGTTAAGTCAAAATCAAACAAATAAATTAAAACGGAGGGAGTAAAAGCTTTTATAAGTTAAAAATAACTATTTCTCTTATGGTATATTTTAGTCTTTCTTTTAATTTTCAAATAAATGCACACACAAATTTTTTTCTCCTTTTTATTTTACTGAAAGTTTTTGAATGAAAGCTTTTAACGATCTAAATTGATTTTTTCCTTATGTATAATTAATTTCATTATTTTTTCTCAATTAAACTTTACATTGCTAATTTATATATTTTTTAATAATAATACAATATTTGATTAATATAAAAATATTTGATGCTACAAACTATTGTATGATTTATGATAAATTAAATAATTAAAAGTCAGACTCAATGAAATACTTTTTGTAGATATTTCTTCAATGAGTCCTTACAAGTTTATTAAAGCTTCACAAATTTCTTGTGAGGATTAAAAAAATATTTTTAAAATTAAATTACTATTATCCCACATAAAAGACGACAGTAAAATTTTGAATTAATTTTAAATTTAGTTAGATAAATAGATATTTTATAGTGTCACTATCACTTCTTTATGATTCATCCGTTTTGTATAACATTTTAAATGCCCATGTAATTGTTCAAATTTATTATAATGGATGAGATTTTAAAAGCTCATTAAAACTTAATCAAAGATAAAATAGACAAAATACAGTCATGTGAGGACTACCAAAATAAGAGGTTTTCCCTTATATATAGTCTAGTTTTATAAGGTCCGTGTGAAGCTCAGGCTCAAACTTAAGTAATTTGATACTTTATGAATAATATGATTTAAAATATATATTAAAAATAATTATAACTTGCAAAGATCATAAAAAATGAAAAATATTAGTAAACTAATTTATGAGCATATAATTAATTTCTTTTCTAATTTCTCAATTCAAGTTCATCTTTGCAATCAGGTAAATGAAGACGAAAGTGATCAATTGAATCAATTATTTACTCAAGACTTCTTGTGTGTGATGAAAAATGTATGATTTTATTTAGAGATAATACATCAAAACACGCCTAAACTTGTAGCTAAAACTTACTTTAGACACTAAACTAATCGGGCAATTATTCACCCCCTTAACAACTTTCAAGTGAATTTTTTTCCACCCTACAAAAATTATATCACTCTCGCTACGGAGAGTGAAGTACACACGCCCCACGTCATTGCCAAATCAATTCCATATCAGTGTCATGTCATTACCACGTAAGAAATTATAATTTAAAAAAAAAAAAATCCAATACACATATTATTTTTATATATTTTTTTTAAAAAGCAAAAAATATATTTGTACTTTATATATATATATATATATATATATTATTTATATATTATTTTTAATATATATATATATATATATAAAAAAAAGAACCCCCCCTACTTCTTCTTCTTCTCCAGCCCCCGGCCCGTTCCTCCTGCTTCCATTTTTTAACAGCCCCCATTTCTCCTCCTCCTTTAATTTTCTTTTCACCATTAACATCATTTTTCACAATTAACACCAATAACTTGATTCGAATTTAACAAAAAATTGATAAATATCTTGTTCATGTAGATTAAGTCATGCCTCTTCCATCAACATTTAGAAATCAACAATTGTAAGTAGAACAAAACCTAAACTCATCCACAATAATTTTAAATTTACCAAACAATTTAGCAGTAATAATACTAATATTCGTTCCTTTGTTCCGATCTGCCATGAAAATGATTCCTCCTTTAATTTTTTTCACCATTAACACGATTATTCCAAACCTTCTCAAATGCTCTAATAAGCACAAGACGAGGAAGTGATAAATTGTCATAAGTTATTTATCATCACAAATTGGATGTAGTCATTTGAAAAAATTAAATAAAAAGCAAAAAAATAATGAAGGGAGGGGTTAATGGAGCTTAGTAATGGTGTTCTTGAAAAAGAAAAAAATTAGCCTAAATGAAGAAGATGAAGAAACGGGGTGGGGTGGAGGTGGAAAATATGAAGAAAATGAAGAAATGGGGTGGGGGGTACGAAGAAGATGAAGAAATGGGGGTGTTGGGGGTGGGGGCGGGGGTGAGGGAAGGGGGTGGTTATGAAGAAGATGAAGATGGAAGTGGATTTTTGATTTTTTTAATTTAAAATATATATATATATAAAGAAAACTTGTAAAATTAAAAGATGGGACCCACCATTTTCCATGTTTTTTAAGCAATTAACGCGCTGATTTTTTTAAAAATTATCACGTCAGCAATTAGGGTGGAAAAAAATTCACTTGAAAGTTGTTAAGGGGGATAAATAATTACCCGATTAGTTTAGGGTCTAAAGTAAGTTTTGGCTACAAGTTTAGGGGTGTTTCGATGTATTATCTCTTTTATTTATAATTTCACGTAACAAGAATTCATGCTAGTTAAATGTGGTGCTTTAAGCATAATTTTATACTAAATTAAGAAAAAAATTAGACTCACTAAAACGAACATCGAGATCAATTAATTCTCTCTCTATAGTTGATGCTAAAAATATTGATTTACAATTGACCAGAATTATCAATAATTTTAATTTTCAGTATATGAAATATGTTTGATATTTTAAAAAGCAGTGAATAAAATTTTCCACAAAAAATTATTCAATTTATAAAAGATAATTAAGAAATGCGTCAAAACCATATTCAATTTGATAGAAAAAAAATATATCTTTATACCCACATTATTTGTACAAAATTCTTTCTTATGGAAAATATATTATTAAAGATTAATAATAAGAAAGAAGGAAGAAATGATGAATTATTCATTCAATAGAAAAAAATTCTCCACGGTCAAAATATATATTTTTTCTTAAACTACTTTAAATAAAAGTTTATATAAAATATTAATTTTGTTAAGCCTATTTTCATTTACAAAATTTAATTAAATAATAAATTTTAATTAAAAAAATTAACAAAAGATAATCAAATCATAAAGCATGAAGTACAAATAATTTAATAAATAAAATAATTAAATGATATTTGACGTTTATATTTTGCAATAAACTTAATTAAATAATATATAAGTATGAGAAATAAAACCTTATAATGAAAGATTCTGAAAATGATTTATCAATTAGTTAAACAATATGAGAATTTGAATGTTTCAATTGACTAACTACCGAAACTCCACTTTATTGGTAAATATTTAATTTTTTGCTTAGTAATCTCCTCCCTAGTTTCCCTTGTCCTACTCCCAATTTTTTTTTTAAATAGTTAATTAATTAATTGAAATTACAAAAAAAAAAAAACCCTTAATAATAACTTCTCATACTATGACACATACACCAAGTGCAAAGGTCCATATTGCAAAAAAAAAAAAAGACAAAGTAACTTCATCTATATCAACCAAATGTCACAATATTATAGGATTAAGAAATTAATTAAATTACTATAAAAGGTAAAATCATGACATAAAAGTAATTAATTGAAAAGGTTGGAAACTTTTGTGAGGACTGCCAAAGTCCTTGGATTGTCTCTTATATATAATAATTTGTGAGGACTACCAAAGTCCTTGGATTGTCTCTTATATATAATAATAATATATATATATAGAGAGAGAACTTGTATAGTTCTATCAAATATTTATATGTATAAAATATCTAAAAATATATATATAGAAAGTGTATAAAAATTATATAATTATTGTATAAAATGTGTAAAAAAAAGTACAACTATTGTATAAATTGTGTATCAAAATTGTATAATTTCCGTATAGAATATTTATATGCATAAGATATGTATAGAAACTGTATAGAAGGTGTGTAAAAATAGAACAAGCCAACAAATTGAAATGGCTAAAAAGTGAAATTTAAATTTCATGGCTATTTTCGTGAAAATAGTTTAATTTGAAGTGTCGTTTCTTCCCTTTTCTCTAAAATATACTTTGCCTCAGAATACTAAGGGCGCATTTGTTTTTATTAAGATTCAGACGTCTGAATTTAAATGCACATTTTAATGAATAAGATGTTGTCTCTAGATCTGAAAATTAAATAACTAAGACTGTTTATTTTTTCACATCTGAATGTGCAAAATTTATTTATTTGTATATATAATAAAAATACAATTAAAATAAAAAATTAATTATATATTAAAAATATTTAATTTAATACAATAAAATTATTATTTGATTGAAAAAATATATTTTTATTAGTGATAGCGGAGATGATTTAAACTGGTGGTAGTGATAGTGGTGATGATTGATGTTAGTGACTAGAAATATTGGCGGTGATAGCTGTAATGGTGGAGGTGGTATTGTAGTAACTGTTATGACGGTGGCGATTAGTAGCAATTATGGTGGTTGTGATGTGAAGTTGGTTGATGTTAGTTATGGAGGTGTTTATTATAATGGCTGAAAAATGAGCGCATGATGTTTGACGATGTGTTAGTGGTAGTTGGAGACACTGTTAGCTGTGATAGTGTAAATGATTGTTAATAGAGATAGATTTTAGTGATGGTAGTGGTTGAAGTGGTAGTAGAGGTGGCAATACTAGTGACAATGATAGTGATGGTGATCGATGTGTGGAGGTTGATAATGTGTTATTGGTAGTTAGCGGTGGGCTTGATTGTCATAAATAAGTTGGTCAGTAGTAGAGATTGATCGGTAGTGATTGATGATGGTGGTGGTGTTGATATTGGTGTTAGTGTTTGTAGTGGCGGTGGATATAATTAGAATAATAAAGGTAGTAGGTTTTGTAACGGCTGACAATAATGATTGGTAGCGATACTGTTTGTCAATGGTAACTGAGATGGTGAAAGTGGTTGGTGATGACAGTTGATGGTGGTGGTTGGTAGTTGAAAATGGTGGTAGTGGTTGTGACTGATGAATGTGGATAGAGTGATGGTGAATATCATCCAACAAGAATACCTTTTAATGACATTAAGATTTGGTTCTAGATCTAAACGACTAAGACCTATTAAGAGCTAAAATTTTAATAAAAAATAAATGCACTTAATGGTCTAAAGTTTTAACCATTCAGATTCAGACTTTCGTTAAGTACAAACAAATGAGGCCTAGATGAGTTTTACTATTTGGTTTTAAGATTATTACTTAATAGTAAATAATAATTTAATAAGGCAAATATTTAACGATTGATAAATTACGACAAATAAAGGCTATAGGTTTAGGGTTAGGATTTATATTGGGATAATTAGATGGCTTAGCAAATACAAGTTTATGATCATGTTATTTAGTTTAAGTTTCAATTAATTAAAATGCGTAGTTTCTCTTACCAATTAAATACAATTGATAGTCTCTCTCCTTTATTTTCTCTTTTTTCTCTTTCTTTTATTTTCTTTCCCACTTTTTTTCTTTTCCCTTTTTTCGTTTCTTTTCCTTTTCCGTTTTCCATTTTTTTCTTGTTTTTTATGTTTTCTTTTTTTCCTTTCTCTTCTTTTTTTCCTTGTTTTACTTTGTAGTCTTTTTTCTTTTTTTTTTTCTTTTTTCGTTCTTGTTTTTTTTTTGGGTCATTTTTTCCTTTTTTTATTTTTCTCTCGCTTGTTGTTGTTGATGTAATATTTTATATTTTATATATTTTAGAGAAGAAAAAGTGATATAGAGGTTAGAGATAGAAGAGGTAATAAAAGAAAGAGAAATAGATGTTAGAGATAGAAGAGAGAAAAAAATAGTAGTTAGAAATAGAAGAGATGAAAATAAAGAAACAAAAAAGAGAAAAAAAAAAGAAGAAAAATGAGAAAGAGAAGTTATGAATTGTAATTTTAAAACTTAGTCTACGGACACTCCTATTTTGCTGAAACATAGACTAATTTTTGTAAGTGCCCATTTATATAATATGCATTTTATATAGGAAAAGCTTTATTTATATACAAAAAAGTAAATGGTTTAAAACAAAAATAGGCAAGGTTTTGTTTATTACTTAAAATAACCATTATTACTTAAAATGATCATTTTCTTCCCTTTTCTTTTCTTTTTCAGCATTAATTTAAAAGATCTTTGTTGTTGTTGTCTTTTTCCCACATTTTTCTTTATTAAAAAATCTATTTTAAAAAAAAAATCATATAATTTTTTCATGTATCACCATTGTATAAATGGTGTATAAACATGTATATATGACGTACAAATAGTTATGTAGTGTATAGGTTATGTATTGATATTGTATGCATAATTTATAAACGTGTATAAATATTGTATAAGTGGTATATAAACATGTATATATGATGTACAAATAGTTATTCAACGCATCAACATTATATAAAACAGTATATACTCATGTATATATGATGTATATCTATGTGTCAGAGATGTATATATCCATATATAGTGTTTATACAGTATATATACATTATATAAATAGTTATGTAATGTATCAATATTATTTAATATTGTGTAAACATGTACATATGATATATAATTATGTATCGAAAATGTACAATCAAAGCTGCCCGCGTGTTTGAGCCTCTTGGAGAGCATGTCTCTGGTTTTTTAACTTGCCCCTTAACCAAGCTCACGAACTCACAATACATCACAAATTACAAGATTTGAAAATAAAAATAACTACAACTAACTTAAACTTCCCCCTTTTCCTTTTCTATCCAATAAAGGCTACTATAAAATACTCCCTTCGTTCATCTTTACTTGTCCACTTTTTTATTTTAAGATGTCCAACAATATTTGTTCAGTTTATAAAATCAATAGATAATTTACCTATTTCTATCCATTTTACCCTTAGCATTAAATGCGATTCATTATCTAATGCATTTCCTAAAATACTAAATTAATATATTCAAAGGATAATATGATAAAATTATCTCTATCATTTACTACTTCTTAATTGTTGTGCCGATAGAAAGATTGACATGTAAAGATGTACGAAGGGAGTATTACAAAGATTAAAGAGCAGACATATAAAAAATATTTCCCGCTTTCAATTTTTTAGTTACAAATTTCTGTATAATAATTTATCCTATCTGTACTGTAGTATATATCTAATTCTAGATTTTCTATGTCATTTATTATCTTGTGTTGTTCTTCTCGTAGTGAGTTTTTTAAATTATGTAAACTATCACATGTACTTTTTTCTAAATTTTCTAAGGTTTTTTCTATCCATATTAACTATATATGTTTGAGTTTATGTGTTTATGAATTTAGATTGGATTTACTTGACAATAATTAATCAATATTAATTATGAGAAGACCATTTAAAAACAGAGAAGCTTTTAGAAAAATTAAAGAATCTTTAATTAGTAATTATTCAGAATATATAAGTTTAAATAAAACAAAAGAAAACTCACAAAGATTAGCTTACCTAATTACCTTAATATCTAGTATTGAAGCAAAATTAATAATCCATTTAAAATCTAGAAGAATGAGACATATACCACCTAATTATGATAAAATTAGATTTAGATATCCGCCAAAATACTATAAATACGGTTAAAATGAATAAAATACAAAAATACAAAGAACTAAAACAAACTATATCTGAAAAACGTAAAGAATTAAAAATAAGAATAGAAAGATTAAATTATAATATATTTGCCGGAGTTAGTAAAAACTCAATAAATGCACAAAAAGATGAAATATCAAATTTAGAATCACAAATAGATAGTTTAGAATATATATATCAACATGAACTATTTACAATAAAATGAACAAAGAAGAATTTATAATAGACGAAAAAATATATGAAAATCACGAAGGATTAAAAATAAGAATAGTATTTTCTAATTTAGGAAGAAGATATAAGAAAATAGGCGAACATTTATATTTAATGTTAGAAAAAGAAGAATTAAAATTAGAAGATAAATTGACAGCTATGGTAAGAATAGAAAGAGAAAACGAAGAAATAGATAGAAAAAAGGAAATAGAAAAAATAAAACAACAAACTACAGAAGAAATACGAAAAATAGAAGAAACAAAAAATAGTAGGATTGCTGAATTAGAAAAAGAATTACAAATGTTAAAAGATCTGTATGAAAAAAGACAGAAAGTAAAAGAAGAAAAAGATAAAGAACAAAAATTATTAAATGAGATAAATCAATTTAAAGAAAAATTAGAAATAGACAATAAAGAAATAAAAAACAAGGAATTAAAAATAAATAATATAGATGTTGAAGAAACAGATAATTATGATTCAGAAGATAGTGAAACCTATACAGAAATATTAACAAATACAGAAAATTTAGAAATCAATGAAAAACAAGAAGTAATTAATGAAGAAAACTTAGAAAATATCAACACAGAAATAAATACTCTTGATAAAAAAGGAGATCAAAATATAATACCTAGTACATCAGAAATAAGGAAACCTACATATTATAAGAATAAGTTTAAAAGATATAATCTAAAGAATGAATATGACAAATGGACACCAAAACAAATAGTTAATAAAAATTATAACTTTTTAGACTTAGATTGTGTAATAGATACAGAAAAAACGATACAATTATGGATATGATATATGACAAAACAATTGTTAGATAATAATATAAGTGTAACAGATGCATCAGAATATATAGAAAGAACACTAATAGGAACAGTGAAATTATGGTTTTTAAATCTAACTGAAAATAGTAAAAGAATATTAAGAACTGACAAACCTACAGAAGGAACAATATTAACACCTATAGAATTATTAAAAAAATATGAAACGGCTATAAAAGACGAATTTAGTAGCATGACAACAACAGAAGAAGAACAAAATGAAGAGAAAGATATAAATAGGAATTTAATGTTAAAATTAGCAATATGTAATATGTGTTACATGGATGAATATACTTGCGCATTTAAAAAATATTATTATAAAGGAGCATATAATATAGAAGAAAGTAAAGAAATAAGAAAATTATATTTTAATAAATTACCTGAACCATTTAGTTCAAAAATAATAAAAAGTTGGGATGAAACAAAAATAGTAGATACTCTAGGAGCAAGAATAAAATTTTTACAACAATGGTATAGAAACCTATGTGAAAAATATAGAGAAGAAATAAAAATGGAAAAAACATTAATAAGAAATTTAGCATGTTGCAAAGATAAGATAGCACCTCAATTTGGATGCGAAGATAGATATTATAAGAAAAGGAAAAGGCATAAGAAATATAAGAAATACAAAAAATCAAAATATAAGTATAAGAAACCAAGAAAAAGATATTATGTAAAAAATTATAAACATAAAAGACCATATAGGAAAAAGAAATCTATAAAAGAATGTACTTGTTATAATTGCGGAAAAATAGGACATTTAGCTAGAGATTGTAAATTACCTAAAAAACCCAAAAATAAACAAATATCAGAAATAAAAATAGAAAACACAGAATATATGCAGATAGATTACATAGATTACAAATTAGAAAGTGAAGACAGTATATATGAAATTTCAGAGAATGAAACAGCTAATGAAATAGATAGTGAATTGGACGAATTAAATGACTGAAGAAGATATAAAAATATTAACAAAAGAAGAATATTTAAATGACGAAGGAACAGATCAAAAAATAATCTTTGATAACAATGTATTTGATGAAATAAAAGGAAAAGAGTTAGACTTAAGTGTAGAAAAAATATTTAAAATACCAACAATAAAAATATATATTTACTAGAAAAAAGGAAGAATATTATGTAGTAAGTCAAAAAGAACATGTAATAGACTGTAGATATGCAAAAGGTAAAGCTAGTATACCACTAGTAACAAAAAGAATAATTAATAAAGAGATAAACGATATAAAAAGTAGAGACCCAATAAAATATGTACACCTTGGAGGTACAGAAATATTAATAAAAGCATGTTTTAGAGAAGGAATAGATACACCAATAGAATTATATTTAGAAGATGATAGAATTATAAAACCTATAGAAAAAAGTATAATAACTGCCATAAAAAGAAATTTAATATACCAAAAATTTAAATTTATAATAAGTGCAAATTATTCAGTAGCAGTAACGGATAGAAATATAGATAAATCACTAGTATTATATTGGAAGATATCAGGAATAGAATTAACCTCAGGAAGTAAAATATTTACAGCAAGATGCAAAAATTTATATGTATTAACAACAAAACATAAAATAACAGGAAAAAATAAGATTAACAAGATACAAATAGATAGCCCATTCGAACAATTTGTAAAAACAATAGATTATAATGATTATAGCTATAGAGACATAGATGTAGAAGAAAATCTAGAAATAATAAATGATAGAATAAGTACAACAAAAAGAACAGCTTATGATAAATCGGAATCATCAAGCTCATAAAAAAGAATAAGTTATGAAACAAGTTCAATGGATAATTCAAACCAATATTACATAACAGGAAAGGTAAATGAAAAAGAATATTTAATACTCTTAAATACAGGACAAGAAGAAAATTATATAGCAAAATATCTAGTAAAAAATGAGGAAATAAAAACCGACAATAATATATGCCCAGATCTACCAAGAAGTTTAATAAACACTAAAAATATAGCAGAAAAAGAAATAATAATAGGAATAAGAAAAATAAAAATAGAATTTGAAGTAAAAGAAGAAATGCAAAAAACAGACATAATATTAGGAATAAAATGGCTAGAACAAGTAAAACCATATAATATAGAACATACACAATTAACTATAACATATAACAGAGAAATTATTCTTAAGAAGAGCTTTAACATAAAATGAAAATATATGTATTAATGAAGATAGTAGTAGAAGGATATTACAGTAGATATTATACACCTATGATAGATACATGAGCAACATCTAATTTATGTAGATATAATTGCTTACCAGAAAGTAAATAGGATAAATTAAAAACACCAATAATAGTTAAAGGATTTAATAACGAAGGAAGCTTAATCACTTACAAAGCTAAGAATGTAAAAACACAAGTATGAGATAAAATATTAACAATAGAAGAAATTTATAATTATGAACTAACATCAAAAGATATACTTTTAGGAATGCCGTTTTTAGATTAATTATACCCACATATAATAACTAGAACAGACTGGTGGTTTACAACACCATGTAAACAGAAAGTAAGAGCAAAAAGAGTTAATAATAAAATAAGAAAGAAAACTGATTGGATAAAAGGAAATGAAAAAATTACACAAAAGTTAGAAAATATAAAAAATACTGAAGATACAATAGAACTAGTCGTATTTTCGATAAATAAAACAGAAATAACTATATTTTCAATAAATAAGATAGAAATAGTTAATAGAAAATTAGAACAATTATATAGTGAAGATCCATTAAAAGGATGGGAATGACATAAAACTACTATAAAAATTGAATTAATAGATAAAAATAGCATAATAACCCAGAAATCATTAACATATAATTTTGATGATTTAAAAGAATTTAAAATGCATATAGATGAATTATTAGAAAAACAATATATACAAAAAAGTAATAGCAAACATAATAGCACAACATTTATAGTAAATAAACATAGTGAACAAAAAAGAGGAAAAAGTAGAATGGTTATTGATTATAGAAATTTAAATGCAAAAACAATAACTTATAATTACCCAATACCAAATAAGATATTAAAAATAAGACAAATACAAGGATATAATTATTTTAGTAAATTTGATTGCAAATCAGGAGTTTACCATCTAAAGTTAGAAGAAGAATCTAAGGAATCAACCGCATTTACGGTACCACAAGGATTTTATGAATGGAATGTACTACCATTTGGATATAAAAATGCACCAGGTAGATATCAACATTTTATGGATAGTTATTTTAAACAACTACCTAATTGTATAGTATACATAGACGATATACTATTATATACAAAGACCAAAGAAGAACATTTAAAATTATTGGAACAATTTACGGATATAATAGAAAAATCGGGAATAAGTTTAAGTAAAAAGAAAGCTGAAATTATGAAAAATCAAATAGAATTTTTAGGAATACAAATAGATAAAAGTGGAGTAAAAATGCAACAACATATAGTACAAAAAATAATAAATTCGAAAGAAGAATTAGATACGAAAAAGAAATTACAATCATTTTTAGGATTAGTAAACCAAGTAAGAGAATATATTCCAAAATTAGCAGAAAACTTAAAACCACTACAGAAAAAACTAAAAAAGGACATAGAATATAACTATAATGAAGAAGATAAAAAACACGTTCAAAAAATAAAAATACTTTGTAAAGAATTACCAAAATTACAATTTCCAGATGAAAATAGAAAATTTATATATATAGTAGAAGCAGATGCTAGTGAATATAGTTACGGAGGAGTACTTAAATATAATATGAAGCAGAAAAAATAGAACACCATTGTAGATATTACTCAGGTACGTTCAACGAGACAGAAATAAAATGGGAAATAAATAGGAAAGAATTATGTTCATTATATAAATGTTTGTTAGCGTTTGAGCCATATATTGTATATAATAAATTTATTGTGCGAACAGATAATACACAAGTACGCTGGTGGCTAACAAAGAAAATACAAAATTCAGTTACAACAAAAGAAATTCGGAGACTAGTATTGAATATATTAAATTTTACATTTACAATTGAAGCAATTGGTACTAATAAAAATGTTATTGCAGATTACATATCAAGACAAAGCTACACAGACTGATATCATAGAAGAAGATACTCTAGAAAAAATACTCAACACCCTAACTACGCTTTCAATAAAAGTGGACAGTATGGGTAATGAGATAGAAAAGCTAAAGACTAATGAAGATAAACTGAAGTCTATAGCTACAAATCAGCTAACTCAGCAGTGTGCAGAACTATGTCGATCGGAAAACATTAAAATTCCAGAGCTAGAAGGAGACGTTGGGATACTCCATAAAACCCATAACATTTATCAATCTACTTTTGCAGGTACAAGCAAAGGAGTTAGTCGACCAAGATACCAGAACATGAATATGAATAAAATATTTGAGAAACCATTTATACCGAAAACACAAAAAGACCCCTTGTTCATACCCTCACAAATTACCACATACCGAGATAGTCTGAACCAAGATAAAAAAGTTTATAACTACACAACCCAAAAATACATAGAAAATATTTATAGAGTACAAGCTTTCCTAAACCTTAACCCCAGAGCCACAGATATCAAAGAACCAAACACAAATTACATAACCCAAAAATTACAAGGTTACAACAAGCTAATTGCACTACCCAAAACCAATCCAGGCTTAATAAAGACTTGTTTCGGCTATGGATTATTAAATACCATATATACCCAAGACGGAGAAGAACTAACAGCTATGGACGAATTACATAAAATGTTCACTACCTATAAAAGAATAACCAAAGGAAATCTATTTTATATAAAATGTTATACTGCACCAGCAGAGATATTATACGACGAAATAAAACCAGTTATACAAGTCGTAAAAATAGGATTAACCAGAGATATGATCATACCAGAAGATATTGTGCAGCAGCCAGAGATATCCAGAAATGAAATACCTGATTTCTACGCAAATAAACGACTTATTGGACTAGCTACAATTATTCAAGAATTAGCAAATAATTATACCAATGAAAACCCAATATGGAGCTATTATTCAAGAGATCATCAGATAATTTATTCAAATTCAAAAGAACTACGACAAGCAGATATGGAAGATATTAGACAATGGATAATGACATTACTTAACCCAGAAAAACAGTCTACTGCAAGAGCCATTAAGAGAGGATTTATTTCAGACGGATTACTGACGAGATATTGCAAGATAATTGGACACAAATATCCAGACCATCAATGTTCAAGATGTAATGGAGAAGATAATATTATCCCAGAAGTCCACCTAGAAGATGAAAAAATCAACAGATACGACAAAAAGATAAAGGAAGACGGAGCAGCAAAAGCAGACAGAGCAATAAAGGAAGAAAGAAACATGTAAAAAGTTAACTTTCAGAAAAGATATATATGGTAGCCATATGTATATGTTAGGTAATGATAGGTAGCCTACATTTTTGACTTTTGTAAAGTCTTTATTAACTTTTTCTTTTCATTTATTAGCTTAAGAAAAATAGAGAAACGTGTAAAGTTTGTTTTTTGAAGAATCATGTAAATGCTCTCAATATAAATAGAGGCATAGAAGGCAGCAGAAAAGGCAAGCCTTCATGCGTTGAAGCAAATACTCTCTCAAATCCACAACAAATATTTTGCTCAGTTAATTAAAAAACAGATTTATTTCAATGGAAAAATCTATGAAGGAACAAAGCTCAGAAATATCAAACCTATCCGAACATGTATATTTATTTATGATTATGAATAGCTAAATTCGTAATTCCCAACAATCATGGTATGATAAAATAAATTCATGTTAGTTACTTTATAGTAGAATTATTCGAAGAATAATATGTTAAGAAGTTTATTAGCAAAGTGAAAACGGAGAAAAATCCCTAAGAACTATGCCATCCTAAAGGTGAAACCAATAAGGCAAGAAATCGTGGTGGGGAGTAACCAGAGTAGAGGCGTTGTTTAAGGGAAAATATCCAGATTACCATGCTAATAGTGATCGAAGAACATGTTATTTAAGAATAATCTAGTATATAGTAATCTAAGATGATCATATTTTGTTATGAACATGGTTGAAGGGAATATTTTGGAAAAAACAATTTTATGAAAATGAATAATTATTTATCTGATGTGATGGTAGATAAATTTAAAATACTTATTTTGTATGCACTTAAAGATATAAAAGTAGTAGATATAAGAAAAATCATATTAGAAAAAGCATTTGGTAAATATTACATGACTAGAGTAAATTATATACCATACCTACCTAACTACTCTTACAAATACTTAGCGTGATAAATTACATAGAATTTTTAGAAAAAGATATGAGAAATATACAGTTACTAGAAAAACAGATGAAAATAAATATAGACAAATACATGGAAAATAATTTTTTTTTTATATAAAATCTCTTAATAAAAATATGCAAGAACTACTAAGGCTAAAACAAACAATTATAAAATATCAATTTTAGAAAATAGATCATTTAGACTACCTTAAAGTTTTAATCTTATATATACTTAAAGACATAGAAATTATAGATATTAAGAAAATAATATTAGAAGAAGTAATAAACTACGAAATTGAAACAATAAATGCGTTAGAACAGATATACGAAGACATTTACCCAGAAGGATATTATTCAGATCAAGACTGTGGATGTTAGAATATATTAGAAAAACTAGGGAAAACCAAGATAGTCTAAATAATGAAATTAATTACAGAAACCGAATTAAAAAAATAATGGAAGATCTAAAAGAAAAGTTAATATGGATAGAAAAAACCTTAGAAAATTTAGAAAAAAGTACATGTGATAGTTTACATAATTTTAAAAACTCACTACGAGAAGAACAACACAAGATAATAAATGACATAGAAAATCTAGAATTAGATATATACTACAGTACAGATAGGATAAATTATTATACAGAAATTTGTAACTCTGCAGTTACTACAGGATAAAATAATAAACCAAATAAATTAATAAATACATCTCACGAAAAGAATAAATCATTAAAAGAAATAGAAACTCAACTATATAGTTTATACCTAGAATACAAAAGATTACATATTACTAACGAGGATCCTAAAACACTAGATAATCTAATCACGATAATATCTAATTTAGAATATGAATTAATAAAACATCTTAAGTCAAGAAGATAAAAATGAAAATTATTCCAATCAATAATATTCATTATAAAAATAAATACATACGTATTTATTATCTAGTTAAATCTACGCACCTAATCCGCACCCCCTACAAATGGTATCAGAGCCCCCCTACGCACCTAATCCACCCCCCTACAAATGGTTCTTTATTCTCTCACTTCCACTATTGATCACCTTCACGTACAAGAATGGTTACTCAGTTGCTTTTAAAAAACCCATTAGAGTTTGCATAACATGACGGTCTATCAATGACACAGTTGCAAGAAAGTATTAGAATTTTCAAAAAGTAATGAAGAAAAACTATTAGTGTTTATAGAAAAAGAATTTGTCAAAATTTCAGAAACTCACTTCGAATCCAACTCAACTAAGCATCTGGAGCAAAATCAATTTTGAAAAATTACCTAACCCTTCAAAAATTCAACTTCAATTGATAGAGAAAAACTTGATTTTTTTTTAATTAGATCAAATTCTTTAGATGAATCAACAAAGAAGGAAGAAACTTACCAATACTGATGGTCAGATCTAACAAATTTAAATATCTAAAACATGAATCTAAAGCTTTGAAAGGAGACAGAGATGAGAAAAAGAAGAAAAGAGCTATGACGAAATTGAAAAAAATCGAATGCATGCAATAGGGATAATAAATGTTTCTAATTGCCCAAAATATACAAACTGACCTATTTTGGGCAATTTCAGGTAATTTAGGGGAAGTGAAAATTATCGTAGGTATACTTTTGAAAATGTTTATTGCAGGTTATAAGTCTACTTTTCATAATTATAAAATTAAGTTTTTACTTGCAAGTTATAATAGTTTTGCTAATATATGATTAAAATTATATATTTTTTCAAATTATTTTTAAGCAAGTCACCATATTTTAAGGAAGATATATAAATGCGAGCTAAAATTAAGGAGTTCATTGAGCATCTATCTCCCCTCTCTCTTAAAAAAAATCTAATTTAAAAGAAAAAGACATATATATCTTCTTTCTCTTTTCACATAGTTATCCTTCTTTTTATTAAAAAAAAATTACTACGAAATAAATTCAACTATCAAAATTTTGTACCCTAAAAATTTGGTGCAATTCTAAAACTGAAATAAATTTACTTTCAATTTATGCATAATTCATACATGAAAAGGCATTGTGTGCAAACTGGTATAAAAGTCCATGAACATCAGTTTGTATACCTATTACATACACTACGTCATTCAATTACAAATAAAAATTGAAGAGCACCAACTTTTGTATAAATTTTACAACACCTGTTGAGGAGATAAATATCAACTTGTATACCATTTCTTACATTAAATCATTAATAACATGTAAAAATTAAAAATAGTCAGTTTTCATATTAATTTCAAACCCCAAAACTGATGCAGTTTTAAACCCAATTAATAGTTACAACATCTTTGCTGTTGACATGGATATCAATTTGTATGCTCATTTCATACACTAAATAATTTTAAAACTTGTAAAAAATTCATAGAACCAACTTCCAAGTCAATGTGAATGTTAATGGAACCATATTCTACATTCATTGAACATAACCAACACCTAAATTCAACTCCCAATATTTTTATCCTAATCTTATACCAATTTTTATTGAATGTAGACTATCACCTTTCATAATGCAAAAAGTAGTACCGTTCTTCATTTTTTTTAATAACTTTCGTTGTAATTATGATTCGTAAATCTGTATTTTAATATTTTTTTTTACCTTTAAATATCAAAAGAATTGGGTAATTCTGTGTTTTAATTAGCATATAATTTTTGATTTGTTGAAGAAGAAGACACAACTTTAATTTGAAAAAAAATATATTTTAAGAGAGAAATTAGGGATGAATGATATCCTTTTGTCAACCAAACTCTTTTTTAAAGGAATGCTTTTATTAAATAAATAATAATAATTTTTTTTACTATTTTACTATTCTTTGTTAAAAACTTTTGCTATGTATTGCAATCTAAGAAATATTGCTATAACTTGCAATAAACAATCTAATATTGTATATATAGATTATTTTTTCCTTATGACGTGGGGACAATTAAGATGTAAATAAGTTTGATGGGCTGGCATTTTGCCTAACTAATCCTTTTATATATGTAGGGATAAAAGTGTAGTATAAGTATGATAAATCTTAACGAGTTAATCACTTATCTGATAAGAAAATTGAATAATCCGTTCCAACAATAATAAACCATTAATTATAAATCATAATTTTATGATATTGATGTATATCAGTTGTAGTGAATGTCTATCAAGATCTAGCTGATATTTATCAGGATTTGAAGCATTTGTCTTTTACTAAGAAACTAGAAGTAAATTTCCCCTATAAATAGAAGGGTTTCCTTCATTGTAAATTATTCCTCAAGATAAATAAGAATTACTCTATATTCTCTCTCTACTTTTTTTCTTTATTCTTTATTATTTTATAACACGTTATCAAAACGAAACTCTACCGTCTCAAATTTGAAGGCTAAGATATTATTTTTCTTTCCTTTATCATATGACTAACAATCTTATGAAGTGTGAGTTCGTTGCCCTTCAATGTTGGGGCAAGAACTATATTTCATGGATGCTGGATACTGAAATTCACTTATATGCTATGGATCTTGGAGACACCATAAAGAAACAAAATACAACATGTAGTCAAAATTGTGCTAAGGATATGATTTTCTTGCGTCATCATCTTGATGAAATTCTAAAAATTGAATACCTTACTACTAAAGATCCACTCATATTGTGGAATAGCCTAAAAGAAAGGTTTGACCACTTAAAGATTGTCATCCTCCCAAAAGCACGATATAAATGGATGCATCTGAGTTTTCAAGACTATAAGTCTGTTCATGAGTACAGTTTTGCCATGTTCAGAATTTCTTCTGAATTGAAACTATGTGGAGAGACTGTCAATAATGATGATATGATGGGAAAGACGCTCTCCACTTTTCATGCCTCGAATGTGCTCTTATAACACCAATATCGAAAGAAATGTTTCAAGAAGTATACTGAACTGAGTTCTCATATTTTCGTGGATGAACAAAATAATGATTTGTTGATGAAAAATCACAAGAATTGACGTACTCGATCTGGACCATTCCCTGAGGTAAATGATGTGCATGCTCACCATGCTAGGCGTGAAAAAGGTTACGGCACTGGACGTTTTCGTGGACGTAGTCGTGGTCGTGGTCATGATGATCAAGAAATAAATTCCGTTCATGGTGTTAATCATTCATCGAACAAAAAGAGAAAAGATGAGAACGTGAAACAATTAATTGTTTCCGATATGGTGGAAAAGGATACTATTCATATGACTGTCGTGCTCTCAAGCACTTGGTTAACCTTAATCAAGCATCACTAAAGAAGAAAGAGAAAAATCTTGAGGCTAACTTTCTTTCTGAAAATAATGTTGACATCACATGCTTGGATGTAACAGACTTTTTCGAGTACCCTGAAGGAAAGATTGATCACATGATCGATGATGGTTCCATGAATATGAAAGAATGAATGATTTTTAATTTATTTATTTTTATTGAGAAGAGTTAGTGAATAAAAATCATGTAAAATTAGTTGTTTGCACGAGTATTAGTTCTTAATTAGTATTAATTAGTTTAATTATATTATTGTAGTTCATTATTGAATTAAATTGAATTCCAACTTGATCAAATATTTTTTAATATTACCATTATTTATTGTCAAAAAATAAATACAATGTGAACAAAAGAAGATGTCATCAAATATGTTTGTATGTTGATTTTAATTAAGTAAAAGAAGTGTAGTAGTATAATATACCCATGTTATTGTGGTGGCCCTGTGTTATTGTATTCTAATGGAATTGTTCCTTTTTCTCTATTTTAATTTAATGAAGATAGTGGCTGATTTTTCTTAAAGCAATAAGTCACGAGATATTTTTTTTCAATAGTCCTAAGTATTAGATGTTTTAATATATTATAACTAGTATACTGTAAATTCAGCATTATTATTTAATAGTTATACACTATGTAATGCGCCTATCACTTAAAGAAAGAAGTCAAGTAACAAATACTGCCCACGTAAACACAACGTTTTGCTTGGCATACTACATTTATTATTTAACTAATTGCTTAATAAAAGTAATTAATAATTTTTTAATGATTTTCACTTTGTGCAATAATATATTTATTTTATTTTATATATATCTCTTTATTTGAAGATATGAATAATTTTCAAAGTAAGCTGTCCACTTGTGAAGA
The DNA here is from genome assembly GCA_030864215.1 of Capsicum pubescens. Lineage (NCBI taxonomy): Eukaryota > Viridiplantae > Streptophyta > Magnoliopsida > Solanales > Solanaceae > Capsicum > Capsicum pubescens. The sequence goes on from CM061539.1 coordinate 79,312,224, forward strand.
CATTTATTTGTTGATTCTGATACTACACATACGATATTCAAAGACGAGAAATAATTCTCTCATCTAAACATGAGCAAGATTAATGTTACTACAATTTCTGGTAGTGCTAATTTGATTGAAGGCTTTGAAAAAGCCATTATAATCTTGCCTAAGGGAACTAAACTCATCATAAATTATACCCTAAGGTGGTGGTGGTCGTACCCTCCCGCGGGAAAAATTATACAATGTAAGTTGGGGGTAATCTGGATATTTTCCCTCTTAACCTCTTATGATCCCATGACTTAAAACATTATTGGAACTTCATTTACCCTAGTATTCTCAATTGAAAACACTTGAAACTCTCTCAAATATATCTCAAGGATCTTGGGTCAAAGAAGGATAGGGTTTCTTTAATACAACCAATTTGGGGCTTACAAAGGTGGTTTTTCTCTACCTTCTTCATAATCTGAGGCATGTTACTCCTCCATCATTGTAATTTACAACTAAAGGCATGTTTTATGAATGGTTTTCATGGCATAAATTGTAATAATGTTTGAGTTTTGATATATATATATTGGGTTTTTTGGTTATAATGGTTGGTTATGGTTTTCCCATGTCTTTTACTTATGGCTTTTATGATTATAATGGTGGTTTGAACCTTTGGTTGCATGCGAATTGTTAATTGGTACTTGATTTTGGTTTTGAAAACTATATTCTCCCAATGTGTTTGTTAAAATACCTATGAGAATACTTTTGTTACATAGTTGGACTTTTATGGAAACTTTGCATGGTATAAAGTGGTAATGGAACCTAGGATGATTTAAATGGTCAATTGGAGATAAGCATGTAATTATTCAGCCAAGCAACCTTACACTCCAACACCTAGTCCCGTGATAAGCCCAAAGAAAACTTTCTCATCTTAGCCCTTATAAAAGACACCAACTTTGGAGCATAGCGGGATAACTGATGAAACTTCAAGGCATACTCTTTCACAATCATCATACGTTGTTACAAATTCACAAACTCCTCAGTTTTTGCCTCCCTTAACTCTTAAGGAAAGAAATGATCAAGAAAGGCATAGCTGGCTCAATATATTCACCCTTCGATTACACCCACTCCTCGTACCATTGATGCACAATATCCTTCAACTGATGTGCGGTGAACCACACACCCTTAGAGTCAGAAGCATGCATCACTTAGAAAATCTTTTCGATTTCATCTATGAATCCTTGAGGATCCTCCTCAACCCTAAAAATAGTAAAAATCGGAGGACTTAACCTCATGAATTAGCCAACTCTTGTGGCCTCAGAAGAAGGAGTAACAAAAGCAACATGCTCAGACTGGCGCAACTGAGAGGCCACCAACTGAGTAAGCAAATAAATCGACTAGCAAAACTCAGCATTAGACATATTACCTTGAAGCATTAGGGCAGGAGCACCATCAACCCAAGGATCCCAAAGAGGACTAGAGGGAACCGGTAGAACTCCAAGGGGGAAATCAGAAGAAGGGACCCTTAACCGGGTCCGTACCCCCATAAGCAGGATGAGTTCTATCCACATTGTCCTCAGGTGGGACAGAAGAGTTTCCACGAACATCAAATCTTCTGGGAGGCATGATCATAAATACAACCAAATAGGAATTAGAATAGATTCAAGGCCTTAGACTCTACTACCCAAAGATGGAATAATAAGAAAGAGAAACACAAAGATGGAACAATAAGAAAGGGAAACATTCCTAAATATCGTGTAGCCTTTTCATTATAAGTGTGGTGCGCTACACACCCATAAAAGAGACTCTACTTGAAACCGGTTTATGGACATCCCATTGACTATGAACCAAGTGCTCTGATACCAACTTTGTCACAACTTGAACTAGGGCCTGGCAGTGACGGACATCGCAAGTCCACCATGGATTGGAGACCCCTCCCCCTAGCTAGTAAAAAATACACAATACACTAATAGTGGGTGAATTCCAAATATATAACAAGACAGATAAAGATAAGCTCAAGAAGTCAAAGATACATCAACAACCAATACCTAATCCACAGTAATCTACAAAGCCTCTAAACCAAACCAAACCAAAAATCAATATAATTCGGGACATGCCCTCTATGATAGCCAAAAAAAGTCCAAAGAAAAGTCTATGACTAAGAAAACAAAACCATGAAATGAAGCTCTTTTAGAGAATGGAGGATCACCACTTCAAACTGACTGCTAAAAATCCTAAAATCCTATCATTGCATAGGAAAACCAGAAGTGTCTCTGATTCCTGTATTGGTAGAGATACAACTTTTCGAGACGGTTAGCGAGTTGAGTGCTAGCATGTAACTTAGAAAAGGGATAAAATAATACCATGGTCAACAGTTTAAAATTATCCAAATCCAATGCACACAATCATATGCATATACATATACATAAGTATAACATGCCGAGAAATTTGAAATATTATCCTGGACTGTGTATCTTAATAGTCATGAAAAGACACTCACAGGCTATATGAGCTTAACTCTCTTCGCTGAAAGGGCCTCAGTGCGTGTAGCCGCACAGACTAGAGAATAATCATATGTGCATGTTTACCATGAGGGAATTGAACCGCCCATTCATTTATCAAGGGTGACATGAACACCCGGTTACTTAACAAGGGGGACTCGAACCACCCGATCATAAGCAAGGGGACTCACACCCCAGGCCATTTAGACCCCCGCGTTTAGCTTTAGCAGAGCTTTCTTATAATAACAACTATCATTCCAGTATTAGTATGGTTCCTTTTGAGGCATTGTATGGTAGGCATTTTCGCTCTTCAGTAGGTTGGTTTGATGTTTCTGAGTTTAGGCCTCGAGGTACAGACTTACTTCATGAGTCCTTAGATAGAGTCTGAATCATTCAAAATAGGCTTTGAGCGGCTCAGAGTAGCCATAAATGCTATGCTGATCATAGACTTTGTGCCTTAAGATTTGATATTAGAAATCATATTTTCCTTCGAGTTTCACCCATGAAGGATGTGATGAGGTTTGAGAGGAGGGTCAATCTTAGACCCTGGTATATTGGTCCATTTGAGATTATTTGGCTATTTGTGATGTAGTTTATGATCTAGCGTTTCCCCCCAGATTCATCGGCTGTTCATCCAGTTTTTCATGTTTCTATGCTTTGCCGTTACATTTTGAATGAGTCTCATGTTATTCATTGGGTATCGGTCCAGTTAGATAAATGGTTGTCTTTCGTTGAAGAGCAGGTTACTATTTTGGCTAGGGATGTTAGGCAGTTATGTTTTAGAGTTATCCCTCTGGTTAAGGTTCGGTGGCGACATCGACCCATAGATGAGGCTACCTGGGAGGTCGATCTGATATGCGTAGTTCTTATCCCCGAGGTCTTCGTTGATTCAAGTATTTCTTTATCTTAGTTAGAGAACAAACTAGAATTTTAGTGGTGGATGATGTAACAATCTGAATTTTTATAAAATATGTAAAATTTGTGTTTTTGTATGATTTGATAGTTTTACCCCTCTTCATAGTTGCACTGTGGTATTTATGGGTGTGGGGTAGATTAGCTCGATTCCTAATGCATTTTAGTGCCATTTGTGCGATATTGTGGTTTTTGGAGGCTTCGAGAGTCTTATTATGGACTTTTTTGGTTATCTTTTGATCTGTGCAACGATAGATGAACGAACTGCTAGTAGATTCGGAACATCAATTTTATGGTGGTAACATGTTGGGTCTGGTTCTATGGCTTTTAAATCTCACCTTGATCCTCAGTTTGGAAAATTACAATTTTAGATTTTGAGGGTCAACCTAGTGAAAATGATGTCTTTCAAAAAAATTTATATCGCCAATGAGTCCGAAGCATTGAATTTAGTGTGGTTACATAATTCGTTTGCGTGTATTAGATTCTGAATGAATCCCGAGGCCTTAGCGGAATCTTGAAAATTTACCAAGTTTCAAATATCATTTGTCTTGGCAAAAGATAATGCGATCGCACCAATGTCTATGGTGATCTCCATATCTGCTCCTTCAGCCAGGTTGTGCGATCTCACATTAGGATGTGCAATTTCAACATCTGAGAACTTGGTATGGGTATAAATAGACCCCTTAAATCGCGAATTGGCTATTTCTCACTCTTTATCGAGAGCCAAAAAATCTAAAATAGTGTGAGAGCTTAAAAGTGGATATTGTGTGTGCTTGGAAGCTAGATTAAAATCTATTTCTTTATTTTCTTATGGATTTAAGATTAGAATTCATCCTTCTCTTAGCGAATTTCTTGATTAATTTTTCAAAACCCCAAAACCTTAGGGCTTGATTTTTAAACCCCAATTTTACTCTTTTTCACTTGAATAATGTTCCTAATCCTATAATTAAATATTTTTTCTCGATTCCACCTTCAAAAAACTCCGATTCTTGATTTTAAAGCGAATTTCAAAGGTTTATCTGGTAAAGTTTAAAAATGGGTTTTCTTCGATTTGAACCTCGTTTTAACTCATTTTGACTTGGGTTTTCAGCTGTAGTGTTATAAGAGTATGGAGAACGCATTTTTGAAATAAAGTTATGATTTTGTCCTTTTTTTTAAAAATCTGTTTTGGGATCAGTTTGACCCCAAACTAAAAATAGGCAATATGGGTATTGTTGGCTTTGTTTTGACGCATAAATTCTATATTTCTTGATTTAGTTGATTTTGAGATCGTTCATGAGAAGTAAGGTCGTGGGTTGAAACGTAGCAAACCAATTTTGGCCTTTGAGGTAGGCTATGGCTTAACTCTTCAGACTGGGTTGGGTAGTTAATATGTATACAAAATGCATGTTAAGGGGATGGGAACTAATCATGAAATTGGCTATATTAGTTTGTTGTGCCTGTGTGGGGGCCTATATTTGACACAATTATTGGTTTTAAGTTATTATGTGATATGTGTGTCCGTGTGGTGTTCTATATGATGTTGATAGCCTGAAATACATGTGAATAATTATATTGTGTTGTTGAAATGCTTACTGTGGTACCATTGGCCTATTGTGTTATATTCATATATTATTGGCATACGAATCATGTGGAATTTTATGGATGGTGGAAATAATGAGTGGATATTAGCTCACATGGTTGTGGAATATATTATTGTGGTTGGTTGTGGAAGTACATGTTGTGGTTGGTTGTGAAAATATTCATTGTGATTGTTTGTGAGCATCACATGCTCATATCATACTCATTCATGAAACAAATGGTACCACCGTGGAAACATCTGGGAAACACTGGCTGTAACGCCTAAAAAATCTATCTCGAGACGTCACACGGTGCTTAGAACCATGAGTGGTCCCAAGATAACCCTTCTACTGGCATAACTCATAAGCAACTAAATAATATGTATAAAATGACTGAGATTACTGTGCGGAAACATAATAGCGATGGAATCTGAAAAAATTACAATATCAATACAACTTTTACATTCTGATAAAGTCTGAAAGAGGGACTGAAAATACATAACTGACTCTAACTGATATCTGTGAAGCCTCTACTATACTGACTATAGAGAGCTGGGACGCGACTCCAACTATCACTAATCAATACATATGAATAAGAAAAAAAAGTACATAATTGACATCTAACTAAAGTCCCCGAAATAAGAGGACTCATCATCTGCTGGCTGGAATCTGCAAACTGTCCGAATATAGTATACGTGCTATAACTGAGTTGATACCTATATTATGAGACAATGTAGCACATAGACATATATGTGGATCAATACTTTGAGGATGTACTGAGTATATGGGGGTGAATGCATAAGTAAAAACATCATCTCACCATCATAATTTGAAAAACAATGCATGCTAAATGTAAATTACTCACATAAGCTGGAATATCTGAAATACTGAAAACAATAATCATGAGAAGCAAATCATTCTTTATAAATCTAGCGAGTCATAACATTTAGTTCTAAAAGCAATACTTGTATTCTCCCTTTAAATCATACTGTCCAAGTGTAGAAAGGACTCACTCTAAATCTGAAATCTGAAGGCTGAAAACTGTAGTTAATATCTTTTTGTAAAGCATAATCAGAGTAAAACTCTTGAGCCTTAACACTTAGTTTTTTCTGAAAGCTTTTCTGTTACTCTTTCTATTCTAAAATCTGTAGTCTGTAAGCTTTAAAACTTTAGGGTAAATACTTTATCTCAAGGGAGATACTTTAAAACTATTCTAAATATCTTTCAAAGATTTAGGGAAAAATATTTTATCTTAAGGGAGGTTCTCTTAACCGACATAAACCATGCGAGCTACATGGAGTCCAACGTCTCGTCCTCCTAAGGAAGAAACCTCACGTTGGGGAGAGGTGTCATACTCTTGCCAGGAAGTATAACCTCATCTAAAGTAATCATAACTCTACCCACTATGGGCACTTAATTTCAATCCTATGGTGGCACGTAGTTTTGGGGCGTAAGACCTTGGAATCATACCCAACTCGGTGCTAAATACTACTCCCTTTAATTTGCTACACTCATCTCGTAGAAATCCACTTTAAAACTCGTATAAGGGTTTATTATAAAATCAGTTATGCATTTATCTGAATAAATCTGTAAATGAAGCTATTTTACTTTCTGTAATCTGTAATAAATCTATCTAGTAGATTCTAAAACTCATCTGAGGATCAAAAGATCAAAACTTTATTGTAAATCTGATATAATCAGCTCATAAGATGCTTAAAGCATCATCTTTCTCAAAATCTCAACATATAAACTTGGGGCTTAAAAACCTATGTATCAAACTCATGTCAAAATATCATGAAAAATCATGCTTGATAATAAACAATGATAATTCATCTTAAAAAAATCTGGAAATTACCGCAATAAGCATGAAAATATGAAAGTAAACATGCAATTTAACTTCAAAGTATCTTAAAACTCATAATCTTTGCAAATAGCAATAATGGGTATGAACCCTAATTCAAATCTCATGTAATTTCAGTCAAAATCATGGGAATTTGTAATTGAAAACTAATATTGGGTACAAGGATGAAAGGAGATCCTTGTTGAAAACCCCCACATACCTAGTTTGAAGATTAGATGAAGAAACTTGATCTATTGATTCCTATTTGAGTTCTTGAAGATGGATCCTTGATTATCTTACCTTGGGAATCCTCAATCTTAAGCTTTCTTGGAGAAACCATGGTGGAATTTGATTTCTTGTAGAAGGAGCTTTGAACTCTAGGGTTTTTGTTTGAGAGAAAATTGATGAATATAAGCCTAAAGTGCTTAGAATAGGCTTAAATCTTATGTTTGGACGGATTGGGGGTTTGGGTATTGACCAAAATACCCTTTTTAAACTAAAAAAAAACTGGAAAAACAACCAAAAATTCCGATTTGTCTGGCCACCGCGATGCGCCACAATCGCAGTGGCTCACTGGAAAAGGACGAGTGGGAACCAGGCTTTCTCCGCGATGCGGAGCTATTGCGATGCCCTATAGTTTTGCCATTTTGGCCACTAGCGCGACGCATTACTATCGCGTAGGCTTCCTGAAAATTGACAAATGTGAAATAGGACTCCTCCGCGATGCAGTGGAATTGCAGAGTCTCACTGGAATTTGACAACTGCTAATTTGCTTAGCTCCGCGACGTGCTGAGAGTCCAGGTGACACACTGCCAACTTAAAAATGCCATAACTCCTTCACCGAGTGTCGAATTTAGACAAATTTGGTATCGATGGAAAACTTATTCAATTTCCCATACAATGAAAGTTGAAATTTTGAAAATTCCACATGGAATAAATATTATTTATTTTAGAAGCTATCCCTTAACATTCTAGGAATGAATTTAAGCTAGGAAAATATACGGGGTATTACACTGACAATACCATTTTATGATAGAAAATGTGACATCTTATAAAAAACTTCCCCAAGGGATATGCTGGAGAGGAGATATGGATATATATATGGATTGTATATGGATTGATGAAACCCCATGGGTCCCATATCTGGAGGTTTGTCTTCATAGGTGTATATGGAGGTTGTGCGACAATCCCATGCATCATCATCATCATCATCATCACCATTTCCATCTTATACATTGCATTTGCTTTATTGTGTTCATGTTGTGATTGAATTACCATATTGATTTGTCATATGCCTATTTACTTTATCTTTCGTTATTTGTACTATATACTTGCTCTTCCTTTCTTCTACTTGTATTGATTATGATGTAAACTTGTGTTCTACCTTGTCGTATTATTGTAATATATCTGATTTATATATATATATAATATATATATATATAGTAGAACTGTTAGTACAAGTGGTATGGGCTACTGTCGTGGCATATTTTTTAATTGCAGGTGGCATGCCCTTTATGTGTATTTTGTATGTTTTATTATCTACTTCGCTTGGTCCACCTATGATACCTACTGAGTACAAGTGGATCGTACTCACGCCTACTACGCCCTTTTGGTGCAGGTCCTAGTTTGAGTATTCCCCAGCTTGGTTGATTCGGGCGATATTCGGTGCTTTCAAGGTAGTGGTTAACTTTTAGGCATCCGGATGTATTCTACTACCCTCTTTTTTTAGACTATGTCCTTATTTTTATTTCAAAGACAGAGTTTCTCTTGTATTTGGATATCGTATGTATTTTCTTTGGATTCAAGTTGTACTAGATACATTCTTATACTATTGACATCAATTTTTGGGAGTTATGGTTGTGTTGTTGATTTTATTCTTTCCACAATTATTACACTAATATAGTTTGGCTTCGTTCTAGAAGCCTTATCGGGGAATATTTTTGTCTTTTTCCCCTTGTGTATCAGCTTGGGGGATAGACTTACTCGTTAAGGTTCACCGTAACGAGTGCCATCATGACCCTTGAATGTTGGATCATGAAAAAAAGTGACTGATGCAGAGACTTCATCATAGCTCACACCAAAGAGTTCCTAATGATGAATTTTGGGACTAAGAATTACGACAAATCATTACTGAGTATGCTAACGACACTTTCAATGACACTTAGAAAGAAAATATTCATAATAAGGAAATTAGAAGAGAAATCTTCTAATAAAACTTGAGTTAAATTAGTAAGAGCAAAAAAGAAATAGTCATGACTTGATTTCTCAGTCCATGATGACACCTACCACAAACCACTAGTATATAAGCCAACCCATAATCCAAAACAACGAGTAATGGACGATCAAGAGAAAAAATAAAGCAGTGTAAAATGAATCCCATGAAGAAACTAATATTGATAAGCAACCCTACAACTTGGTGAAGTGAGCGCAAGAGCTACTAACCAAAATAAGAGTACAAGGTAGGCATAATATATATATATATATATATATATACACACACACACACACATAAAACTGTCTCCAAACTACAAAATAAATAGTCCAGTGATTGAGGGAGAGTAGGAACAACTCCAAATGAAGGTGCAATACCATACATAACTAGTCAATACATAAATAACAAGTGAGAGAAGGACATCTAGTAGCAACACGAGGCAAATAAGGGTATATACAATAATAATACATAAAAAAGAAGAGGGATATATGATAATACTATATATATATGACTGAACATGAAGGCACTAACCTAACGGAGCTAGCCTAACATCTCAAGGATCATAACCCAATAGGGGGGATAACTCCAACATAAGCAAAGTTTCTGAAAAAAATGTGAATAATCATAAAGTGATCTAACAATAATAAGTCTTACCATAATAAAGTGTAATGGAACTCAAAAGCGTACTTACAACCTTTGGTACCAGTCCATAACCAACATTCCACATATTATGCAATAATAATAACCATCAATAATGTAACTGGGTAGCTCAAACAACCAATAACCTGATTGGGCCCCCATAATCCGAAAGGAGAAGCAAACACTTAGCAAACAACAACCATAACATATACCTATATATCCCCCCATAAGACCAATATATACAAGCTACAAATAATTATATTATTGATAGGCATAACCCCGAACGAATAAATGTAACAAAAATCAACACTACCAAACCAACTAAGTGACAAATGGTACCAAGTATATGTACCTTTTTCATCTCATTGGCTCAAAAGGCAGGATCTATAGAAATCACCACTTCTAATACATAGTCCCTAGATAGAGCAATCTATTGCGGACTCGAGATATCTGTATGTACTGTCTGGTTCCGAACCAAGACTTCTAATAACCATCATAAAAATCAACTCCATCCAGTACAAAAGAGAAATTAGAATACAATAAGGCGTTTGGACTAAACTCGATGATAAATAAGTAATTACCAGTTAACTTTTGTGTGATATTTAATTTGGGACTAAAGTAGTATTATAATGTAGAAAGGGTCGAGATCTCTCTGTAAGTCGAAAGTGAGGAAAAAGGAGTGGACCAAAAATGGACCAAAATCCATCTCAGTCTAAGTTTCCAACATAGTATATTTAGTATAAAAGTTCATAAGTCACTAATAAAAGTGGTACGACTTCCATTTAAACAATTGGTTTTAAAGTTAAAAAATGGGAATAACTCCTTTTTTGGAAAATAGCAATAAAATTGAGGTTTGAGTTGGAATCGTACCATAGAATGAGAGGGAAAACATCTAAATGTATGCATGCCATCACTATTATCCAAACAATAAAACCTTAAGTGTCCAAGAACTAAACCATGTCCTTTCAAAGAATATAGAACTAACCTAGTATCCAACTGGCCTTATAACTAAGGCCTCAAGCGCAATAATATATAAATACTAGGATAACAACATTATAACTCAGAAAGAATAAGGTAAACATAGATATCAAGCTACTGGAAGGATCTAATTGAGGGATATTACCTGAATCACTAAGTGATACAGTAAATATTATACTGAGGTATCCTTAATGTCAACCTAAAGTCATTTAAGTAAATGATCTGTGTAGCAGTAGCCTATAGTTAGAGCGACTATTCTATCCTGAGTCTTAATTTACAATTCTATTCTTAATCCCCTAAACAGGTCAAGTCATGATACAACTAGTTATAAACCTATCTAATAACCCACATCTAGTATATAGTACTCAATATCATAGATAAGAGTAGACTATAGCCTACCTCATAGACGAATAGCAGTCTCGAATGATCCATGAACTACTTATCTTCACTCTATGATCTCTGAATGATGTCGAGCAATCAAAATTGTAATTTACGTGTTAATACAAGTAAAACGAGACCCTTATTACAATTCAAATATTTAGGCCAAAAGGTAAAAATTAAGCTCGTAGGGACCACAAACAAAATCCTAAAATTGAATCCATTACAAGATCCTTCGAAAGACAAGGAATGCGTGCTCAGAATTTAAGAATAAGTGGAGTCTCGATTAGGACTTAAATCAGCTCCAAGAGGTAGTGAAAATAAGAGAGAAAATAAAGAATTTAATAGAGAGTTATGCCAAAAACTTATGAAAAAACTAATGGAAAATAATTAGCTTAATATCCTCTACTCCTCCCTAGATCCAATTTATGATTTCCCAAGTTTTTGAGTCTTAGGTTTAAAAATGGTAGAAAAGGGTTAGAAAATGATGAAAAGCTAGGGAGAAGGAAAATATATAAAAGTTCTAGCGAGATCACTAAAGTGGTCATTTAACTGCTAAAGTGGTCATTGCTAAAGCATCAAGGTGGCCGCCAAAGAGATCATGCCTTGGCTGGCTACCCAGCACTAAAGTGGTCATTTGAACGCTAAAGTGGCTGCCGCTAAAGTAGTCATGGGCTACTAAAGCATTTATGGGCCGCTAAAGTAGCTACCACTAAAGCGTTTATATGGTTGCTAAAGAGACCACACCAGCAACTTAGGCACCAATAATTTATGAAGTCCTAACAGACTCCGGTCAGGCGCTCGATATTCGTTCAAAACTCTGTGCATGCAAACAAATTATGCAACCCTACCAAATTTGAAATTTTGGATTCAATAGAACCATTAAAATTTCTATCTAAGGTTTTACTTCTCGTTAAATTCCATACAATAGTCCAAAATGATACCAAAAGCCTCGGGACCTATACCAAGCTTCCCCCTAGCCTAAAATCCATGTTTCAGAGCTAAAGACACTATCAGAATTAACTTCCAAGGTTGCTTGCTTGAAGTTTTGGTCCAAGACCAATTTCTCAATTTTAAAAGCTCTAAAGTAAGAAAATAGACTTAAAACCCAAACGAACTATCTGAAAGCTGAATCGATGGTCCCAACAAGACATAAATAATTAGTAGCCATTGTGAGAAGGCATGAAATACTAAAAACAAGTAGAAATGGAAAAATAATCAGGAGGTTCATTACAAAATTCATTACTAAAAGGACTTTTGTCCTCAAAAGTCAAGGGATAGAAAGAGCCCAATATCTTTAAAGGATGAGTTATTGGGCCTACATACCCTGTGCAAGCCTCTCTAGGTAACCTCTAAGACTAACCAACACTTCCAAGGGGTTTTGCTGAAGGTATCCCTTTTTCATTGACAACCTTAGTTTTCTTTTCAAATAACCAAAAACTCATCCTCAATGACTAACTGGCCTTCAACTAAATCAAACTCGATTGAAGCACGCAAATCCAAATGATAAGCATACTGACATCACATTAATTCAAGAACGACCAAGAAGATACTCAACCATGCTAAAGACAACCCAGGGCATGAATCATAAAGCTAACTCCAAACTCCAAATCTAGGATTTCCTTGTCTTTTCAAACCTGTTGTCCACTCAGAACAATGTATTAACTCTCTATCATCATTCGATCTTTATCCGCATAATCACATTGCAACTAACCTCAAAGGAAAGATCTAATATGCTAAAGATCCACATGAATTAATTTATGAACACTATCCATAAGGTTCTATTGAATACTCAAATGATAATGACCAATGCCGACAATACTCGCCAAACCACCAATTGGTCCCGATGACTCTCGAGGGCCAATAGTCATTAGTCTGAAGCACACTCTCATAAAATCAAATGACTCACACCAAAATTCCCCACCAAGTGTGGGTGAAACTATATTAATCCCAACTCGAGTACATTTCTCCCACTGACTAGACTTCCAAAAGCTTGCCAAAACTGAGAACTAGGGTCAAAAATAGTAAAAACCAACACTATGTGCAAAAAGACCATCTTTCTAACTTCTATCTAATATAATCACCTGAAATGAAAAAATTAGAGCCGATAGGTAGTGAGTAGGCCTACTCACCTGTCAACAAAGGCTCAACTGAGTCAAACCTCAATATAAGGCTATGGCATGACCTGATTTATGAGTCATGATGGCACCTACTAAATTTCCTTAGTAGGTAAGCCAAACCATAACCCAGAGCTAACGTAATTGGTAGGAAATGCTCATCAGAGGAGAACACAGTTCATAAATAAGTAAAGTGTCCTAAATAGATAAAATAATCAATACAAGATACCATCCCACGACCTGGTAGAGCCAGTATAAAAGCATCTAATAGTACTACAACTTAAAGACTTAGAATAGTCAAAAACATTTGTCTCCTTAACAAAAGACTGAAAATAAAAGATAGAGAAAAATGGGTGACTCAAACTCTAAGAGATCACCCTATCTCTAAAAACATCAACACGACATGATAAACGATCAATGGTGATAGCTAGTACTCGAATCTACATAAAAAAGGTACAAAAGTATAGTATGAGTACCAAAATAACATGTACTTAGTAGGCATCATCGACCGACTAAGCTAAATCATGATATAAGGATGATAAAATGCAAGATAACATAACTAAGTCAAGGTACAAACATAAACCTAAATACTCTCAAATACTATTGTACAAAATATTAATTTAACTGAAATAACAATATAACATAAGGCATCAACACATGCCAACATCATCATAGAAATATAAGTAAATAAATTGGAATCATAACGCATCACAAGGCATCACACAAGCAATCACAAACTATAAAATTGGATCCCATACGCCAATTGGTACGAAAAGTAACAACTCATCACTGGATCCCATATGCTAAGAGAGTACACTCAAAGATAGAATAAGGAAACCATTTATATCTAAAATAATCAACTTGTTATTTAACCATCATTCCACAATTTATCATCAATCGATTATTTACCAACACTTGACAAAGTACCCACATTCCATAATATTAACATCAGTTAACAATGTTATCGTTAGTACTCACTAGTCACCATTTATTATCTAACTAGCTCTTGTTAACCAACTCCTTTGATTACTAGTCATCATTTAACAACTATTTATCACAATCCACTAATTATTAGTTATCAACTAACCTATATTTAACAACTCACCAATATTTATTAACTAATCATCCTTTACTAACTAATCCTAATTTATCAACTAGTCATGATTAGTTACTTAAATAATATCCACCACTAATCCTTATTTATCACTAATCATCAACTATACCACTTTATAATCACTTATCACTAATCAACAATTATCACTAATCCTCACCTGTCCACAAATTATCATTTTTACCATATTAGGGCTGCAACCGACATCTCCAATATCAATATCAAACCTAATTACATATGAGGGTATACATATATCATAGCCACACATAGGGCATAATTGAACTTGAATCGGTAGATATACACATAAGCATATTAATATAGCCATTCTTTAACCTTGTTGGGTATCAATATATCATCATAATCATACATCAGAATTGAATCGAGTATAATTAACATCATCATCATCTTCCAAAATTGAACCAGAGATATAATCATCGTACTCATATTCAAAATTAAATCGGGTATAATCAATATCAACATCATCTTTCAAAATTAAATCGGGTATATAAGCATTGTCATAAGTGCTAAGATAGTCAAGCATCATGATTTCCAACATAATTAATAGCATAACTTCCCATATAATTAATAAGCATGACTTCTAGCATGATTAATAAAAAAATTGTTAACATCATCAATAAAAGTATTTTCTAGCATGATTACTAGCATAATCTCTTAGTATGATCATAATCATAAGCAATATCATGAGCAATGACTTATCAATATCTAATCAATGGCATAATCTATAGCTTATTCATAACATAGTCAGTAACATCATGTATGGCTTAAACAATATCATATTCAATGGATCATTCAATTGTATATTCGATAGCCCAATCAATAGCCAAAATAATAACATAATCAATAGTTTGCCATAAGTTTAGTCAATAAATCATACATATGGCATAATCGTTTAGGCATTAAATCCAATGTCATTCATCATAACTAAAAAGTACCAAGATTCCTCGATATTACTTCCAAAAGGCATTCTCTAGGTATTTAATAAGCATATAAGTATTTAAAGAGAACTATTCATCAATCTTGTCTTAAGGTGGGTCAAAGAGCCCACTTCTATATCCCCTATATATATTCTACGTCAAATTTTACCCCTAACTAAGCTAAGGTATCTAAATCTACTCTTAGATGTATAGCAAGTCACAATTAGCCCTAAGGTAAAGATTCTTCTCAAGCACTTTAACTTAGTCCAATGGAAACTAGAGCAACCTTCATTGGTATAAGGAACTAAGGCCAAACTTACCCTAAGCATGAGTGACTAAAGACTCTATACTTAATATTGAGCAATCTAGGGCATTCTCATGATAAACATGAGTAATGAAGTCAAATTCTCCAAAGGGATAAAGACACAAGCTAAGTATTTTAACTCTATGATTTTAATTTAGACTAAACAGTTCAACTAAACCATATCTTGCATTTCACCAAGTCAATACCTAAACCCATCCCAAATATAAATCAATATCATAAGAATACTATGAGATAGCTCAATATAACAAGGAATAAACCTAGCCTACCTCGACACCAAAGAAAGCTCAATAACTCGCCAAACCATCACTTTTCCCTTTCGAGAAGACTCTTTAAGATGCCAAACTATCAAAAACATATTCTAGTCATCAATACAAGAATAACAATACTGATATTACACCATTGTGCTTTGAGTCCAAAAATCACATCAAAACCCTTCATGTGGGTCCCACTTATGGAAACCACATTTCTGGAACCAACCCAACATTCTTATAAGCTCAAGGAATCATTACCCTAAAAAAGGGGTGAAAACCAAGCTAAATTGGGGCTAAAATCAAGACTTAAAGGTTTTGGGGTTTTGAGCAAGAAATCAAGAAATTTCACCAAGAAAAAGATGAATTCTTACCTCAAATCGGAAGATAAGTGCAAAAATAAATGTTAATCAAGATCCCAACTCATCCACAAGTCTCAATTTTGAGACATCTCACTCTTTATTTTCTCTCTCTCAAGTAATGGATGAAAAATGGCTGAATTCGCAACTTTTGGGTCTATTTATGCCCATACCAGGTCCTTGGGTCTAGCTATCACGACCCAGGGCCTGCAATTGCAACTCATTGAATCATAAGTAGTTGTCACAATAACAACACTCCTTATCTCCGATCACAACACTTTCTCTTCTTAGGTTACTACAATCGCGACCCTTGGCTTGCGATTCCAACTGCACTAGATAAAAACTGAAACTTGGAATTTCTATCAAGCCCTCGGGATTTATTCAAAATCCCATATATGTAAATGAACTATGTAACCATACTAAATTTGATGTTTCAAATACGATGGAATACTCAAAATTTCCATCTGAGGTCGTTTCGACCAAATATGGATCCCACACCCATATTTTATTTCTTGATTTTTTGACCAATAGGTCGAGATGATCCTGGGTTCCTTGAGACCCAAACCAAAGATCTACCTAGCCCAAAATCGACATTCTAGGGTTGCTAGCATAGTCACAATTTACATACGAGGTTATTTAGGTAAAGTGTTTTCCCAGTGGCCTATTTAGAATCGACGAAGACTTCAAAATAGGTAATTGGCTCTAAAAATAAAAGATTGATGAAGGATGAAGACATGCTCCAAGATATTACCCTGAGGTTCTGCGATTTCCCTCTGAGGGTTGTGCTGATAATAGATCAAGATTTTATTAGCTTTATGATCGCAAGCCAAGGCCTGGCGATCGCTGAAGTGCTATTGTGATCAAGGGTCGTATTCGCGACTAGTCAATAAAGTTAGGGAGTGGAAATCGTAAGTTGACTACTGTAATCACAGGGATGCGATCACTACCAAAGAAGTGAGATCACGATCATCGGGCAAGCTATTAGGGGCAGACCTTTTATTTCATGCTGCTCAATCCCAAAATCTAAAAGGCTCAACTCTTCATATTTGTAACATCCAATTTTCAAGTTTTAAGAGCAAACACTTTATATTGAGTGAAGAAATAATTGTTGGTATTATTCCAAGAGAGATTTGGTTGTAGATTGAAATTGAAGTTTGTATTTATGCTTATTTTACTTATGATGAATGACTTGCATACCAATTTGGGTATATTTCTTCTCTTTAATTTCATGAGTGAATAAACTTATATCTTGGGGTTATGTTTGATTAGGTGGTCAATAACGTGTGGGTGTTCAGTTTTTGTCCAATAATTAGTTAACTGTGATGAGTTTTGCTCTTACTCCTTGTTTTAATTGAGAATTGGGTGTGAAAACCCCAATTGTATTAGATCCTGCATCATCTTTGAAAGAGGGATAGGGGTGAGGAGTAATTGCGAACAACAACTTGAATTAGCTTCTTTCCTAGCACCATCTTAGAAATAAGGGTGTTATTTGAGCTAGCTATTTTCATAAGCATCATCTTAGAAATAAGGATTCTATTTTAAGGCGATGGATTGGTAAACTTGACATGCTCATGAGTTATTATAAAGAATCCATGAGTGAGATTTGGTGTTTTATTAAAAGGTTAACACTAAGGCCCTAAATCTAGCCTACCCAAACCCTTATCTAAACCTTGGACTAATTATTAATTACCCATGAATAGATACCACCTAGCCCAGCATAACCCCAAGGTCCCTATAAATTTGGTAACACCTATAACATGTTTGATCTCGTATTAGTGTCATTTGTGATTGTGTTTAACAAAGTTCCAAATTAAACACCCCAATTTGTTTTCATGTATTATTTAATTGGTTAAGATGTAGTTAACTCTCAACATACGTAAGCTTTGAAAGCTATGTTTACACTTCTCGAGAATTTTACCTTGACTCATGTTGGGTATATATTAACAACTTCTGCCTTGTACTAAATTTGTAGTGACAGTTTAGCATTATAAAAAATGGCATCGTTGCCGGGAAGTGAGACATAGTTTTCACTATTGAGGTGTTGTCACTGAACTTGGGTTAGTCATAGTTTTTTTGTTTACATTGTTTGTTGTTTTTGTATTTGTTAGGTGAATAAACTATCAATCATAATACCATGATCCAATATGGCAGTATAGATAATTTTTTTGATGGACATCTTAAAGGTATGGATCAATTAGAAATACGGAGTGAAATAGTGCTATTTGCATTCCACTAGTGGAAGGAAATGAGGTATTCCATGTTACTAGTGTAATGCTCCATTTTCTTCAAATGAACGGGTTTTTCAGTGGCCAAGCCCATGAAGATGCTAATCTCCACTTAAAGAACTTTGTTGTTGTATGCCTATCATTTGATATAGCCTGCGTTACTCAAGAATATATCTGATTTCATATGATCCCCTTTTCTTTGATGGTAGAAGCAGTTTTATGGTTGAGGTCATTGCCTGAAGGCTCTACTAATTCATGGGATGAACTCACAGAGGCTTTCTTGGGTCGCTATTTCCCCTTTCCGAATATTGCAATTAAGAGATAAAATCACCAATTTTTGCCAACTCTATGGCAAACCATTATATGAGGTGTGGAAATATTTTAATGATAAGTTGATGCAATGCCCAAATCATAAGGTCCTAGATAAAATTCTTCTCCAAATTTTTTATAAGGAATTTGACCAACTAAATAAAATAGTGGTGGATAATACATCAGGTGGTTCTATTTTTAGGTTGTCTTATGGTGTTGCGAAGAATTTACTAGATCAAGTAACGAAACAAAATAAAAGATGGCACACAAGGGATGTCAAGGTGGCTATGGGGGCTCCCTATGTATCTTTTGTGAGTTAAGAACAAAGGAAGAAAGAGAAAGAAAAGGATACTAAGATGGCTAAGGTAATGGCTCAACTAAACCTTCTTACCAATCATGTGATGGGGAACCCTCCCAAAGAGGTCATATCCATTGCTTCCAAGAGTAATAAGTTTTATGATGATAAAGAAGGGAGGTGCTTGATGTAGAGAGTAGGTTCTTGTCAAACCATTTGGTGTGTTCCCGCTCTACCTATCAAAGGCAAGACGGAAATCAAGGTTGAACAAA
This sequence comes from Capsicum pubescens, assembly GCA_030864215.1. NCBI lineage: Eukaryota > Viridiplantae > Streptophyta > Magnoliopsida > Solanales > Solanaceae > Capsicum > Capsicum pubescens. Next base: position 79,331,406 of record CM061539.1, read on the forward strand.
TAGAGACCATGAGTGGAGAGAAAGGGAGCCAAGCATTATTGATCTATAAATATCAAGAATGAGTATGTCCTTGCTCGTATTCTAATAGGAGTTGAGGGGACTGACAAAATAGTAAGGGAAATGAAGAGTGACTTCTTTCAACTAAATCAAACTATAACATCTCATTCGAACTCCATCGAGCAATTAGAAATGCAATTGGGACAAATGTCGGTGCAACTTAATGCAAGGCAAAAAGGGGGATTTCTTAGTCATATGGTGGCCAACCTAAGAAAGGACGCTCATAGTATAGAAATGGTCACTAGAAGTAGCCGAATTATTGGTGATAAAGTGGTTGATCTTGATGTAATCCCAATAAAGAGGAAAATAATGAGAAATCAAATGCAAAAATAAAACGTCTAGAAAAGTCAAGTGATGATATTCCCAAGCCCAATGAAACTTTATTGAGAAACTGACGATTGTTGAAAAAAGTGAGAATGAGGAGACTCTTAAATTGGTGAATAGTGATGTTCTAAAAGTGAATGAGCCTCAAATTGTTCCATTTCCCTAAATTAAAATTCTACCCCCATTCCCACAAAGGCTCAAGAAAAAAGAAGATAATGTCAAATTCACGAAGTTCCTTAAAAAATTTAGCAACTTATCCCTAAATATTCATTTGCTAGAGGCCTTACAAGAAATGCTGGGGTATGGTAGATTTATGAAGGATTTTGTCACAAAGAAATGACTTGTGGACTTCTAAACTCTTAAGGTGACTCATAATTGTAGTGCTATAATGTCTAGCACAACGGTGGTAAATAAAAAACACGGGTGCATTCATTATTCCTTACACTATCAGGGTGTATAAATTTGGGAAAGCTTTGTGTGATCTCAGAGCTAACATAAACTTGATGCCATTGTCCGTGTTTTAGAAGTTGGGTTTGGGTGCTCCTAAGCCCACTACTATGAGGCTTTTAATGGTTGGTCATTTAATCAAGAAGCCCGTTATTATATTATTTGATGTGTTGGTGAAGGTTGATAGGTTTATCTTTCGGATCGACTTTGTAATTCTTGATTGTGATATTTATCATGAGATCCCAATCATACTTGGCAGGCCATTCTTATCCGCCAAAAGGGCTTTAGATGATGTGGAGTTAGGCAAAATAAAATTTTAGGTAAACAAGGACAAAGTTTCTTTCAATGTTTGTAAGTCCATGAAGCAACCTATGGACTTACAAGAGATCTCGATGATTGATGATAAGGTGTCCATCACCTTTGAAGCAAAATTTATGGTTGATCCCTTGGTGGGTGTATTATGGAACATAGAGAACGAATAAAATGAAAAGTATAATGAGGTGGTTGTTTCATTGATGGGTCTTACATCAAGAACCCGGTTAAATTGGATCTTGATTTAGAAAATTGTGATAGTCCACCCACTGAACCATCCATTATAAAGCCGCCTCAACTCGAACTAAAGCCTTTAACATCACACCTCTAATATGTTTTCTTGGGTGAAGACAATACATTGTCAATTATTGTTGTAGGTGATCTTGAGTCTTGTCAAGTGGACACCTTAAAATTGATTTTGAAGAAGTACATTTGTGCCATCAGATGAAACATAGAGAATATTATAGGCATTGCACCCAAAATTTTCTCACACAAAATCAAGCTAGATGTTGATCATGTTCCTAGTGTGGAACATCAAAGGAGACTCAATCTAAGATGCAAGAGGTGGTAAACAAGGAAATCATCAAGTGGATTGATGCGGGTTTTGTCTACCCAATCTCCAATAGAACATGGGTAAACCCAGTGCAAAATATACCTAAAAAAGTGGCATGACGATTGTCCCAAATCAGAATAATGTGCTTGTCCCGATGCGTCTAGTAACGGGTTGAAAAGTGTGTACGGATTATCACAAATTGAACTCTTAGATCGAGAAAGACCATTTCCTCATGCCCTTCATGGATCAAATTCTAGATAGACTAGCCAATCGAGGTAGATATTGCTTCCTTGATAGGTACTTAGAATACAACCAAATTTACATTTCTCCAAAAGATCAAGAAAAGACCATATTCACTTATCCTTATAAAACTTTTGTGTTCAAGTGCATGCCCTTTGGGTTATGCAATGCCCCAACCACATTCCAATAATGCATGTTGTCCATTTTTTTTTGGATATGGTTGAGGTCACTATGGAGGTCTTCATGGATGAATTCTTCATGGTTGGGTATTCATTTGAATCTTGTTTTGATAAATTAAGCAAAGTTCTTAAAATGTGTGTGGAAACTAGTCTTGTGTTGAATTAGGAGAAATGCCACTTTATGGTTAAGGAGGGCATTGTACTTGGGCATAAAATTTTAGGAGAAGAAATTCAAGTTTATCAAGCAAAGGTTGAGGTGATTGCTAAGTTGCCTCCACCTATCTCCGTAAAGGGTGTTATAAATTTCCTTGGCCATGCCGAGTTCTATAGGCGCTACACTAAAGACTTCTCAAAGAAGAGGTAAAGTTTGATTTTGATGGTGATTGTTTAAAAGTGTTCAATTTTCTCAAAGAACTCTTTATGTCGGCTCCTATAATAGTAGCCCCAAATTGGTCAAAGCCCTTTGAACTAGTATGTGATGCAAGTGGTATTTCTCTAGCTGCGGTATTAGGCCAAAGAAAAGAAAAGTTGTTCCGCCTTATTTACTATGCAAACAAATTATTGAATGATTCTCAATGTAACTATACGGTTACGAAGCAAGAATTTCTAGTGGTGGGGTATACTTTTGAAAATTTTTAGGCCTATTTATTGGGAATGAAAGTGGTTGTGCACACGAATAATCTTGCTCTTAGATATCTCATGGCAAAGAAAGAGGAAAAACCTCAGTTAATTAGGTAGATATTGCTCTTGCAAGAATTTGATTTTGAAGTAAAGGATCAAAAAGGCTGTGAAAATTAAGTAGCCGACCACCTTTCCTGCCTTGAGTCAAATCATGAGAAGCTTGGTGAAATTGAGATTAATTCCACCTTACTCGATGAGCTAGTCATGTCACTTTCGGGAATCATTGCACCTTGGTATGCAGATTGTGCTACTTATATTGTGAGCGGTGTGCTTCTAGACGGGCTTAATCATTATCAAAAAATGGTTCCCATTTGATGTGAAGAAGTATTTTTGGGATAAACCATTCTTATTTAGGTAGTTTGCTAATGGTTTGATCCGTAGGTGTGTCATGGAGGTGGAAATGAGAGATATTCTTAAAGCATGCCACTCTTCCTCATTTGGTGCTCATCATGGTAGGATTCAGATGGCGACAAAATTTCTTGAAAGTGGTTATTATTGGTCCACCCTTTATAGGGATGCTCATGAGATGGTCAAGACATGCCCTCAATGCCAATTGCAAGGAGGTGTTTCAAGGAGGCATGAAATGCCTCTAAAGCCAAATCTTGAGATTGATCTATTTGATGTTTGGGGGATCGACTTCATGGATACCTTTGTGGGCTCATATGGCAACAAGTAAATTTTGGTTTCCATTGATTATGTCTCAAAATGGGTGGAATCCGTCGCTTTTCCGATCAATGAAAGCAAAAGTGTTACTTACTTCTTGAAGAAGTATATTTTTACAAAATTCGAAACCCCATGGGCCATCATTAGCGATGGTGGCTCTCATTTTTGCAATTAGATTTTTCGTGCTTTCCTTGATAAATATGGGGTAAATAATAAAATTGCCACCCCATATCATCCCCAAAAGAGTGGCCAAGTTGAGGTGTCAGGTTGTGAAATGAAATCCATCCTAGAAAAAAACTATGAATGTTGGTCGTACAAACTAGGCGAGGCAACTCAATGATGCATTATGGGCATATAGGATGGCCTACAAAACTCCTATTGGTATGTCCCCTTACCAATTGGTGTTTGAAAATGCATGTCACCTACCCGTTGAACTAGGGCATAAAGATTTATGGGTTTTTAAAAAAATTGAATATGGATTGGGAGGATGCTTCTAAATCAAGGGTCACTCAACTTCATGAGTTGGAAGATTTTCAACTCAAGGCTTATAAAAGCGCTATTTTATATAAGAAAAGATGAAGAGGTGGAATGATTCCTAAATCCTAAAGTGAGAATTTTATGTGGGCGATGATGTTCTCCTTTACAATTCAATATTAAAGCTTTTAATGAGTAAGCTTAGCTCAAAGTGGTCGGATCCGTTTGTGGTATTAAATGTGTATCCTAGCGGTGCTATAGAGTTGGAGGACTTTGAGAAGAAGAAATTTAGGGTGAATGGGCAAGGATTAAAGAACTGTAATGTGGGTGGACCCAGAGCAGCCAAGGTTGAGTTGGTTTGCTTCAAAGATCCACAATGATGATAAAAAGAGTGTCATGCCACGATGTTAAATCTAGCACTATATGGGAGACAACCCATCGTTTTCATGTTTGTGACATTTATTATTGATTAATTCACATAATCTTGACATATTGCAGGTGTTTTGGATAGATTGGAAGCCAAAAAAGGGGAGGATCGAGTTTAGTAGTATGGTAGCCATACAAAAAACAACACAAAGTAGGAGAGCAAAAAGGCCTCAGATATCGCGATCGTAATCCACAGATCTCGATCGCGGTCTAGCAGATGTGTCGCAATCGCACTGAGCCTTTCACGATCACGATAGTGTATCCAAAATTGAAATAGAGAATGATGCAGTTTTAGGGAGACCCTTCAACCTTTTTTATGCTTTTGTGATATGCAGTGAGGACACTGTAAGCTTTTTAGACGTGTGTGTGTTACCCTTGTGTGTGTCTGCATTTCATAATAATTGGTCTGTAGTATTTGGATTCACATGGCCATTCAGTTCACATTTGGTTTGTAATATTTAAATTCAGTTCACATTGGGTACCCCCGTCGAGCTTATGATTTATAGAGATTTTGTGAATTAATTATTTTACTTCTAGTTTTCTTTTTCTTTTTGATATTGATGTTAGGTGAGTCTTTCCCTATGATATATTGAGTGACAACATTCTTAAGGGAAAACTGTAGTGTTAAGATGTTGGATTTACAAATGCTGGGGAGGTCTAAATACCCATGGCATTACAATTTAAGATTGACATCTCAACTATGGTGAAGTTGAGTAGCCATAAGTATTGCCCTCATTTGAGCCCAAATAAGAAATGGAAACTTATTGGTCCTAGCAATAGTTAATCTTCCGTGGCGAAGTACAAAATGTGCACCCCTCTCCATTTGATTTTTTTTTTTGAAAAACAAGGGTATGGAATTGAATGGTTTTGTAACAATGCTTTCCCTCTTTTTGTGACACCAAATTCTTTAGTTCGTAGTAGTGTAATAAATGACTCCTTTTGTTCTTGAGTAGGAAATTCAATCGATCCTTCTAAAATAGTTTGCATGCTATGTGTGGTGAGCAATAGTCAAATTATTCTTGTGCTTACTTGTGTCATAGAGAACTTGCTCCGTTGATCTTTCAAATCTAATCTTGGTTATGCGCAGTTGGAGAAATGATATTAGGCCACCTTTGTGATTATTGAAAGTCACTTTATCCTAAAAATCTTACCCATGTATGAATGATATCCTTAGTCACCCATTTTGAGTCTATCAACCTTTCTTTGGCAACTATGTTACAAGCCTCTAACCATTTAAAAGTTATCCCTTTCTTGAACCCTATCCTCCTTGAACTTAAAATTGGCAACTTGAGCTAAAATCCTAAGTTGGGGGTGTGGTGAAAATTAGAAGTGGTGATCATGGCCAGTCTTGTAAATGAGTGCCTAAAAGCAAATCAATGATGGAAAAATAAAGAAAACAATAAAAGAAAGAATAAGCATATGAGTGCAATCAGGAAAGAAATGAGAAGAGATTGCTTCTAAAAGATGAGTGAACTAAAAGTGAAGAAGATAGGCACATGTATGATTTAGAAATAAATGGATTGGCCAATAATCCAAGATTGATCTAGATAGAGTGTTATGTAGAGTTCAAGGAGGGTGTAGTCACTTTTACCCAAAATTCTTGTCCTATCCTTTCCTGAGCCTATATTTCAAGCTTCAAAAAGTACTTCGGGATCTCCAATGAAGTGTTTTTGAGTTAGTAGTGATCGCAAATAAGGGCAAGCATATGGTATGATACTTGCTTGCATTGAGAAATTCTTTTTGAGTATGAATGTGAGTGTTGCACATACGTCCCTTGTTGCATATTGAATATTTGTTCCTTTCGTGAGGAGGCATGTAGACTAGGATAAATTGGTGAATTTGGCATTCTCCTAAATCAAGACAAATGAGAATATTTAATATGTTATTGATGAAGAGTCACTTCTTGAGAATTGGTAGAATTGGTTGTTGTTGCTTAACTATTCTTGAAATTTCTTTGCATCCTTGAAAATGTGATTGAATTTGAGGGGGTTGTGCAGTTAGCACTTCTCAGGTTTGTTGACTAATCATTAGTGCTAATCAAATTCAACATTATGGTGGCCATGTGATAGAATAGTGTGAGCTTCAAAGTTGAGTGGTCTCATTGAGTGTGAAGTAGTGTTGCTTGAGGAAAAGCAAGGTCTTAAGTTGGGGGCGTTGAGGAGTGGCAAATTTTCCACTCATTTGTATCTAATTTCTTGCTCACTATGGTAAATGATTAAATATATAAGACTAGTTCCATGTAAAATGCACTAATCTGCAGTGTTTTTGATCCTATAGGTAAATATGATGAAAAGGAGTTGAGACGAAGCTGTAAAGCAAAGAAATGGCCAAAAGATTGATAAAGGCTGCAGACAAGCTCCAAGATATGACCCTCAGGTGCTGTGATTTTACTCTAAGGGTTGCAATCGCAATAGATCGAGAGCATTTATTTTGAGATCGTAAGCCAAGTCTTGGCGATCACAATAGTGCTATCGCGATCGAGGGTTGCGGTCGCGATCAGTCAACATAGTCAGGGAGTGGAGATCGCGAGTTGAATCGGGCAAGCTATCAGGGGTAGACTTTTCATTTTACACTGCTCAGGACTTTTTCAAACAAAAAATTAATGAATATTTAAGGCACATTATCTAGGTGGCCTAGTGGTAGATTGCCCTTCTTCCAAGTTAGATAGAGCAGCCATGCTAACCAAACCCCTCTAGGTGTGAACCCTTTAGAGTGTTCTAGCCCTAATACCAATTGTTGAAACCCTGGGGGCTGCACCACACAGTGAGGGACTAGGTTCCTCAAATTCAATCACATGCAAAAACACAGTAAAGCAACCAGGAACACAATACAGTGCAGGAAGAGTAAAAAACACAAGATTTAACATGGAAACCCCCTTGCCCAAGGGAGGAAAAACCATGGGTTGCACTCACAAGCTCTCTAAAATCCACTATAATCAAACTCTTGATTACAAACTTTAATGAACCTAACTCTAGGTTGCTCCTACTTATAATAAATCTACTACAAGCTCAACTTGACAACCCTACCAAGACTCCTCAACAATGATTAACTCTAATCAATATCAAACTTAGGCAACTCTACCTAAGAACTCTCTAAGCAAAGAAAACAAAAAACATTACTCTTATAGACTGAGTAATTCAGTTATAAATCAAGGTTCACTCAAGAATACTCACTCTTTTAGCTTACAAAAGAAATAAAAACCTGGGCTATACTTGGGAAATTAAAACTGGTTTGAGTTTTTGCCTCTCTCAATTTCTTTTTCTGAATTTCGCAAAAACTACTTGATAGAGACTCATCCTTTTTCTTTTATAGATGAGTGATGATTAAGGTTGAAATTCCATTGGAACAGGTGTCCTTCATAGTACAAGAAGCACTTACACAGTTTGTTACACAAGAGAACAAAACTATGCAGATGCGTGCCAGCTGTACTGTTGCCTTGAACATCCAGGGACCTGGTCCCTCATAGTCATCTGCTCATCATCAAAACAAGATACAACAAAGTTCTAAAATCTAGCCTACCTAAAAACTCTAAAACTTGGACTAACTATTGATTACCCATCTATGAATACCACCTAGGATAGTATAATGCCAAGGTCCCTCTCATTTTGGTAACATTTATCACTTGTTTGATCTCATATTAGTGTCATTTGTGATTGTGTTTAATAAAGTTCCAAATAAACCCCCCAAATTTATTTTTATGTGTTGTTTAATTATTTCATGACGGGTTAACACATAGTTCACTCTCAACATATTTAAGCTTTGAAAGCTATGTTTGCACTTCTCGAGGATTCGACCCTGACTCATGTTGGGTATATATATACAATGTCCGCCTTGCACTAAATTTGTAGTGTAAGTTGAGCATTATCAAACCACAACTAAGACAAACCACATACTAAAGTCACAAGGGATCAAATCCACATTTGCTGAGGGGCATATCATATCGAAGAATACCTAGGAACTTACTAGCACTAAAAGGAGTCCAACTAATAACAAAACCTTAGGCAATATAGAAAATATAATTAAATATTGATTCTAGACAAACCCTACTCAATACATGACATGAATACTTGTTTCCAAAAGACATACACTTTAGTTACAAATAAATGATACCTAAGAATATATCACCAAGCGGAAGCATACCATGAGGTCATTATAGGAAGAAAAATTCTCAAAATATGAATTTCTAAATTCATGTATTTAAACCTCTCCCAGCTTAACGAACCAAAAATGACATTAAAGAAAGAACAGAGTACCCACGTCAAGCTCAACACCAAGATCAAGACAACGACCAGGTGTTGAACCAGCTAAACTGGAAGAATAAACATCAACATACCAATCATAGGATTGGGCCTTAGAGTAAGTGTTGACAGTGCTAATATCAAACAAAACCATGGAAGGCCAAACCTTCCTTCCCACAACCCTCTAAAATAACTGATCTAACCTTTCTAATAGTAGGGAAAACCATCCAACCAAGGTTCTAAACCAAACATACAATAATTGCAAGTAGGGATGGTAACCGGATAATGCTAATCTAACCATTTATCAAGTAAAGATTAATCAAAGTTAAAAAACAACCATAATAATAACAGTATAAAGTATAGGTGGCATAAAATAAAAAACAACTAGGGAAACTCTAGGATCACATCAAAGCCATATGCCAAAAAAATGGATTTACCCAAGCACTACACCCCAAATCAAACACAATACCGATCCACTCAATCCACTACTAAAAGAAAATATCTATGGGGGTAGTTATATATGCATAAGTCTATACAAAAGGCTTACAACAATAATGTAGTAATATCAAGGTATAAGAACACCAATGGACATAAAAAACCCAACTCAATTAAAATATAAACTAAAAGATAGTTGATCAAAATTGCACCTATAACAACAAAATATGAAGACATAGTTCCCGAACTGCTCGGAGAAGTACGTATCTAAATGCCTCAAACACTGAGCTGAGTATATGGACAATCAACTGTAATACCAAGGGCACCACCTCAAATCGAAGATGCCATAAACCAATGAGACTAATCTAACTGACAAATAATCCCACACTTGGGACACTTTCTGGACCAATGATTGATCTCTATACAGTCATAACAAACCCCTAAAGGTCTAACCTGGTGAAAAACATGAGTTGACCATCACTGTCTCACCAAATAACGCCTAAGGCTCTCTTTTAAACAATGACCAATCTCCCCACAATCAAAACATGCCCCTATAACTCTCTAATACAATGTACCTCCTAACCTAGAATAGACGCCGTGGCCTGAATACCTTTACCAAGAACCCTGTAAATCCTGTCTTGAACTCCACCAATTATGACCACCATAATCTATCAGAGAGCTACATATAACCTAACGTGCTACCTAAACTAACCCAATAGACTACAAATGATGTTGACATTTGATAAAAGGATTCCTACCTCCATACGGGATACCACTAACACTGTACAACTAATATGGTCTCTTATCGCTACCTATATATGTATAAATGCATGCCTTTTTTGTAGTCTCACATGATCAAAAACCTAAATAAAAGTAAACTCCATTGCTATAAAATACTCTTACACAAAACATAGTGGTAAAGTCAATCCTCTGATAAATTCACACACTATCTCAAGATCTATGGGAAATAACATGACCTACTCATCTTCACTCCATGATCTCTGAATGATTACACACAATTAAAATTGTAATCTACACGTTAATACGAGTAAAATAATACCCTTATTGTAATATAAAGTTTTGGGCCAAAAAGTAAAAATTAAGCTCATGGGGCCCACAAATAAAATTCTAAAATTGAATCTGTTACAAGGTCCCTCGAAGGACGAGGAATACGTGCTCAAACTTTTAGAACAAATGAAGTTTCAATTAGGGCTCAAATTAGCTCTAAGTTCTAGAGAAAATAAGTGAGAAAATCAAGCAATTAACAGAGAGTTAGGCCAAAAACTTATAAAAAAACTAACGTAAATGATTACCATAGTGTCATCTACTCCTCCATAGATCTAATTTATGACTTCCCAAGTTCTTGAGCTCTTAGGTCCAAAATGTTGGAAAAGTTTTAGAAAATGATTAAAAATTAGGGAGAAGGGAAATATATAAAAGTGCCAACGTTGGCCGCCAAAAATGTCATTTAACCGCTAAAGCGGTCATTTCTAAAACATCAAGGTGGGTGCTAAAGAGACCATGCCTTGGATAGACACCCACCGCATCAAGGTAGGCCACTAAAGCAACTTTCACTAAGTAGTCATGGACCTCTAAAGCAGCTACCGGCTAAAGCAGTTATTTGGTTGCTAACAAGGATGCACCAATAACTTTGGCACCAATGATTTAAAAATTCCTATTAGACTCTGATCAGGCGCTCGGGATTCGTTTGGAACCCCATGCATGCAAAAAAATTATGAAACCCTACCAAATTCAACATTCTAGGCTCAACAAAACCATTGAAATTTCTATCTTAGGTTTCATTTATCATCAAATTCCCCTAATAGTCCAAAATAAGCCCAAAAGCCGCGGGACCTAGAACAAGAATCCCCTAGTCTAATATCCATGTTTTAGAGCTAACAACACTATCAAAATTCACTTCCAAGGTCACATACTTGGAGTTTGGTCTATGTCACGACCCGATATTAGCCCCTAGTCATAACACGGTGCTTAAGGCCATCAGTGACCCCAAACTAACCCATGATCTGGTATCTGCTATGAGCACTGAATGAAGTAATAATAAAACATCATATACGGAGGCTAAACTGATAAAATCATGTCAAGGTGTAATAGTGAAACAATACCCAACATGTTTGAACTTTTGATAAAACTAAAAATAAGTCTAAACATCTGAAAGCCTTTAAAACATGAGGAGTTGATGGGAAAGCCCCCAAACTAACTTCGACTGACTAAAACTAAAAGAAGTACTAAAAATAACTGCAAGTAACTTGTCCTCGATGGATGAGGACTCACCACAACCGTTGTTGAGTAATTTTGAACTGACTAAGGGCGATCGGGGAACTGAGCGTCCGAACCTATATTATGAAATCAATATAGCGCAAATCAGAATATGCGGCCAGTACTTTGAATGTACTGGTATGTGAGATAAGGAAAATTACATATAGATACTGATCATGAATACATGAATATGTAAAAAAATGAATGCAAGACCAAGTAAAACATGTACTGAAATAGTCTGTAAAACTCACATGGTTTAATTCATAACTTGATAAATTGACATGGTATCAACTGAACATAGTATGGATGCCAGAGATTATGAAGTATGTAAGAGTATAATTCACCCAGGGAAACATAATTTCATCGTTCGTACTAAAAACCTATTAAGATAAATCGAGTAAATTCACACTTAACATTGAAATTTCATAAAAAGATGTAAAAGGGGTTATACTTGAAAAAAACAAAGGATTCTTGGGACTTAATGGGTGGAACAAACCTATTGATGAATATCACACATACCTGAGTTGCTTGAATTCTTGAAGAAAAATTAGAATTGGGACTTTGGATAGTTGAATTCTTGGAAAAAATTTTGATTTTTTTATGTTCTTGAGGATGGAAGGGAATTGAGTATCATTAACTGATGAAGAATGGGGAAAATAATGTTCCTCTTGGGTGTTAAATCTTGAATTGGGTGTTTAGGGAGAGGGGGAAAAGACCAAAATGTCCCGCACCCCTTTAATAAAGTTGTAGGATTAACACAGCCTCCGTGGAACGGAGGCTGTCATGGAGGCTAGCCTCCGTGACACGCTGTGTATCAGAGAGACTAACCTCCATGACACATGGTGTATCGCGAAGGGATAGTCTCCATGACATGTTGAAATTACAGAGGAATATTGCCTCCATGGTCCAAAAACACGCCGAACCACTTCCAAAAATTTTGAAACTCTCCATGATGACCCCTTTAACATCCCTAAACATATTTCAACTCATAAATTAATGTTTCAAACTTAGGAAGGCCAAAAATAAAATATTGAAAATCTTGGGGTGTTAAAATGTCCATGTCAATTGTACTTAGTGTAAATTAGATGGCTTGGGACTTCTAAACATATGAAAAATAGCTAAAAACTAGTCTAGGATCTTATAGGGTATTATAATATCTCCCCCTGGGATCATTTGTCCCCAAATGAAAATGTCTGAGCTGAGATACTAAGAAGAATGAGATCATATACTGAATACTTATAAGCTAAATCACGATTTAGTAACTGAATTTGAAATATGACGCATGGACTGAACTAAATTCATGAATACATGCTATGACTTGAGAATGGTTGGATAGCTGAGATAGAAAATGAAAGAGTCAATTTAAGGGAAACAATTACCTCAAGCTGAATTTGAATTTGTAGATAAAATATGGGGATACTTAGCTCGCATATCATCTTTTGCTTCCCAAGTAGATCCCTTAACGGACTGATTTCTCCATAGAACCTTAACAAATGGAATTACTTTATTCCTTAACCTACGAATCTGGCGATCAAGGATCTCAACTAGAAATTCTTCGTAGGAAAGGCTATCTTTCAAGCCCACGCTTTTTGAAGGAAAGATAGAAGCTAGGTCACCAATGCATTTCTTTAGCAAAGAAACATGAAACACTGGATGCACTGATGCCAAATCTGCTGGAAACTCTAACTCATAAGCTACTTTCCCAAAATGACTCAAAATATTTTATGGTCCAATATAGTAGGGACTGGGCTTCCCTTTCTGATCAAATATTTTAACCTCTTTTATGGGTGAAATTTTCAAATAAACCAAGTCACCAACATCAAACTTAAGATACCTCCTCCTCACATCAGCATAGGATTTGTGCTGGCTTTGGGCCGTCTTCATCCTTTCTCAAATCAACTAAACTTTCTCCATCACCTCATACACTGAGTCTGGCCCTATCAAACCAGCCTCACCTAATTTAAACCAACCAATAGGATATCCACACCTTCTTCCATAGAGAGCCTCAAATGAAGCCATCTAAATACTGGAGTGATAGTTGTTGTTGTAGGCAAACTCAATCAAAGGTAAGTGGTCATCCCAACTACCCTTAAAGTTGATACACAAGCTCTCAACATATCCTATATGGTTTGAATATTCCACTCTACCTAACCATCTGTCTGAGGATGAAAAGTTGTACCGAGATAAACTTGGATACCAAGACTATTTTGAAAAGCCTTCCAAAAGTAAGAGGTAAACCGGGTACCTTTATCTGAAATAATGGTCAATGGAACCCCATGTAACTTTACCAATTCCTCAATATAGAGTCTAGCATAATCCTCAGCTAAATACAAAGTATGAACTAGCAAAAAATGGGGTGACTTGGTCAATCTATCCACAATGACCCAAATCGAATCACGCTTACAACGCGTATGAGGCAACCCTATAACAATATCCATGTTCACCACTTCCCACTTCCAAGTGGTGTTGCTGAACTCCTAAAGCATACCACTAGGCCTTTGGATCTCAACCTTAACCTGCTAATAATTTGAGCATTTAGCCACGAATTTGTAATAACTTTATTCATACCATTCCACCAATAGATTTTTCACAAATCACATCTTAGTGACTCCCGTGTGAATAGAATATCGCGCACCATGCGCTTCTGCAAATATTAACCATCTCAAACCATCCATACTTAGAACACATAATCTTCCCTGACAATGAAGCACACTATCTCCCCCTTGAGAGAAAACCTCTACCTTCTAATCTTGGACTTCCTTCTTCAACTTGACCAAGATAGGATCCCTATCTTTCTTTTCTTTCACTTCAGCCACTAATGAAGATTCTGAACCCATATACTACCTTCGGTCAAATCAATTAACCAAACACCCAATCAAGAAAGCTGATGAATCTCACAGACTAACTCCTTTTTATCCTCCTCAACATATGCAACACTTCCAATAGACAATCTACTAAGGGCATCGGCCATTAAATTAGCCTTACCAAGGTGATACAACACACTAATATCATAGTCTTTCAAAAATTCTAGCTATCTTTTCTGACGAAGATTTAGATCATTCTTATTGAGCACATACTATAAACTCTTATGATCCATGAACACGTATACATTGTCATGACCTAATACTACCCCTAGTCATAACGCAGTGCTTGGAACCTCAAGTGATCCCAAGCTAACCTATGAACTGGCATATTTCTTGAGCAATTAATTTAGAATATATCAAATAGCTAAGTTTGTTGTGTGGAAATATAATCATGGCATAATCTAGATAATTATAATACTAATAAAGTTTACATCCTGAAAAATAAAGAGAGAACTGGAATTTACATTTCATGAATTTGATTGACTATCTATAAAGCCTCTACTGTACTGACTATAAATAGCTGGGATATTCTTCTACTTACCATAATCAATACATATGAATAATCAAAGAAAAGTACATGAACTACTATTGACTGGTGTCCTCAAAATAGGAGAACTTATCACCTGCTGGCTGGAAGCTGCAAACTGTCTGATTATGTCGTGGACGCTACAATTGGTACCTACATTATAAGATGATATAGTATATAGACATATATGTGGATCAGTACTTCTGGAATGTACTGAGTACATGGGGATGAATGAAATAAGTAAAACTGATTTCATACGTAATTTTAAAATATGCATGCCAAGTACAGATGGACTCACCAAGAGACTGAAAAAACTGACAGCTGAAGCATCTTAAAACATGAGTAACAAACATGATCTGATAAGCTGGTGAATCACTACACTTAGTTTCTTAAAACTTTACCTTTTTAGAATAAGTAGGACTGAAGCTGGAAAGAGGTAAATCATAAATACTATATATAAATCTCATGTAAAACTGAACATGTTGTAGAACTATACCGAGGATGATGTATGAATTTTGAGTTTGAAACTATGGTATGGAAATTAACGTAACTCGAGGATCTAAATATACCAATTTACTGGACATTAATGCATGAACATACAAAATCAAACATAACATATAATGAGTTGATCTGATTAATTGAATAACCAATGCCTGTGTGACTGAATAAGTGAAATCTATGTAAAGGGATAACTAATGTCTATATACTGAGTAGGTGATAGATAAATACAGACTAACTGATTTATGAACACTGAATAGATGGTGACTGAATATTGAAAAATTTACTTCTGAATATTGATCAACTAACATCTGAATACTGATTAATTGGTATTTGTATATTGATTAACCGATATATGTATATAGATTAACTGATATCTGAATGTTGATCATGTAATACTGAACTGTACTTAGTCTAAATAACTGGAATGAAACTGTAGAAGGTGTTATGTAACCGACATACCCCAACCTGAACTAATCGGGGTCCAACCTATAACCCCAGTTAGAAGGGTGTTAGTACCATGCCACGGGTACTAACACTGGATATGTGGATCCACTAAACTGATGTTCCAAAGGAATAAGGAGTTACCCTCTACTGGCAGGTGCTCTCATAAGATATGTGTCAATCCTCAACTGGCAGGAAGACATCTCAAACCTACTCTGGCTATGGAGTTCTGGAACTCAGGGATTGCTTCTAAGGGTCACACTCTTTATTGGCAGGTGATCCTCCATCCCTGGGTTTACTCAGTGCTAAATCCTACTCCTAACTAAAAGACACTGAAATACTAACTGGTGGATGTACTGATAACTGATAAGCTGTAACGCCCCGCAACCGGGTCCCAGAACGTATACGGTGCTTAAGGCTACAAGTAGCCCGAAGCTAACCCTTTAAGCCTTCTACTTCATATACTAGCTCACTTAAAGATAAAAAGTATGAACTCAACACTGTGACATCATAAAATGAGAAATATGAATGAAATACTTAGTCTGAACAAACTACAACTCAAAGAAAATCTTGAAGTGCTGATAATCTGATGACTAGTCTGACAAACCTCTACTACTCCAAACTAGAGAGCCATTGGGATAGGTTCCCAACTGACTCATACTCAACTGAAAAGAATTAAACAACTACTAAATAAAACTGAAAGTCTGAGAATAAACGGTCCTCGAAACATGAGGACTCACCACGGCTGATATGTAGATAGGAGTGCTTGAAATGATCACTGGTGAGGCTGAGACTGAGCACCTGAACCTACATTACGAGAATATATGGAACACAAACAAAATATGTGGGTCAATACTTTGGGAATGTACTGAGCATATGGGGGAGTGTGCAATTAAAATACTCAATATCATAAGCTTTTATAGAAAACCTGCATGGTGTAAAACATACTCACATAGCTTGAAATAAATAAATGCCACAAGACTCATAAGTCATCATGCTTTTACTTTAAACCTCAAATTATCATGACACCTGAAATTGTTAGGACCATAGCTTTAAAAAACACTTATACTTTCAAAACTTTGAAAATTTAAGACTAAAACTCTTTAAAACTTGGAAGACTTTAGGACTTAGAGAACTTTAGAAACTTAGAGAGTTTATCTTAAACGACATAAACCATGTGAGCTACATGGAGTCCAATATCTTACCCACGTTGGGGAGAGCTGTTCTATCCGTGCCATCGGATAAAACCTTAACTTTAGTGATCACTATCTTAACCCACTTGGGTATATCAAGAACCTATGGGGGCACGTAGTTCTGGGGCATGAGACCTCAGAATCAAGCCCAACTCGGTGCTAAATACTACTCCCTTACTTAGCTCAGAACTTTAGAAAATCCACCTTAAAACAATTCAACAGTATATATATATATATATATATATATATATATATATTTATAATGGGAGCCAAAATGCATCCCCTTTACTTCAAACTCAAGAATGTGGATTTCTATCTTAACTTACAATCAAAACTCACTTGTTGATATTCTTTAAAAATCGCTAACATCTCATTCTCAAACTCATGCTTTAACCATATGGTTCAATTCACAACAATAGGACTTGAAATTCTCAAAACATGATATAGACGTTGAATTATGCAACTTAAACCATAAATTGACAATTTAAACCATTAATACACATAATAACATTACAACTCAAAGCTTGGGTAAGACATAGTTTCATGAAAACTCACAATATAATAACATGATAGGAATTCTCCATGAATTTATGAAATACTTTACGAAAACATGTAACTTTTGGGCACAAGAACAAAAGGGTGTTCTTGTTCAAAACCACTTAACTTGGAGCTTGTGGATGACTTCAAAAATTTCAGAAGGTTATTTACAAACTATTGGGTGTCCCTCGTAGCCCTCTTAACGGGGAATTCAAATATGCAAGAATTATTGAATTCTCACGGTTGAATCTCTAGATAATTGGGTTTTTATATTGAAACCCTAACCTTGTGGTTGAAGGTGTGCAGAGAATTTTTGAGATGCTTAACTAAAGAGAAATAGAAGAAAATACGTTCTCTGAGGGTTATAAGTAGTGGGAAGTGCAGGAAAAAGATCAAAATACCCTTTTAAAAACGTCATTAAATTGCTGAAAAAAAATAGCTGACGATATTCGTGACAAGTCGTCACGAAATTTCCAGGTTGATACGCTGGAGTAAAATAGGTATAACTCTTTCCTCCGATTATGAATTTTGGCGAAATTGGTATCGTTGGAAAGATAATTCAATTATCTATATTTTGGTGGGTCATTATCTCATAAATTCATAGTATACCGAGAGATATGATCGTTTGAAGTTGACCATACCAATATCCATCTCAAGAATTCAATCGGCAAGGAATGTTTTGATTCGTCTAATAGCTTGGACACTTTTGAGGCCCTAATACTCATCAAGATAGATCATGTAGCTACCAAATAACTATATTTATTTCTAACGAGCTTGAAACAGGGTTCTACTATTAGTTGAAATTCATGGGGTATTACAATATCTCCCCTTTGGAAACATTCGTCCTCGAATGTCACTAGTTAAGCTGGTAATGCAAAGAAACCGGGGATGCACAGTTGGAATAGTTATCTGAATTGAACTATGTCATTCTAAACTTTCAAGTATTTCTTAGAGTGCACAAATTTGCAACAAAATAGCTACATAGCTTAATATTTGGTTAGATAGGTGCTGAATTAAGAAAAAGTAATACCTTCGGCTTACTCTGAACTTGTGAAGAAGAGGTGTGGGTACTTGGATAGCATATCTTCTTCGGCTTCCCAACTAGCACCCTCAACTGATTGGTTCCACCATAAAACCTTGACCAATGGAAATTCTTTGTTCCTTAGTCTACGGACTTGGTAATCTAGGATCTCAACTGGAACCTCATCAAACGAAAGGTTATTCTGAACATCTAAGCTATCTGAAGAATCAACAATGATAGAATCACTAATATACTTCCTAAGCATGGAAATATGGAAAATAGGATGAATAACTGACAACTCTGCAGGCAACTCAACTTCATAGGCTACGTTCCTAACACAGCTGAGAATTCTATAAGGGCCAACGTAACGGGGACTAAGTTTCCCTTTCTTTCCAAATCTTTTCACCCCTTTTATTTGTGAAATTTTTAGATACACCAAATCATTAACTTCGAACTCAAGGTCTTTTCGTATCACATCTGTATATGACTTTTGACGACTCTGAGCTGTCTTTAACCTTCCTCTAATCAACTTCACCTTCTTCATCGCCTCAAATACTGCATCAGGTCTAACCAAAGTAGCTTCACCCACTTTGAACCAACCTATGGGTGATCTACATCTCCTACTATATAATGCCTCGAATGGTGCCATCTTGATACTAGCATGGTAACTATTGTTGTAAACAAACTCTATCAATGGAAAATGCTCATCCCAACTACCTTTGAAATCAAGGGCACACACCCTCAACCTGTCTGCGGATGAAAAGCGAAACTCATATGAACTTGGGTACCAAGACCCTTCTGAAATGCTCTCCAGAACTGAGAAGTGAACTGAGTACCCCTATCCGAAATGATAGACAATGGAACTACATACAACCTGACCAACTCCCGAATATAAAATCTAGCATAGTCCTCAGCTGTATAAGATGTGTCCACAGGTAAGAAATGCGCTGACTTAGTCAGCCTGTCGACAACAACCCAGATGGAATCATGATGGCGTCGGGAAAGAGGTAAGCCAGCCACAAAATCCATATTTATCTCTTCCCACTTCCAAGTTGGGATACAAACTCTTGCATCATACCACCAGGTCTTTGGTGCTCAACCTTAACCTGTTTACATGTTGTACACTTCGCCATAAAATCAGCTATATCCTTCTTCATACCACACCACCAATAGATTTCCCACAAGTCGCGGTACATCTTGGTAGTGCCGGGATGAATAGAATACCGCGCACCAAACGCTTCAGCCATAAGTCTCTGCCTCAATCACTAACATTAGGAACACATAATCTACCCTGAAACCTCAACACCCCATCTCCCCTTTGAGAGAAAACCTCTACCTTTTGGTCCTTGACTGACTCCTTCAGTCTGACCAAGCTAGCATCTAAGTCTTACTTCTCCTTCACTTCTGAAATCAAAGAGGATTCGGAACTACTCTACACCAAAATATTTCCCTCAGTGGAATCAAGCAACTTAACACCCAGTCTAGCCAGACGATGTACATCACGAGCCAACTCTTTCTTACCTTCCTCCACATGCGAAATACAACCCATAGATATCCTGCTAAGGGCATCTTCCACAATATTGGCCTTGCCCGGATGATACAAAATGCTCATAGCATAGTCTTTTAACAATTCTAACCACCTCCGCTGCCTAAGATTCAACTCCTTCTGAATCAACACATACTGTAGGCTTTTGTGATCAGTAAAAACATCAACATGCACACCATACAAATAATGTCTCCATATTTTCAGAGCAAACACTACAACAGCCAACTCTAAGTCATGGGTTGGGTAATTCTTATCTTGAGGTTTCAACTTTCTAGAATCATAGGCTATAACTTTACCCCTCTGCATCAACACACAACCCAAACCAATCTCAAAGTATCACAGTATACCACAAAACCATCTACACCATCAGGCAAAGTCAATACAGGGGCAGAAGTGAGTCGAGTCTTCAACTCCTGAAAACTCTTCTCATAGGAATCCGACCAGAGGAACTTAACTTTCTTTTGGGTCAAATGAGTCATGAGAGACGCAATGGAAGAGAACCATTCAACAAAACTGCGGTAATAGCCAGCTAGACCCAAGAAACTTCTAATATCAGATGGAGAGATAGGCCTAGGCTAATTTCTTACAGCCTCTGTCTTTTGGGGATCAACTCTAATGCCTTCAGCTAAAATAATATGACCCAAAAATGCTACGGACCTTAGCCAAAATTGACACTTACTGAATTTGGATAACAACTTATGATCTCTAAGAGTTTGCAAGATGATTCTAACATGGTCTGCGTGATCACCCTCACTTTGGGAATACACAAGGATGTCGTCGATAAACACAATGACGAACATATCAAGATATTGCTTAAACACTCAATTCATGAGGTCCATGAAAGATGCTAGGGCGTTAGTTAGCCTGAAAGACATGACAAGAAACTCAAAATAACCATAGCGGGTTTGGAAGGCTGTCTTCGGGATATCACACCCTCTTACTTTAAGTTGGTGATAGCTGAATCTAAGGTCTATCTTGGAGAAATAACTCGCACCTTACAACTGATCAAACAAATCATCTATTCTCAAAAAAGGGTACTTGTTCTTGACTGTGACCTTATTAAGATGACGATAATCAATGCACATACGCAAAGAACTATCTTTCTTTCACATGAAAAGGACAGGTGCGCCCCAAGGAGATACACTGGGCCTTATAAAACCTTTGTCTATGAGATCTTTGAGTTTTTCTTTCAACTCCTTAATATCTGCAGGTGCCATACGGTAGGGAGGAATGGAAATAGGCTGAGTGTCGGGAAGAAGATCGATGCCAAATTCTATCTCTCTATCGGGAGGTACCCCTGGGAGATCTTCCGGAAAGACATCAGGAAGCTCATTGAGAATGTTGACTGAATGGATACTTGGGGTTTCAGACTTAGTGTCCTTAACTCTAACCAAGTGATAAAAGCAACCCTTGGATATAATCTTCCTGGCTTTAAGGTAAGAAATAAAATGACTCTTGGGAGGTATTGAACTCTCTGACCACTCGAAAACTGGTTCATTAGGAAACTAAAATTTGACTACACGAGTACAACAATCTATAGATGCATAGAAGGAGTGAAGCCAGTCCATACCCAGGATAACATCAAGATCAACCATATATAACTCTATCAAATCACCAAGTGTGACTCTATGAAGGACTGTAACAGGACAATTCTTGTATACTTTCTTAGTAACAACAGACTCCCTTACTGGGGTACAAACTAGAATAGGCTCAAAAATACTTTCAGGACTCTTCTCAAACTTCACAGCAACAAGTGGAGTCACCTAAGAAAAACTTGACCCGGGGTCCAATAACACATATACATCAAAATGAAATACACGGAGCATACAGTAACAACATCGGGAGAGTACTCCTATTCATGACGAGAAGGTAAGAAATAGAACCTATTTTGGTACTGACCGCCAGCAATACTAGAAGAAGCGCCCTAAGGAGGAGCTGGTCGGGCTGCGGAAGCTGATGCACTAGTGGCCTGGGTTTGGGGATGGGTATCTCTGCTTCCCTTCCTGGCATATGGGCACTCTCTAAGCCTGTGGCCTATCTTACCACACCCGAAACAACCACGCTGTTCAGCCAAACACTCACCCAGATGGGTCCTATCACACTTGGCACAAGAAGGGAAGTTGGGCTTGCTGCTCACACTCTGCTGAGGCCTGGACATAGAAGACCTGTTTCCCTACTCTGGCCTACCTCTAGGTGCTGGGGCACTAGCGGATTAGGGTGCTGGCATAGAAGAACGACTCTAGAACTGAGGGTGGTTCCCTCCCTGGGATCTAGCCTGACCACACTTGTGCTATTCAGACCTGGCTCTCTTGTTACCTCTCGCTCTATCTCTTTCCCTTATCTTATCCTCCTCTATTTACTGCGCATAGATCATCCGCCTAGATAAATCCATCTCCTTGTTCAACATAGAAGTGCGGCATTCTTTCAGTACTAAGCCCGACATACCTTTCATAAACTTTCTCATATCAGTTCGGGCGTCGAAGATCAAGTCAGGTGCATATTTTGCTAGCTGATTGAACTTTAAGAAGTACTCCTTAACAGTCATGGAGCCCTACCTCAAGTTTATAAACTCTTCAATCTTCACCTCTCTTAACTCCAAAGGAAAAAACCTATCCAAGAATGCATCTTGGAATATCTACCAGGTAATGGGAGTATCATCCTCCCCTCTGCCCTTCCTCCAAGAAACCACCCAGTTATATGCAATGTCCTTCAACCTGTAAGATGCTAACTCTACACACTCTTCTTCAGACACATGCATTACCTGTGTGATCTTCCTTATCTTCTCTAGATATAACTGTGGGTCTTTCCCTGCCTTTGTCCCATAAAACTCTGGCGGACTCATCCACATAAAGTCACGAATTCTGGCAGTAGTTAAGTCACCTCCCTGTTGCTGAGGAGCTGCGACCTAATTGTCCTAGACAGTGACAGCTTAGGCCAGTGCCTAGAAGGCTACCCTAAATTCGACGTCAGATACATTTTCATTCAGAGGATCAACGGGCTAAGGTTGCTGATCATTGTTATTTCTTCGACAGGGAGGCATATTCTGAAATAAGAGAGCACAAATTAATAGCTGAGAGAGACAACTTGAGCATGATGGACTTGAGAGGAAGAAACGACTTGTTCTTAAAATATTTTATAGCCTCTTGCTCATAGATGTGGCGCGCTACACAACGATGATCAAGACTCTACTTAACGCGGCTTGTCAGACTCCCTAGGAATCTCTAAACCTTAGGCTCTGATACCAAGTTTATAACGCCCCGCAACCGGGTCCCGAAACGTTACACGGTGCTTAAGGCTACAAGTAGCCCCAAGCTAACCCTTTGAGCCTTCTACTTCATATATTATCTTACTTAAAGATAAAAAGCATGAGCTCAACACTGTGATATCATAAAATAAGAAATATGAATGAAATACTTGGTCTGAACAAGCTATAACTCAAAGAAAATCTCGAAGTGCTGATAATCTGATGACCAGTCTGACAAACCTCTACTACTCCAAACTAGAGAGCCATTGGGAAAGGTCCCCAACTGACTCATACTCAACTGAAAAAAATTAAATAACTACTAAATAAAACTGGAAGTCTGAGAATAACCTGTCCCCAAAACATGAGGACTCACCACGGCTGATATGTAGATAAGAGTGCTCGAAAAGACCACTGGTGAGGCTGAGACTGAGCACCTGAACCTACATTACGAGAATATATGGCACACAAACAAAATATGTGGGTCAGTACTTTAGGAATATACTGAGCATATGGGGGAGTGTGCAATTAAAATACTCAATATCATAAGCTTTTATAGAAAACCTGCATGGTGTAAAACATACTCACATAGCTTGAAATAAATATATGCCACAAGACTCATAAATCATCATGCTTTTACTTAAAACCTCAAATTATCATGACACCTGAAATTGTTAGGACCATAGCTTTAAAAAACACTTATACTTTAAAAACTTTGTAACTTTAAGACTAAAACTCTTTGAAACTTGGAAAACTTTAGGACTTAGAGAACTTTAGGAACTTAGGGAGTTTCTCTTAACCGACATAAACTATATGAGCTAATGGAGTCCAACGTCTTACCCACATTGGGGAGAGCTATTCTATCCTTGCCATTGGATAAAACCTTAACTTTAGTGATCACTATCTTAACCCACTTGGGGTATATCAAGAACCTACGGGGGCACGTAGTTCTGGGGCATGAGACCTCGGAATCAATCCCAACTCGGTGCTAAATACTACTCCATTACTTAGCTTAGAACTTTAGAAAATCCACCTTAAAATAATTCAAATATATATATATATATATATATATATATATATAATGGGAGCCAAAATGCATCCCCTTTACTTCAAACTCAAGAATGTGGATTTCTATCTTAACTTACAATCAAAACTCACTTCTTGATATTCTTTAAAATCGCTAACACCTCATTCTCAAACTCATGCTTTAACCATAAGGTTCAATTCATAACAATAGGACTTAAAATTCTCAAAACATGATATAGACGTTGAATTATGCAACTTAAACCATAAATTGACAATTTAAACCATTAATACATATAATAATATTACAACTCAAAGCTTGGGTAAGACATAGTTTCATACAAACTCACAATATAATAACATGATAGGAATTCTCCATGAATTTATGAAATACTTTATGAAAATATGTAACTTTTGGGCACAAGAACAAAAGGGTGTTCTTGTTTAAAACCACATACCTTAAACTTGGAGCTTGTGGATGACTTCAAAAATTTCAGAAGGTTATTCACAAACTATTGGTTGTCCCTCGTAGCCCTCTTAACGGGGAATTCAAATATGCAAGAATTATTGAATTCTCACGGTTGAATCTCTAGATAATTGGGTTTTTATGTTAAAACCCTAACCTTGTGGTTGAAGGTGTGCAGAGAATTTTTGAGATGTTTAACTAAAGAGAAATAGAAGAAAATACGTTCTCTGAGGGTTATAAGTCGTGGGCAGTGCAGGAAAAAGACCAAAATACCCTTGCAAAAATATCATTAAATTGCTGAAAAAAATAGCTGACGACATTCGTGACAAGTCATCAGACTTGTGACAAGTCGTCACGAAATGTCGTCACAAAAGCGTGGATTTTATGATTTTCGGCTTAAGGTTGACGACATTTTGTGACAAGCTGTCAAACTTATGACAAGTCGTCACAAAATGTCGTCCCAAAATGTTGGATTTTGTGACCTTCTGCTTATGGTGACGAAATTTTGTGACAAGCCGTTAGGCTTGTGACAAGTCGTCACAAAATGTCGTCACGAAATTTCCAGGCTGATACGCTGGAGTAAAATGGGCATAACTCTTTGTTTTGATAATAGATTTTAGCGAAATGGGTATCGTTGAAAAGATAATTCAATTATCTATGTTTCAGTGGGTCATGAGATCAGAAATTCATTGTATAACGAGAGATATGATCGTTTGAAGTTGACCATACCAATATCCATCTCAAGAATTCAATTGGCAAGGAATGTTTTGATTCGTCTAATAGCTAGGACACTTTTGAGGCCCTAATACTCATAAAGCTAGATCATGTAGCTACAAAATAACTAAATTTATTTCTAACAAGCTTGAAATAGGGTTCTAATATTAGTTGAAATTCTTGGGGTATTACATAAGCTCAGGTCATGGTATTCTGAAAATAACTGTGCATACGGATTCTGAGGTAATTATAAACATATAAACTGATAATTCTCAACATGATCATGGTGTTCTGAATATGACATTAAAACCATGGTCTGACTGACTTGTTACCTGAAAAATAAAAATCATGTAAATCAATAGGTATTGGGTGTTCATAACCCGCCAAAATTGAATAACCATAAAATACAATAACAAAGCTTAAAAACTATAGTTTGGGATCATAGTTCAAAGATCCAAAACATAGACATTTCTTCAAACATGTGAAAATCATGAACTTGAACATGTGAATGTGTTAAACATGAGAAATCAAAATGATGACATGGCTAAATTCATAAATTAGAGGTTTAACATGAAATTCACTTGAGTATGACATGGGAAATTGAAACTTGAAGCATCAGATAATCTAAATTTTCATGAAATCATCCTTGGGCATGAATTGAATGAAATTACTAAGGAAAGACCTGATTTAAACTCATCTTGAATATATGCAACTTCAAAAAAGGGGAAAACTTATATTATTAATCAAAGAAAGGTTTTTGGGCTCCATGGGTGAAAAGGATCACTGGATGAACACCAACATACCTTAATTGAATGAATTCTTGAAGAAACTTGAAATTGGAACTTGAACCCTTGAATGCTTGAGGAAGAAATCTTGAATCTTGGGAATTGAATGATGAAATTATGAAAGAAACACTATTCTTGATGTTTTCTTGAAGATTCTTGAACTTTGAAGCTTGAATTCTTGGATTTCTTAGGGAAAAGGGTTTGAATTTTTGTTCTTGGGAAGGGAAGGGTTTACATATAGATTTGATGATGAAAAGTGGGCAAATAATGCCCTTTTGGTGTTTTAATCTGTCACTTGGGTGCTTGGGGGTAAGGAGAAATTACTAAAATGCCCTTTCGGCTTGTATTTACGAATATAGGAAAATATTACTTTGCATCGCAAATCTATACGCGGTAACTTAGTCTCGCATCACTGTGCTATCGCAACAACTTACTGGTCCTGATGAAAATGATCATAACTTTTCGCTCGGGTATCGGATTAAGGCGAAATTGACATCTTTGGAAATATGATTCAATTATCTATAATTTGGTGGGTTTTGATCTGAAAAATTCCAAATATATCAAAAGTTATACACATTCAAAGTTGACCCTTGTAGAATTAAATACCAAAATTTGGCCGAATCAAAGGCTCTTAGCTCAACTTTGCTCTAAGTGATTTCTATGAAGATTTTTCACCTCATAAGCACTTCACACACTAAGATAAAGATCATGACACATGTATTCTTATATAAATTATGGTATTAGAGTTTACACATGTAGAAACGACGATTTGATTTCTAGCACAATAATACGGGGTGTTACATTATCTACCCCTTGAAATCATTCATCCTCGAATGAGACTGGTTAGAATGAGAATACTAAGGTAACTGCAACCATATACTAAACATGTATGACTTGGAAAATGATCGCGTAACTGAGTCTGAGCATGATATATGAACTGAACTGATTTCGTACATGGATGCAATGACATGAGAATGGTTATAAGGCTGAGACAGAAACGAGAGAGTCAACTTATGGGTAACCATTACCTCAGGCTGGATTAGGTTTCGTGAAGAAAATTTGAGAGGTTTAGGACATAAAATTCAAGGTATTACAACATCTTTCCCTTGGGATCATTCGTCCCCTGAATGATACTATCTTGCCTGAAATACTAAGAAAAGGTTGAGATGATGCACGAGACACTTACGAACTGAATCATGAGTGAATATCTGAATCTGAAACATGATGCATGAACAGAACTGAATCCACAATTTACATGGATGTGAAAAAATTACCTCTTGGAGTGTCCATACTCATGAAACTTCAGATAGTAAGACTAGATAGAAAGATGAAAAAACCATAGGAACTTGTCTATCCGACTGCTAAGCTAAATTTCTGGCAATACGAACTGAATTATATTGAAAACTTATACTCAACTTGAGTATTTCTTCAACACTCTTTCTAAGAAGTTCTAATAATGATAGGAAGCAAAGAACTTGGGCATGTTCTGAATAAGATATATGAGTAAGGACTCTTAATATGGCTATAGCTCTGTAACATGGAACATAGACCTATGAAACATAAACTAGGATAGAATTACTAGGCCTTAGGCAATGTAACTGCCTAATTTAAGTTTAACCTCTCTCCTTAAATACTCGCATAGGTATGTATAACTACTCCAACAAAAGTTTGAGTTGAACTAACTGCTCTCACCATGTTCAATCCTAACTCGTAATTACAAGGTACTACACATAACACCATAATGCTAGTCTCAACTATGAATTTAATACCCCATACATTTTCACAACTTCTCATCTCAAGAATCATTCTTCTTACCACCTTAACAACTAAATTTAGCCTCTTACTAGGAATTTACTAGCGCACTATGCACCCATACACTTACATACCAACATGACATTAAAGCCTATCATTATAACTGCCTACGAACTTTTAGGCAAACACCCATAAAAATATCTTTCTCATATTCTCTAAACCTCTATCAATAATAACTTTCTTGCACCATTCTTACTAAGACACAAAAAAAAAATTTCAACTAACCATGACATATACCAAAGGTTTTGCCTCAATCTTCCTTTACTCTTACAACCTTAAATAAAACAAACATATTACAATCTTTCCTTAACATAAAATATTTACTCTCTCCCATCTAAGAAATTGTCCATCACCACTATCTTTACATAAAGAGAGGTCACTGAAAGTTTGAAAATGTGGACCTGAAGCATAAAAGAATACTATGCATAACTTGGACACTTAACCGGGGCCTGAGGAAGAGAGTATCCATGACATGGATTAACTACTGAGATCAGAACTGAGGATATACATGACATAATCTGAAATTCACTGGTCATTAAGGGTGTACCATGAGTACCTGGAACTGAGCATTCTGTAAAGCATAAGTACATGAGTTCATAATTTCAGGGAATATGATTTGTACTGCTAAGTGAACTAGAACTCCTCATACTAAGAACTGGGAGCGTATATAATTCTATGGAAAGTGCATGAATATGAGATATTATCATGGAGCTGACATGTAAGGCATGAGTAGATATCGTGATAACTGAAGTACAAAACTTTTCACTGAGATAAGATGGGTCAGACATCTTTCTCCCCTACTATTGCTCTACAACACACCAACCTCACTACTAGAATCTGAGAGACTGACTTGGTTCCTTTTTTCTATCATCTCTTCCTTAGCTTTAAGCTATCATTCTAAGTTTGTAGGCCCCTTTTAATAAACTCTAGATTGAATTGAAACCACTTTACTCTAGGAACCGAGATATAACAATACACATAAATAATAAACTCAACCTAAAAGACTACACCTGAAAGTGTAAAACCCGTTGCTAGTACTTTCTTCTGAGACACAACTGTTATCTTTCTATAGCCTCAATAGTCATCATTAGTAACTCAAACACTAATTAACTTACAATCTGCATAAGTATCACCATACCCTGAGTTCACACCATCTAGAATTTTAACTCTTCGTTTTATTAGCTCAATCTTCCATAATTCAAACTTAGATTTTAACACTTAACATGGATATCCCCAAGCCTTTAATAACCTTACTAACTTCTTTCATAGCCTACTAATATCACATCTCTAAACTTATATTTTTTTCCTAAACCATGAAAATTATTATTACACTAACATACCCAACATCATCAACCTATAACCCATAAGTTAGTTGATAAGAACATCATATACTACATAGCCTCATTCACACTTAACAACTCAAGGGTACTATCTAAGCACACACACTGTTAAAAATTAGAATAATAAAATCCCATATCACCTTGGGTACACCTTTAGATCATACACATATCATCATACTTAATTTTAAATCGACAACTTAAATTCTTGCATACACTATTTCAAGTTTACTGATTCACTTTTCATACAACTAGCCCCACGGATACATAATCTACTAAATCCAGATAAACACTATCCCTACTTTACTGCTGCTAAACTTCTGGGTTCATGCTTTTAACTCTGGATCATATGCTGTCATAGTATTCTGAGAAGGGATCTGAGGGCACATAAAACATTAGCTTAGTGCATGAATTTCATGAACATGAATGAAATCTTTAAAACTTCAGAACTTAAAAGTACTAATGGGATACTTTTGAGCCTGCATACAACCCCATAACTGTCTGTGGCACTGTCTGAGAAAACTCTATCTATAAGAATTTAAGCTGGCTATTTCTATTACCTTTAGAATAAGGAAAAGATTTTAAGAATGGTTTAACGTAAGAATCTGCACAAGTTCCCTTATTAAAACTTCAACAACATGATCTAAGACATAAAAGACGGGAAATATTTTTTAAATGCCATGTAGCCTCTTGAAAAAAGTACAGACGTCTCCATACCATTCAGCAAGACTCTACTAGACACGACTTCATAGACATCCTAGTAAACTTGAAATATGGGCTCTAATACCAAGTTTGTCATGACCCGAGACTACCCCCTAGTCGTAACACGGTGCTTGGAACTACAAGTGATCCCAAGCTAACCCATGAACTAGCATACTACTTAAGCAACTAATTTAGAATATATAAAATATCTAAGTTTGTTGTGCAGAAATAAAATTATGGCATAATCTGGATAATTATAATAGTGATAAAGTTTACATCCTGATAAAACTGAAGAGAGAACTGGAATTCACATTTCATGACTCTGACTTACTATCTATGAAGCAATGTAAATAGCTTGGACATGCCTCCAATTACCAAAAATAAATACATATGAATAATCAAAGAAAAGTACATGAACTACTACTAACTGGAGTCCCCAAAATAAGAGAACTCATCACTCGTTGGCTGGAAGCTACAAACTATCTGATTATGCTGTGTAGGCTAAACTGGTACCTATATTATGAGATGATGTAGCACATAGACATATATATATATAGATCAGTACTTTTGGAATGTACTGAGTAAGTTGGGGTGAATGCAATAAGTAAAACTAATTTAATACATAATCTTAAAACAAGCATGCCAAGTATAGATGAACAAACCAAGAGACTGAAATAACTAATCGCTGAAGCATCTTAAAACATGAGTAACAAACATGATTTGATAAGCTAGTGAATCACTATATTTAGTTTCTTAAAACTTTACTTTTGTATAATAAGTAGGACTGAAGCTGGGAAGTGGTTAATCATGAATATTGCATGTAAATCTAAACATATTGTAGAACTATACTAAGGATCATGTATGAATTTTGGGTTTGAAACAATGGGACAAAAATTGACATAACTCGAGGATATGAATATACCAATATAATGAGCAAGAATGCATGAACATACAAAACCAAACATAATATGTACTTAGATGATCTGATTATTTGAATAACTGATGCCTGTGTGACTAAATGATTGAAATTTATGTAAAGGGATAAATAATGTCTATATACTGAGTAGCTGATATTTGAATATGCACTAACTAATTTATGAACACTAAATAGATAATGGCTAAATGCTGAGTAACTGACATCTGAATTCTGATCAACTGACATCTGAATACTGATTAACTAGTATTCGTATATTAATTAACTAATATCTGTATTCTAATAAGCTAATATTTGTATATTGATTAACTGATATTTGAATGTTGATCATATAATATTGAACTGTACTTAGTCTGAATAACTTGACTAAAACTGTGGGAGGTATCATGTAACTGACATACCCCAACCTGAGCTAATCGGGGTCCAAGCTATAACCATAGTTGGAAGGGTGTTAGTACCGTGCCACGGGTACTAACACTCGCTATGTGGATCCACTAAACTGATGTCCCAAAGGACTAACTCGAGGATCTGAATATACCAATATACCGAGCAACAATGCATGAACATAAAAAACCAAATCTAAGTAAAGGAATAACCAATGTCTATATACTGAGTAGCTGATATTTGAATACGGACTAACTGATTTATGAACACTGAATAGCAGATGATTTAATAAAGAATAACTGACATCTGAATACTGATCAACTGACATCTGAATACTAATTAACTGGTATCTGTATATTAATTAACTAATATATGTATGCTAATAGACTAATATTTGTATACTGATTATCTAATTCTGAATGTTTATCATGTAATATTGAACTGTACTTAGTCTAAATAACTAGACTAAAATTGTGGGAAGTATTATTTAATAGATATGCCCCAACCTGAGCTAATCGAGGTTCAACCTATAACCCAGTTGGAAGGGTATCAGTACTATGCCACGGGTACTAACACTGGCTGTGTGGATTCACTAAATAGATATCCCGAAGGACTAAGGAGACACCCTCTACTGGCAGGTGCTCTCATGAGATATGTGTCAACCCTCAACTGGCAAGAAAACATCTTAAACCTACGTTGGCTACGTATTTATGGAACTCAGGGATTACTTCTAAGGGTCACACCCTCTACTGGCAGGTGAGCCCCCATCCCTGTGTTTGCTCAGTGCTAAATCCTACTTCCAACTTAAAGACACTGAAATACTAACTAGTGTATGCACTGATAACTGATAACTGATAAGCTCAAGTCATGGTATTCTAAAAATAACCGTGCATACAGATTCTGAGGTAATTATAAATATATAAACTGATAATTCTCAACATGATCATGGTGTTCTGAATATGACATTAAAACCATGGTCTGACCAACTTGTTACTTAAAAAATAAAAATCATGTAAAATAAAAGGTATTAGGTGTCATAACCCGCTAACACTGAATGACCATAAAATACGATAACAAAGCTTTAAAACTATAGTATGGGATCATGGTTCAAAGACCCAAAACATAGACATTTAATCAAACATGTGAAAATCATGAACTTGAATATGTGAATGTATTAAACATGAGAAATCAATATGATTACATGGCTAAATTCATAAATTGGGGGTTTAATATAAAATTCACTTGAGTATGACATGTGAAATTGAAACTTGAAGCATGAGATAATCTAACTTTTCATGAAATCATCCTTGGGCATGAATTGAATCAAATTACTAAGAAAATACCTAATTTAAACTCATCTTGAATATGTGCAACTTCATAAAAGGGGAAAACTCATATTTTTAATCAAAGGTTTTTGGGCTCTATGGGTGAAAGGACCCATGGATGAACACCCACATACCTTAATTGAATGAATTCTTGAAGAAACCTGAAATTGAAACTTGAACCCTTGAATTCTTGAGGAAGAAATCTTGAATCTTGGGACTTGAATGAAGAACTTGTGAAAGAAACTCTATTCTTGATGTTTTCTTGAAGATTCTCGTACTTAGAAGCTTGAATTCTTGGATTTCTTGGGGAAAAGGGATTGGATTTTTGTTGTTGGGAAGGGAAGAGTTTAAATATAGATTTGATGATGAAAAGTGGGCAAATAATGCCCTTTTGGTGTTTTAATCCATCAATTGGGTGCTTGGGGCAAGGGGAATTGACTAAAACGCCCTTTGGACTTGTATTTATGAATGAAGGAAAACATTACTCCTCATAGTGGAGATTGAAGTGGTAATTGAGTCCCTCGTCGCATCGCTATTATGACATTAGTTCTGACAAAAATGATCATAACTTTTCACTCGAGTATCAAATTAAGGCTAAATTGGTATCGTTGGAAAGATAATTCAATTATATATAATTTGTGGGTCTTGAGATAAAATTTTTCACATTTATCAAAAGTCATACACGTTCAAAGTTGACCCTTGTAGAATCAAATACCAAATTGGCCGAATAAAGGCTCTTAGCTCAACTTTGCTCTAAGTGATTTCTATGAAGATTTTTTACCTCATAATCACTTCACACACTAGGATAAAGATCATGACACATGTATTCTAATATAAATTGTGTAATTAGAGTTTACACATGTAGAAACAACAATTCGATTTCTAGCTCAAGAACGCGGGGTGTTACAATAAGGACCCCACAAATGTAATGCCTCCAAATCTTTAAGGCAAAAACAACTGCTGCTAACTCAATATCATGGGTTGGATAATTCTTCTCATGGGGTTTAAGTTGCCAAGAGGCATCGTCTATGACCTTACCTCACTGCATAAAAAATAGCCAAGACCAACTCTATCAACATCACAGTAAACTACAAACCCATCTAAACCCTCAGGTAGAGTCAATAATGGAGCAGAAGTGAGTCGAGTCTTCAACTCCTAAAAACTCTTCTCACATTAATCTGACCACTAGAATTTAACTTTCTTTTAAGATAATTAAGACATAGGGGAAGAAATAAAAGAAAATCCTTCAACAAACAGTTTGTAGTAACCAGTTAAACCAAAGAAACTCCTGATATCTCATGGAGAGATGGATCTAGGCCAGTTTCTCACTACTTTGGTCTTTTGAGAATCAACTCAAATGCCATCACCAGAAATGATGTGATCAAGGAAAGCTACTGATCTTAACCACAATTCACACTTGCTGAACATAGAAAATAACTGGTGATCCTTAAGGGTCTGCAATACAATCCTCAAATGGTCTGCATGATCACCTTCATTACTAGAATAGATGAGGATGTCTTCCACAAAGACTATGACGAATGTGTCCAAGTACTGCTTGAACACCCTGTTCATCAAGTCCATAAAAGTTACAGGAGCATTTGTTAGTCCAAAAGATATAACTAGAAATTCAAAGTGACCATACTGAGTTCTGAAGGCTATCTTTGGAATTGCACATTCTGTGATTCTAAGCTGATGATAGTCGAATATAAGGTCTATGTTAGAGAAATAGGTTGCACCCTGAAGATGGTCAAATAAGTCATCAATTTGGGAGAGAGGATATTCATTCTGGATTGTGACTTTGTTTAACTGACGGTAGTCTATGCATATTCTGAGGGAACCATCTTTCTTGGACGCGAAGAGAACTAGATCACCCTATGGAGAAACACTAGGCTTGATAAAACCCTTATCTTAGAGGTCTTTTAATTGTTCCTTAAATTCTTTTAGGTCAACTAGAGCCATTCTGTAAGGTGGAATTGAGATGGGTTAGGTTTCTGGAAGGAGTTCTATTTCGAAGTCAATTTCCCTTTTGGGAGGAACTCCAAGAATATCTTCAAGGAACACTTTTGGAAACTCATTCATAACTCAAACTGACTCAAGACTCAGAGTTTTAGAAGGTGAATCCTTGACTCGAATAAGATGGTAAATACAACCCTTGGATATTATCTTTCTTGCCTTAAGATAGGAGACTGGAACTGTACTATTCTATTTCTACAGTACTACCCCTCCATTTAATAACAAGCTTATTAGGAAAGTGGAACTGTACTATTCTATTTCTACAGTCAACTGAGGCATAGAACGAGTAGAGCCAATCCATGGTAAGAATGACATCAAAATTAGTCATCTCTAACTCCATAAGGTTAACTGAAGTGACTTTTTGAGACACTATGATTGGGCAATTTTTGTATACCATCTGGCTACAATAGAACTACCCACTGGGCACTAAGAAGGAATCTTCTAATATATTGGGACTGACACCAAAGTCTACATCTATATAAGTAGTCACAAAAGAAAGTGAAGATTCAGGGTCTAACAATGCATAAACGTAAATGTGGAAGAATTCTAACGTACCCGTCACCACATCAGGGGAACTTTTCTATTCTTGTCGAGTCTAGAGAGCATAAAGTTAGTTTTGACACTGCCTACTAGTGGCACTGGAGGTGGTTCCCTACTGAGTCAGGTGACCTATTAGAGCTGATAAAAAATTAAACTGAGCCTGCTGATGAAAATCCTTTCTTTTTTGGGAAACCACTAGGCAGTCCTTGATCCTGTGGCCTGGCTTGAGACATCCAAAATACATATCACTACCTTCCCTGCACTCTCCTTGATGATTCTTACCATATCTCCTACAAAGTAAGTTGATGCGACCACTATTTAGGATACCCTAGGACTTAGAGATTGGCACTCTATCCTAATTGTCCTGCCAGAACTTAGGCACAGGTGCACTGGCTGAAGATGGGGCTAGAGAAAAAAATTTATGGCAGAACTGAGAATGACTCCCACTATTAGACCTTTTTTATGAGAAGTTGAAGCTACCGGTTTTGGTCATTTTATTCTCCTTTTCCTTATCTTTGCACTTCTCTTTCTCAATCGGCTGAGCATGAACCATCAACCTAGAAAGGTCTATCTACTTAATCAATATGGCTATTTTACACTCCTTGACTATATCATCTAACACACCAGACAAAAAGTTACTCATTCTAGCCCTAGAATCAGCCACCATAGTTAGAGCATACCTCGCCAACTGGGTAAAGTTAAGTGAGTACTCTTTCACACTCATGTTACCCTGCTTTAAATTTATAAACTTCTGCACTTTGGCCTCCCTCAACTCAAGTGGGAAAAACTATCTTAGAAGGTTGTAAAAAACTCCTCCCAATCTATAGGTCCTGCCTCAACACCTCTGTCCTCCTTCTACTGTTTGAACCAAGTATGAGTCACTCCTTACAATTGGTAAGCAGCTAACTCAGCACTCTCATTAGCAGTAACACTCATGATATTTGTCACTTTCTACACACCATCAAGTAGCTCCTACAAATCCTCCTCATACTTGGATCCGAAAAATAATTGAGGATTTATTCGAGTAAAGCTGTTGTCGATCTTACTACTGGATTGGCTGGGGCAACAACCTGCTGGTTATTCTTAGTAGCCACAGTTTGGGCCAAAATAGTGAAAGTGGTCCTAAATTTAGCATGGTAAATATATTCGTTTAGAGGGTCTTCCTAAACAAGTGGTGGCGCAGAATGATTCCCGTTCCTTCTTACTTTATTTTTTCTGGGTGGCATTGTCTATAAACGGATGAAGGATGATTTATAAAGTAAATTCAATCGAGCTCACATTTTTTTGCATGACATGAATACTAAAAGATGGGAAACTTTCCTAAAACTCTTCATAGCCTCTTTCCCATAAGTGTAGCGCGCTTCACACCCTTGCACAAGACTCTACTCAACACAGCTTTCAGACACCCTAGGACACGTTAAAACCTTAGGCTCTAACACCAAGTTTTGTCATGAACCAAGATTACCCTCTAGTCGTAACATGGTTCTTAAGGCCACAAGTGACCCCAAGCTAACCCATGATCTAGTGTCTTCTGTGAAAACTGAATGAAGCAATAATAAAACATCATATATGGAGGCTAAACTGATAAAATTATGTCAAGGTGTAATATTGAAACAATACCCAACATATCTTAACTTCTAATAAAACTAAAAGCAAGCCTAAACATCTGAATGCCTCTAAAACATAAGGAGTTGATAGGACAAACCCCAACTAACTCCGACTAACTGAAATAAAGGAAATACTGAAAATAACTACAATTAACTTGTCCTCTATGGATGAGGACTCACCACAACTGCTGCTGAGTGATACTGAACCGACTAAGGGCTATCGAGGAACTGAGTGCATAACCTATATTGTGAAATTAATATAACACAAAAGAGAGTATATGGTCAGTACTTTGAATGTACTAGTATGTGAGATAATGACTAACTAAAGCACATATAAATACTGAGCATGAATGCATAAACATGTAGAAAATGAATGCAAGAACAAGTAAAACATGTATTGAAAAATTCTGTAAAATTGACTGACTGAATAGCTGATAAACTAAACACTTGGTCATGCAAACCTGAACTGATATAATTTGAGTAATAAACTAAAATTGTGGGAGCTATCATGTAACTGACATGCCCCAATCTGAGTTAATCATCATCCAACCTGTAACCCCAATTAGAAGGGTGTTTGTACCTTTCTAGGGGTACCAACACATGGCTAACGATGTGGATATAACAAAGTTGATGTCCCAAAGGACTAGGGTGTCAGTCCTAAACTGGTGGGTGAACCTAAGAGAGTGTCATTCCTAAACTGGCTGGTGACATCTCAGAACCTACGTTGGCTTCATACTTCTAGAACTTAGGGACTTCTACTAAACGTCTCAGCCCTCTATTGGAGGGAGAGCCTTCATCCCTAGGTTTGATCGATGCAAAGTCCTACTCCCAACTGAAAGACACTGAAGCGTAAGCTGGTACATACATTGATAATGAATATGCTCAAGTCATGGTATTTTGAAAATAATAGTGCATGCAAAATTTGAAGAAATCATGAACGTCTAAACTGATGTGTTTAGCATGATGTAATATTGTTGAGTGCTTTTTATGACAATGTTATAAAATTTATGAGATAAACATGATATAAGTAACTTGCAATCTTTAAAAAAAAACTATAACATGCAAGATCAACTAGGTATCGGGTATTCATAACCCTCTAACACTAAATAATACTTTAAATACAATAACATCATTTAAAATACTGTAAAAAAATTCATGATTCAAAGACCCAAAACATAGGATATATCACTAAGTTGATGAAATCCATGATTATGACTATGGGAATATATTAAACTTATGAGGACAACATGCTCACATAGTTTATTTCAGAATTTGATAAATTGACATAATATCAACTGAACATGATATGGATGACGGAGATTATGAAGTGTAAGAGTATAATTCACAGGGGGAAACACAATGTCAACGTTCGTACTCAAAACTATTAGGAGAAATCAAGTAAATTCATATTTAATATTGAAATTTTATAAAATGAAGGAAACGGGTTTATACTTGAAAAAAAACAAAGAATTCTAGGGACTCAATGGGTGGAAGGAACCCATTGATGAATATCCCATTTACCTGAGTTGCTTGAATTCTTAAAGAAAACTCAGAACTGGGACTTTAGATGGTTGAATTCTTGGACAAAGCTTTGATTTTTTTTTTTGTGTTCTTGAGGATGGGAGGGAATTGATTATTGTTAACTAATGAAGAATTGGGCAAATAATGCCTCTCTTGGGTGTTAAATCATGAATTGGGTGTTTAAAGAGTAGGGAAAAAGACAAAAATGTCCCTCACCCCTTTAAAAAAGTTGTGGGATTTACACAACCTCCATGAATTGGCTATCTCGAATGCTAGCCTCCGTGACACGATGTGTATTGCGGAGACTAACCTCTATGACACGATGTATATCCCAGTGGGCTAGTCTTCGTGGCACGTTTAAATGCGGAGACATACAGCCTTCGTGGTCAAAAAATAATCCGAACCACTTTCGAAAATTCCAAAACTCTCCTGGATGACCCCTTTAACACCCCTAAACATATTTCAACTCATAAATCAACGTTTCAAACTCGAGAAGGCCAAAAATAAAATGTTTGAAATCTTGGGGTGTTAGAATGGCCATGTCACTTGTACTTAGTATAAATTAGATGGATTGGGACATCTAAACATGTGACGAATAGCTGAAAACTAGTCTAGGATCTTGTGGGGTATTCCAGTCCAAGACTAATTTTTCAATTCTAAAAGCTCTCAAATAGGGAAATAGGCTTAAAATCCAAACAAATAGTCTGAAAACTAAACTGACAGTCCTGACAAGACATAAATAACTTGTAGCTGTGATGAGAAGGAATGAAACACCAAAAACAAGTTGAAATGGAAAAATAACCTAGAGGGTCATTACAATATTCATTACCAAAAGGACTTTCATCCTTGAAGGAAAATGGATAGAAAGAGCCTAATATCTTTAAAGGATAAGTTATTGGGCCTATAAGCCTCGTGCAAGACTCTTTAGATAACCTTTAAGACTAACCAATGCTTCCAAGGGATTTTACTAAAGGTATCCCTTTTTCATTCACAACCTTAGTTCACTTATCAAGAAACCAAAAACTTATTCTTAACGACCAACTGGACTCCAACTAAATGAGCTCAATTGAAGCACGCAAGCACAAACAACAAGCATACTGACATCACACTGATACAAGCACAACCAATAAGATACTTAACCAGGGTATAGACAACCTAAGGCACGAATCATACAACCAACTCCAAACTCCAAATATAATATTCCCTTGTCTTTCCAGACCTGTTGTCCACTCTAAACAATGTAGTAGCTCTCCAACATCATTCGAGCTTAATTTGCAAAATCATATTATGACCAACCTTAAAGGAAAGAGTTGATACACTAAGAATCCACATAAATTAATTAATTAACAATGTCCATCAGGTTCTACCTAAATACTCAAATGATGATAACCAACATCTATGATTTCTGCCAAACCACCAATCGGTCCCGATGACCCTCGAGGGCTAATGGTCGCGAGTTTAAAGCACACTCTCTCAAAATCAAATGAGTCACACAAAAATTCCCCACCAAGTATTGGTGAAACCACATTAATCCCAACTCAGCACACTTTTCTTGCTGACTAGACTTCCAAAAGATTGCCAAAAACTAAGAACCAAGGTCAAAAATAGTAAAAACCAACACTATGTTCCAATAGACCATCTTTCTAACTTCTATCAAATACAATCACTTAAACTGAAATATCAGAGCTAATAAGTAATGAGTATGCCTATTCAACCTGTCAACAAAGACTCAATTGAGTCAAACCTCAAAATGAGGCTGCAACTAAATTACGTAATCCATAACTATAATCTCAACACTAAAGCTGGACCACTCGGACTCAACTATCCAAATTGATCTTGTTGATGAGTAAGCATCAACATAAATATATCTGTCACAACTCTCTAGTCGTAATTTTAAAAGTCAAAAATTACAACTGGAGCTAATAATTCTTCACGAAAGTAAAATACCCAAATGGTTATCTCAAGGGAAAAAATTAAAATATTGTCAAAGAACATAACCACAACTAAGACAAACCACATGCTAAAGACACCAGGAATCAAATCCACATTTGTTAAGGGACATATCACATTAAGCATACCTAGGAACTTACTAGCACTAAAAAGAGCCCAATTGATAGCAAAACCTTGAGCAACATAGAAAATATAATTAAATCTTGATTCTGGTAAAACAATACTTAATACATGGCAACGAATACTTGCTTCCAAAAGACACCCGCTTTGGTTACCAATAACTGATGCCTAAGAACATACCACCAAGCAAAAGCATACCATGAGGTCATATCAGGATGAATAATTCTAGAAATGAGAATTTCTAAATTGACCTATTTAAACCTTTGTCAGCTCAATAGAACTATAAGTGACATTAAATAAAGAACAGAGTACCCATATCAACACCAACACCAAAATCAAGACAAAGACCAGGTGATGAACTAGGTAAACCATAAGAATAAACTCAACATAGTAATCTTAGGAATAAGCCTTAGAATAAGTATTGCTAGTGCTAATATCACAACAAAACCATGGAAGGCCAAACCTTCATTCCCATAAACCTTTAAAACAGCTGATCTAACCTTGCTAATAGTAGGGAAAACCATCAAAGAAAGGTTCTAAACCAAACAAATAATAATTGGAAGAAGGGATACAAACCATCTAATCTAACCATTTATCAAGTATTGATCAATCAAAGTTAAAAATAACCATAATAATAATAGTTAAAATTGTAGGTGGCATAAAATGAAAAATAACCAGTGCAACTCTAAGATCACATCAAATCTATATACCAAAGGAAATGGAATTTACCCAAGCACTATACCCCAAATAAAACACAACACCAATCCATTCAATCCATTACTAAAAGAAAATATCTACGTGGGTAGTTATACATATGTAAGTCAACACAAAAGGCTCACAACAATCAGTGTAGTAATATCAAGGCATAAGAACACTGATGGACATAAAAACTCTAACTCAATTCATATAGAAACTAAAAGATAGTAAATCAAAATTGCACCTATAACATCTAAAAATGAAGCCATAGTTCCTGACTTGCCCAAAGAAGTATGAATCTAAATGCATCAGACACTAAGCTGAGCATATGAACGACAACTTATAATACCAAGGGCGATGCCTCTATTCGAAGATGGCATAACTCAATGAGACTAATCTGACTGACAAATAATCCCTCACTTGGGACACTTTCTAGACTAATAATCGATCTCTCTATATACATAACAAACCCAGGTCTAACCTGGCGAGCAACATGAGTTGACCCTTACTGGCTGACTAACTCATGCCTAGGGCACTCTCTAAACTACTGACCAATATCCCCATAGTCAAAAAATTCCCCTAAAACTCTCTGATGTAATGTACTTGCTAACCTAGAATAGACTCCATGACCTAAAGACCTATAAATCCTGCTTGGAACTCTACAAACTGAGACCACCACCATTTATTAGAGAAATTTCTTAAAACACCCTAAATTTATTACCCTTGTATAATCCTTGAGCTTTGGGCTCACTGTCCTGGTTACGACTAGACCCTATGAGTCGTAGGGTGTCCTAACGAGTCATTGGGATAGTCATAACCAAATCAAAAAGTTTGTAGCTTGATTCTGCTATGAGTTCTAGTGGCTCACTAAGATCCGTAAAGATATGTTATAAGTTATAAGGTATAATCAAAGGGGGTCCAGTGTAAGTCTCAATTTGGGTTCTGTGTTGACTACGACTGGACCTTACGAGTCGTAGGATCTTATTATGGGTTGGTTGGTTGAGTTGTAAGGATAAAAATATAGGGTGCCTTTGTGGTATTGCCTTGGTTATGACTTATGGTGATGAGTCTTATGGAGTGGATACAATTCAATGGTCGACTCATAACCAAAGGTGACCTTTTTTAGTTTTTAGGTTGGGAGAGCTTTAGATATTTCCCACTTAAAACCCTTTTGACCCCACATCCATAAAATAATTTTAGGGCATTCATTCCACATTTTAATGGATTAAACACTCTTATTACTCTCTCTAAATCCTCTCAAGTAAGTCAAGCTATGGTTTCACCAATTTGGTCATCTAAGGGCTCAAGGTTTGATTTCTTACCATGAAACCTTGTAATTCAGGCTTGTGACTCTACCCTTTAATGTAATATCTCTACTTCATGAAAGTACATAGTTATTTATATGATTTAAACAATTGTTTTTTGACATAGTTAAGGGTTTTGACATTAATAGTCAATTAAATATTTTCCCATGGTTTTATGATACATTACTTATGGTTT
The DNA here is from genome assembly GCA_030864215.1 of Capsicum pubescens. Taxonomy (NCBI): domain Eukaryota; kingdom Viridiplantae; phylum Streptophyta; class Magnoliopsida; order Solanales; family Solanaceae; genus Capsicum; species Capsicum pubescens. The sequence goes on from CM061539.1 coordinate 79,374,011, forward strand.
TAAACTTGTGGGTGCTTGGGTATGGTGGATAAAACTAGAGAATTATGAATTTCCCAAACTTATGACTTTTGAAGTGGTTATCACCCCAACCCCATGATGTGGAATTAGTTTTTAATCATGAGAAATATGGGAATTTGTGAAATTAAACTAGTCTTAAACTATTGCATAATATAAAAAGGTATTTGACACAATAGTCTGATTTAATGAACAAAACGAGTTATTCTCCCCAAGTTAATGGAAATTATTTTGGCATGATGTTATTACCTTAAAAGTGTAGTTGGTATGACGATACCAATAATGTATACCTTAATGTGAAACATGGTTTAATGAATGGGAATATATGGTAAATGTTTTAATTGGGCTTTAAAAGAGGGTTGTGTAGATGAGTCATGAAAGTGGAGGTCTAAGTGACCGATACTGGAAACCATGCTATCTGGTGCGAGGGTCGTTATGGCTTGAGGGTTTGATTCCCCTTGCTCAAACCAGGTATTCGATTCCACCTTATTTTTATTATTATAATAATTAGAGGGTTTGAGTCCCCTATCTCACACTTATGATCGGGTGCTTAAGTCACCTTAGTATATGATTAGAGGGTTTGACTCCCTTGTGCATATATAATGAGATTATTCTTTGATTTATGTGGCTACTCGCATTGGGGCCCAACCAGTGGGGTGAGAACTGGGGACCATATAGCCCCTAAGTACTATTAATATGATGGTTGAGCTACACAATCCAGACTAATATTTTAAAATGTATGTTAAGCCTTGTTCCCTACCTCGACATGTGATATATATATGTGTGTATATGTATTTGATAATGTGCATGGAATTTTGTATAATTTAAATTGTTATCATGGCATTATGTTATTCCCTATCCTTGAGTTACATGCTAGCATTCTAATCGTTAACAGTCTACGTACGCTATATCCCCACTCGATGTAGTACTTGGCCATTCTACTTCTCCTTCTCAGTGATTGCAGATTGATTGAGAGTTGACTTGATGTGGTGATCTTCCATACTTCAGAAGGCTCTATTTTAGGATTATATTTTCTTTTGAGTTATAGATTATTGGATACTATTTTGGCTATAGTTGGGGGCATGTCTCGATACTTTATTTTTGTTCTATTTGATAGAGTCTTTGTTGGACTACTGTGGACTTGGGATGATTATATTTTCTTGTTATATGTTTAAAATTTATTCGACATGGGGTAAGGTGGTTGATGGTTTAGGTATTAGGGGTGGTCTCTAGCCCTTGTTGGATCTGAGATACCTGGCACGACCAAACCCTGATTTGGGTCATGTCATATTGGTATCAGAGCCACTCTTATGTCAACCTTGTTGATATGGGCCAGAGTTCAAACTAATTTTAGGCAAATCTCGGTTAAATGGGGCAAACCTCAATCCTGAGTCAAGGATAATCTCATTCAGTGGGGCAAACCTAAGAGAGGATGCTGAGTCTATAAGAGGGGTATATATAACAACCCAGCTTAGGATAAGGAATTCCATATCAGCAAAATACAAAAAAGATGTTGGGCATATAAGTAAATAGGCCTTTCACTCTAGTGACATATTTTAAAGTCGTACGGGCCTGGGGACAAAACAGAAAATATCACTAGAGTCTTGGGTTGTTACAAATGGTATCAGATCTTAGGTTTATGGTAAATTGAGTATCCACAAAGCCATTTCAAGTAAAGTCTATTTTATGGGTGTGTAGTGCACCATACTTATAAAGGATAGTCTACGAGATAGTTTGGAATATTTCCCTTTCTTTTTATTTTATTTTGAGCTATAGAGTCTAAGATCTCGAATATCTCTAATTCCAGTTTGTTCACCTTTCAGATCATGCCTTTGAGAAGATTTAATGTTTGTGGAAACCTTCCTATCCCATTTAAGGATAATAAAAATAGAGCTCATCCTACTCCAAAAGTTCAAACCTGATGTAGGGTTGCTGCTTTTGATTGCCCTAATTGAGCTCCATTGATTCCTCTTGTCCATTCTCAAACACCTTAGGCTGATGTATCTAATGCTAAGTTTTGCCAGTCGATCCATTTTCTTACACAGTTGGTTGCCTCTTACACTGAGCGTGTGGATTCTGTTGCTCCATCATCTGAGGCCATTAGATTTAACCAATTTATGAGGTTGAGTGCTTCTACTTTCACTGGTAAAAAGGTTGAGGAGGATCCTCAGGGTTTCATAGATGAAATGGAAAAGATTTTCTGCGTGATGCATATTATTGAGGTGGAAGGTGTAGAGTTTGCAACTTATCAATTAAAGAATGTAGTGCATCAGTAGTATGAAAATTGGGAGCATCTTAGGGGTGTTAATGCTGAGTCTACCTTATGAGAGGACTTTTCTAGAGCTTTTCTTAATCATTTCTTTTCTCGAGAGTTGAGGGAGGTGAAGGCTAAAGAATTTATGAATTGGAGGTAAGGCAAGATGACATTCAAGGAGTATGCCTTAAAGTTTCATCAGTTATCTTGGTATACTCTAGAGCTGGTGTCTAGCATGTGGGCTGAAATAAGGAAGTTTGCTTCTGGGTTGTCCCAAGATTTAATTTTAGAGAGTAAGTCTTCCCTGTTGAATAAGGATATATATATTTCTTAGACTATCCTTCTAAGGTTGCTTCTGGGTAAAATAAGATTCATGACGCCACTTCATCAGCTCTGGCACCAAAGAATATTACTTATACTTTTAGTACTGAAACTGGCCGAAATCTCTTGTACACCCTAACTACCTGCCAGGACTCTAAGGCATCCCCCAATGTCGTCATTGGTATGTAATGACTCTTTTCTCATGATGCGTATTTCTTTCTTGATCCAGGGTCTACATTTTCTTATGTGATCCCATTTATGGTTGTACATTTTGGTTTTGGTCCCGAGTGTATCCCTAATATCTTTTCTATTTTTACCGTGGTGGTGACTTTGTGGTTTTTAGAAGAGTCTATTGGGGTTGTCTTGTATCTGTTGGTGACAAATAAACTCTGGTAGATTTGTTAGAGTTAGACATGGTTGATTTTGATATCATACTGGTGATGGACTAGTTGCACTCGTGCTATGCCTCCTTAGATTATCGAACTCATAGGGTTATGCTTAAATTCCTTGATGAGCTGATCATTGAGTGGGAAAAGGGTTCTCTAGTGACTAAGGGAAGGTCCATATCATATCATAGAGCCCAAAGTTGATTTCAAAGGGATGTATTTATCATTTAGTCTAAGTTAAAGATTCTAACTCGAAGGGTCCTTTCTTGGAATCCATTCCCATTTTTAATGAGTTTTCTAAAGTTTTTTCTGGTGTCCCTCCCGATAGGGGAGATTGATTTTGGGATTAACCTTGTTCTGAACACTCATCCTATCTCTATCCCTTCTTATAGAATGGCTTCGGTCGAATTGATAGAGCTTAAGAAGTAGTTGAAAGACCTCCTTAATAAAGGTTTTATCTGTCCTAGAGTGTATCTATGGGGTACTCCTATTTTATTCGTACATAAGAAGGATGGTTCCCTTCAAAGGTGTATTGATTACCGATAATTAAATAAGGTGACTATAAATATAAGGTCCACTTACGAGGATTGATGATCTCTTTGATCAGCTTCAGGGTGCTAAGTTGTTTTCTAAGACAGATTTTTGGTCTGGGTATCATCAGCTAAAGATTAGGGAGGTGGATATCCTTAATACTGCCTTCCGAACCAGATATGGTTACTTTGAGTTCTTAGCGATGTATTTTGGGTTGACTAATGCCTTAACGACATTCATAGACTTGATGAATAGGGCCTTCTATCAGTTTCTAGATTTGGTTGTCATTATATTTATAGATGAAAATCTAGTGTATTCCAAGAGTGAGGTGGATCATGTCGATCACCTCCGTATTGTGTTGCAGACCTTGAAAGTTCAACATCTGTATGCTATGTTTTTAAAGTATGATTTTGGGCTGAAAGTTGTAACTTTTTTGGGTCATGTCATTTCTAGTGAAAGGATAATGGTGGATCCACAGAAAGTTGTAGTGGTTAAGAAGTGGCCTTGACCCATGACTCCAATCGATATTCAAAGCTTCTTGGGTTTAGTCAGCTAATATAAGATATTTATGGAAATTTTCTCGACTATAGCTGCTCCCCTGACTAAGTTGACCTAGAAAAAAGGTAAAGTTCTTGTGGTTTGATGTTCTTAGGGTAGTTTGGAGAAGTTGAAAGATATATTAACTTTAGCTCCAGTTTTGACCTTGCCCGAGGGTAATGATGGATTTGTGGTTTACTGCGATGCATCTCGTGTGGGACTTGGTTATGTGTTGATGCAGCATGGTAAGGTGGTGGCCTATGCTTCTAGGCTGTTGAAAGTGCATGAGAAGAATTGTTTGACTTATAACTTGGAGTTGTTGGCGGTGGTGTTCGCATTAAATCTTTGGCATCATTATTTGTATGGGGATCATGTTGATATCTTTTCTGATGATAAGATCCTGCAATATGTGTTCACACAAAAGGAGATGAATCTCACGCAAAAGAGATGGCTTGAGTTTCTGAAAGACTACAACATGAGTCTTCACTACCACCCAGGTAAACCTAATATGGTTATTGATGCTCTTAGCAGGTTATCCATAGGGAGTCTAGCTCATGTGGATGAGTAAAACCGAGAATTGGTAAAGGATATTAACCATTTGGATAGTTTTGGAGTTTATCTCTTGGACTCCAAAGATGGTGTTATGTTTGTTCATAAAGCGGCATGGTCATCTCTTGGTGCTGAAGTGAAAGAGAAGAAAGTGTTGGATCCTATCTTGATGCAAATCAAGAATAACGTGGTAAGGCAAAAACTGATAGCCTTTGAGATTGGTGGTGATGGTATCTTGAGATATCAAGGGATATTGTGTTCTCCCGATGTTGATGGGTTGCGATAAAGGATTTTGGTTGAAGCTCATGAGTCACATTATGCCATTCATCCTGGTTCGACAAAGTTGTATCATAATCTTAAGGAGATCCAATAGTGGAATAATATGAAGTGAGATGTAGCTAGTTTTATGGCTAAACGCATGGTGTGTCAACAAGTGAAAGTCGAGAACTTGCGACCCGGAGGGTTGTATCAATAAATTGAGTTATCTATATGGAAGTGGAAAGTGATCAATATGGATTTCATCACCGATCTTCCTCGGTCTCATAATTAGTTTGATTCAATTTGGGTTATCATAGACAAGATGACTAAGTCTGCTCACTTTTTGCCAATGAGGATGAATTTTTATTCTGGTGACTATGCCAAGTTGTTTATTGAGAAAATTATGAAGTTGCATGGGGGGCCTATTTCTATCATGTCAGATCATGGTACTTAGTTCTCATCACACTTTTGGTATTTGTTTTAGAGAGTTTGGGACTAAGGTGAGCCTTAGTACTGCTTTCCACCCACAATCGAATGGCAAGCATAAAGAACTATTCAGACTTTGGAATATATAATTTGGTCTTGCGTGATTGACTTGGTGGTAGTTGGGTTGATCACTAGCCTCTTATAGAGTTTGCGCATAATAATAGCTACCACTCTAGATTAGGATGGACCATTTTGAGGACTTGTATAGAAGGAGGTGTAGATCTCATATTGAGTGGTTTAAAGTTGGTAAAAATGAGTTGTTTGGCCCTGACTTGATTTACCAAGCCATAGAGAAGATGAAGGTGATTTAGGATAGTCTTAAGACTGCCAAAAGTCCTATGCGAATGTGAGGCATAGGGAGTTAGAGTTTGAGGTTGGCGATTGGGTGTTCTTGAAGGTGTCTCACACGAAGGGAGTAATGCGGTTGGGGAAAAAAAAGAAACTTAGTCCCTGATATATCGTCCCATACTTGGTCTTGAAGAGGGTTGGTATTGTTGCGTATGAGTTGGGGTTGCTTCCTAGTTTGAGTTCCATTCACCCGGTGTTCCATGTGTCAATGTTGAGAAAGTGTGTGGGTTATCCGTCGCTGATTATGCCTATCAAGGATATTGGTATTTTGGATTCCTTGTCTTATTAGGAAGTCCCTGTTGAAATCTTAGATCGACAAGTCCGTCGGTTATGAACTAAGGATATGGATATCGGTAAAGGTTCTTTGGTGGAACCAAAAGGTTGAGGAAGCTACTTGGGAAGCCAAAGAGGACATGAAGTCCAAGTATCCGTTCCTATACCTTTTTCCAAAAAATCGAGCTTAAGTTATGTTTTGTTCTGAACATATTTGTTTTCTGTCTTTATTAAAGAAAAGAGTAATTACCTTGGCATCTTTGTTTTCTAACTTTGTTAAAGGTAAGAGTAGAGGTATATGGAGTCAAGCCGTGCCTGTAATTTCCTTGTCCCATTATTCGGGGATGAATGATACAAGTGGGGGAGAATTGAAATACCCCAGATTTCTAGACCTTGGAAAATCCTTGATCTTTAGGATCATTTCCCTAGTTATGACTGGACCCTATGAGTCGTAGGGTGTCCTAACGAGTTGTTGGGATGAGTCGTAAATAAATCAGTAAGTTTATGTCTTGATTCTTCTCTGAGTATGAGTGTCTCACTAAGAGCCGTAAGGATACATTATGAATCATGAGGTGTAATCGTAGGGTGTCCAGTGTAAGCCAGAATTTAGGATCTATATTGACTACAACTGGACCTTACGAGTCATAGGGTCTCATTACGGGTTGTTTGGTTGAGTCATAAGGATAACATTGTAGTGTGCTTTGGTGGTACTTCATTGGTTACGACTCATGGTGACGAGTCTTAAGGAGTGGCTACGAGTCAAGGGTCGACTCATAACCAAAGGCGACCTTTTTCAGTTTTTAAGTTGGGGCACTTTAGACCTTTCCCACATAAAACCCTTTTGTCCCCATGTCCATAAAACACTTTTAAGGCATTCATTCCACACTGTAACGGATTAAACACTCTCTTTACTCTATCTAAATCCTCTCAAGTAAGTCAAGCTAGGGTTTTACCAATTTTTCCATCTAAGGCTCAAAGGTTGATTTCTCTCCGTGAAACCTTGTAATTCAGGCATGTGACTCTACCCTTAATATCTTTACTTCATGAAAGTACATGGTTATTTACGTGATTTAAAGCATTGGTTTTTGACATGGTTAAGGGTTTTGACATGAATAGTCAATTAAATGTTTTCCCATGGTTTTATAATGCATTACTTATGTTTTAATTATGGTTTTGAACTTGTGTGTGCTTGGGTATGGTGGATGAAACTAGGGAATTGTGAATTTCCCAATCTTATGACTTTTGAAGTGGTTATGTCCACCACCCCATGATGTGGAAATGGTTTTTAATTATGAGAAATATGGGAATTTGTGAAATTGAACTACTTTTGAACTATTGCATGATATAAAGAGGTATTTGAAACACAATGGTTTGATTTAATGAACAAAGGAAGTTGTTCTCCCCAAGTTAATGGAAATTGTTTTGGCATGATGTTATTACCTTGAAAGTGTAGTTGGTATAACAATACCAACAATGTATGCCTTAATGTGAAACATGGTTCAGTGAATGGGAATGTGTGGTAAATATTTTAATTGGGCTTTAAAAGAATGTTGTGTAGCAGAGTCGTGAAAGTGGAGGTCCAAGTGATCGATACTAGGAACTGTGCTAGCCTGTGTGGGGGTCGTTATGGCTTGAGGGTTCGAGTCCCCTTGCTCAGATCAGGTGGTTTAATTCCACCTTATTGTTATTATCAATGTAATTGAAGGGTTCGAGTCCCTAATTGGGATTTCCTAATAATTCCTTGTAGCCTCTCAAAGATAGGATGCAGATGTCTCCATAACAATCTTCAAGACTCTACTAGGCACTTTGCTCTTGAACTGACAACACGAGTGGGCGTTTGCTCTAATACTAATTTGTCACAATCCAATTCCTCTGGTAATTATGGCACCTACCATAATCCACCAGTAGGTAAGCCAACCTATAATCCAAAACAACGAGTAACAGGCTACCAACAGAAAAGAAGAATATAATGAGAAATTAATCCAATAAAGAGACTAATATAGAGAAGAAACCCCAAAACATTGTGAAGTCTATACAAAAATTACTAATAAAATAAGAGTACAAGATAAACATAATATATATATATACATATATATATATATACATACAAAATTATCATCAAAGTGCAAAATAAATATCAATCCAACAACTAAGAGAGAGTAGAAACAACCCTAGATGTTCAGAGATCACCCCAAATCTCTGTTCCATTGCATCTCTGCACAATGCAAACATCAGCAGCAAGAATTCGTACGGTGCTCTATAGGGTAAAAAAGTGTAGTATGGGTACCAAACACGAGATACTTGGTAGGCATCGACCGACTAAGCTCCAAAGATATTGCAAGTATAAGTAACTTATAAAATAGAAATATAAATTATAGATAACTATCAAAAATAGAAAAGTAAAGATAAACTAGCATACCCTACAAGTAATTTTGGACAAAGGTGCAATACAATAAATAACTAGCCAATACACAAATAAAGATTGAGAGAAGGATATATAGTAGCAGTACAAAGCTAAAAGGGTATATATAATAAGAAAAGATAAGGAACAAGACGGATATACAATAATACTATATATAGGACAAACACAAAGGCATTAACCTAAGGAAGCTAGCCTAACATCTCAATGATCATAACCCAATAGGAAAGATAACTCTATCATGAAATGAGTCTCTAAAAAATGAAACAAATCACAAAGTGATATAACAATAACAAATCTTACCATAATAAAGAGTAAAGGAACTCAGAAACGTACCTACAACCTGGGTACTAGTCCATAACTAGTCTGTCATGAACTATACAATAATAATAACTAAAAATAATGCAAATCGATAGCCCAAACTAATAATAACCTAACCTAGCCCCTAGAATCTTAGAAGGCACAAACAAACACTCAGAAAAAAGCAACCATAACCGTTACCTATACAACCCCCAATAATACAGATAGACACAAGTGCCAAACAATTATATTGGTGACAGGCAATGCACATAAATAAAAGAATTTAATGAAAAAGAATACCACTATAGCAACTAAGTGTCAAACTGTACCAAGTATAAATGCCTTATTCATTTCGCCGGGTCATAACATATGATCTATGGATATCACCTCTTCCAATACATGGTCCTCAAATAGAGAAATCTGTAGAGGCTCGAGATATATATATATACTGCTTGTCCCAAACTAGGACTTCCAATAGCTATAATAACAAATCTTCTCTATCTAGTACCAAAGAGAAATAAGAATATAAAAAGGTGCTCAAACTTTTTTTGGTTTAATTTTGGATTTTTATTAATTAATCAAAAAGAGTATGAATGGACCAACCCATCCAAATTACAACACAAAATAAAGCCACAACAGACTGGCCTAAAAAAATTAACCCAATCCATAACACACACATATAAAAATGTTGTAGGGTTTCCTATTTGAGCTAAGATCATCTCACTCCACTTTCACTTACTGCATCTCCTCCAATGGCTTTCTTCTTTAATATTTAATTCATTCTTCTTCTTCTGTGGGTCATCAACACAGTACCATGGTCTAGCTGAGGTGGATCCATCTCTAGCCAAAAGATTAAGAAAATTCCCCTTTTCTACCTCAATCTTTGTCTCTGTAATTCTGCTTAAAACTAATTTTTGCTCATTCACAGCTGAGTTCTCCAGAGTAAGGGATTATGAAATGATTTTTGGTGATAAGAAGTAGGGTCTAGTCTGCTGAGGTTTGACATGCAATCCTGGTAAGCTAATCCATCTATTATTTTTACCCTCTATTAATGGTACTTGAATATAACACAACACATCTTGACCAGTTATGGAAGGTAGGGAGATTAACATGAGAAGCTTGAACCCGCGTATAACTGGATGGTGTCAAAATCTCAGGCTGTTTGCAATAAAGATCTGACCAATGGCCCCCTAATCTACTGAGAGTCCTTTTTGTTGGCTGGTTTATCAGCCTAAGTAGAAAATCTTTTTTTTTGTTGCCCTGAATTGTTGATGTACAGTTGATGTATGTGGATAAACTTAGCATAGCCTATCCAGTCTATTTACTTGTTTGATATAGATAGCCTCAGGTAGAAAGATTGGTACTTATCACTGTTAATGATCCTTCTGCCTGAACTTGGAAGTTGATAAAATGTTGTATATGTGAATGTGTTTAATTCCAATGACATGTTAGCTAAAAAATCTGCTAATTGATTGCCTTCTCTATATGTGTGTACTATCTGCACTTGCTTATGTAAAAGTAGGCTCCATATTTGCACTATGATGTCTTCTACTTTTAATAGTATATCCTACTCCTTAGTTAACATCTTTTGCATTAGTAATGAATCCATCTAAATGATCACTTTATAACATTCAGACGAGTTACAATGCTTAGCTGCATTCAATATAGCCAATGCCTCTGCTTCCATTCTAGTTGTATCCTCAATTGTTGAGCTTACTTCATATACTAGATCCCCATTTTCATCTCCCAAGAAGAAAGCCCAAGAACTTCTTCCTGTATTTTCCTTAGAGACTCTATCTGTATTGTACTTGACCCAACCATTTTTTGGATATTCCCATAGCACCAGAGTTACTTTAATTTTAGGCTTTAATTGACTAAGTTGTTGCATAATGACTGGCCATTCCACTGAGAACTCAAGAGTAGGTTTTCTAACCTTAAGAATCATTCTCAAGTTTCAGGTCACATTCATAATCATCCTATGTACTGACACTCTCTTTTCTTCATGCTTTAGTGCATTTCTTCTTCTCTATAGTTCCTACATTATAATCCCTAACATTGCTCTGAAATATACTCTCTCCTTTGACTTCACATCTGCATTCCACCATGCAAATATTGTATTTCTCAAAATCATCCCTTGAATATTTAAACCTACAAAAAAAGAGAAATAGGACCAGGTCCTGTTAGCATTATCTGATCTCAACAACAAATGAGACACTGTCTCTTTTGTTGGATTTTGGCAGCACCAAAACTTAGAAGGACCTTCTACTCCCCACCTCCTAATGGTAGTATCAACTGAAATCTTCCCTTTCCACATTCTCCACATAAAGAATACTATCTTGAATGGTAAACCCTTAATCCACAGCTGCTTGTAAAATTCATTAGGAGCCTCTCTCTGTCTGATATAATGCCATGCTGACTTGACACTAAATTTTCCTCTTGTATCAACTGACCATACTGCTTTGTGTTTCTGTAATGTTTGCTGTGAAATACTCACCTTTTGCCTTATGTGATCCAAAATCTCTTTAGTAAACAATTCTTTCAACATTACTATATTCCACTGACCCTCTTTTATCAAATCATTGACTCTTTGCTGCCTTTCATCCCATTCCCTACTCTCCTCTATAATAGAATATAAATCTCCAATGCCAATCCAATTATCATACCAAATATGAATATCTCCTCCACTTATCTTCCATATTATCATATGATCAATGAGGTCCCTAACTTAAAGCATCTTTTTCCAAACTTGAGATCCTCCCCCTTATTTCCAAATAACTTCTTTAGGATGTAACTTCCTGTTGTACATGTTCAACATAAATTCTCTCCAGATGGAACTCTTGTTTCTAAAATTCCACCATAGCTTACAAAAAAGAGTTTTTGATACATCTTGTAGCCTTCTAAAACCCAAACCTTTTTCCTTTTCTGGCACACATAACTTTGACCAAGCCACACAATGCCTCCCTTTCCCTTCTATATTGCTACACCAGAAAAACTTAGCAAAATATTTTTGAAAAGCAAACAACACATTGTTAGGAGGATTAATGACTGACAAGCAATGAATATGCACACTTTGAAGCATATGTTTAATTATAACAGCTCTCCCACCAAAAGATAAAAGCTTTCCTTTCCAAGATTGTAATTTGCTACTGATCTTATTCATAATTTGTTGATAGTACTGCTTCTTCTTTCTCTTGTAGAATACTGGACATCCTAGGTAGTTGAATGGAAAATCCTTCCTAAAAATTCCAGTAGCCACTTCTGTCATTACTGCTCCTCCATTAGACACTTTATCATGAAAGTACAAAGCACTCTTTTCCTTGTTAATTCTATGTTCAAACACCTCATCATATCTGTCCAATATATTTGTTAGTAATTATAAAGTACCCAACTCATCTTTACACAAAATGATCATATCATCTGCAAAAGCAAGATGATTGAGTTTAGGACTTCCTCTAGGCATACCAAATAACTTAAACTCCTTTCTACCCATTAATTCTTTAAATCCTCTAGAAAGAACGGTTGCTGCAATAATGAATAAAGTAGGAGAAAGAGGATCCCCTTGCTTAAGACCCATAGAAGACCTAAAAAAACCTCTAGGTTGTCCATTTAGTAATAAGGAGTACCAGTTATTTGATAATAATTTGAAAATCATATCTATGATTTCTTCACAAAAACCAATCTTCCTTAGCACTTTTGTCAGGAAAAGCCATTTTACTCTATCATAGGCTTTCATCATGTCCAATTTCCTGACCATATTTGGAGGCTTTCCTTTTTTTCTAATTTCAGACACTATTTCCTGTACTACCAATATGTTCACAACTATACTTCCACGATGTACAATTCCAGCTTGCTCCTCAGATACTATAACAGTCAACATACACTTAATTCTTTCATGAATAATCCTTGAAAAATTTTATTCACAAAATTACAAAGTGATATTGGCCTTAGATCTAAAAAATTATTGACCACTAATTTCTTTGGTAGCAGTACTAGATTAGTGTAAGTGTAAAACTTTGTAGCTCATAACCACAGAAAAAAGTAATTACTATCTAATGAAGATCTTTAGATATGATATCCCAAGCATCCTGAAAGAAAGCACCAGTCATACCATCTGGACCTGCAACACTATTTCTATTCAAACCCATGACTACGGTCCTTACTTCCTCCAATATTGGAATCACTTTCAATTTTGCATTTTTCTCTTCTGGTATAACAATAGGTAGTGCATTCAACATTGAGAAATCCTCAGCATCCCCTTGCTTCTGGAATTGGTTCTAATAGAATAACTTTGCAGCTTCAGCACTATCATCTTGATTTTCTAACCAAAATCCTTCATCATTCTGAATTATTTTAATCTTCAATCTAGTCCTTCTTCTCTTCACAATAGCATGAAAAAATCTTATGTTCCTTTCTCCATCCTTGAACCACTCAAAACTATCTTTTTGTTTATAGAAATCTTTCTCCCTTTTTAATTGCATAGCCAAGTCTGCCTCTGCCTTAAATAATACTGCCCTATTCTCCCCAGAAGGATCCTCTTCAAACTGCCTCTCCCTAATTTTTATCACCTCTTCAAGTGCAACAATCTCCAGGAAAATATTCCCAAATGTTTGCTTACTCTATTAAGTCAATGCAGCCTTGGTTCTTTTCTTTTTTTGAGGAAAGATCAAGAATGGATTATCTTCAATTTCTACCTTCCAATTCTGGTTTATAACCTCCAAACATGATTCTTTCTTAATCCAGAAGTTAAGAAACCTAAATGGCTTAATCAAATTATCTTTATTAGTGTTGAAGTAAAGCAACATTGGTGCATGGTCTGAACCACTTCTTGGTAAATTTTCCACTTTCATCACAGGACCCTATCAAGTCTTTTGAAAATACAGTCTCCATTCACTCTTCCATTCCACCAAGTAAACTTGCTTCCTCTAAAAGTAATCTCTTCCAGGTTGCAATTACCAATATAATGATTAAATCTTGAGTTTCATCAAAGGTCACTGGTAAACCTCCTAACTTCTCTTCTTCATGCCTTATGACATTAAAATCTTCACCTACAATCCATGGATCATCTATTGTACCCCTTATTTCCTCAAGAGAATCCCATAAAAGAACTCTCTCCGCTTAACCATATTTACCATAAATTAAGGTAACAACAACAACTACTCCTGTATTCTGGTTCTTCAAACTGAGTTTAAGTTGGTCTTCATCATCACTGATAATAGAATACTCCATATTTGATTCCATAAAATCCCATATCTTGCCTGATATATTGACTGCAGCATGATGCATTCCCAACCTACTCCTATAAGTTTCAATATTTTGCCCATTCTGAAAAGGTTCCATAAGCCCAATAAAACTAACCTGATACCTTTTATGCATTGTTATTAACCTTGTAATAGCCTTCTGTGTGTTAACAGTCCTTATATTCTAGATTAGAGCATTTATTGTGAGGCTATTCTTTAGGTATGACTCCTTGTCTTCATTGAACTAGCAATTATCTATTTAGATTTTTTTCCATGTTTACTATGCTTTGTCTTCAATGACTTGATTTGATTAGGACATAAATCTCCTCCCCCTGCTGCCTCATCTACATTGTCTATCAAATCCTCAGTATCCATATCTTCCTTTCTTCTATTAGAAACTTCCATCATATTCCCTGATTCTATTGCAAGAGGTAGTATATCCTCTAATATTTGTTCTTGATTTAACTTATTCTGCAACACCACAAGCTCTGTTGATGCATTCTGATCTTGTCCTTCCTCCTTTGAACATTGCTGCACCTGATCATTATTTGTTGTTGTACTTTGTGCCTTATTTTTTACTTCCCCTGTATCATTTACTTATTGCCTTCATTTACATTTTGATGAACTTCGCCTTCATCTTTGTTGATCTATATTTCTTCTTCAGGTATAGTGTCTGAATTTCTAAAACATTTATTTACCCAATCTTTAGTACTCTCCTTCTCCTTTACATTTTTGGAATTCTCTTCTGAGTTGTCCTGTTGTTCCACTGCATCAAAAGCATTTGAAGTTTCTATTGTATTATCATTGTCCTTTATCTCCCCAGCAATATGACCATATTGGTCCTTTCTATATCTGCTCTTTCTTTGTCTCCATTGGTTGCTATTATCCTCATCATCTGTATTTTTTTTTCTTGATCCTTGGCATCTTCCTTATTCTTGTCCTTTTCTTGTTTTTCGTCTTGCATCTGGTTAAATAACTCAGGGTGAATTGTCCAACATTCTTCCTTATCATGCCCTTATAAACAACATTGTTTGCAATATTTAGGCTTATAATCATATTGAATCTGTATCCATTTGGACTTTATGTTCCCTACGACATCATTTTCCTTATTGCTTGGATTTGAACTGATGCTAAATGATTATCTATAAAATTTGGTGCATGGGATTTAATTCGAGACTAAAATGGTATAATAACGTAGAAAGGGTCGAGATCTCCCTCGACCGAAGTAAGTGATAAGTGAGGAAAAGGAGTGGATTAGAAATGGAACAGAATCAGCCTCGGTCTTAGTTTAAAATATAGTATATTTAGTTTAAAATTTCATAAGTCATTAATAAAGGTGATACAACTTCCATTTAAAGAATCTTTTTTAAAGTTAAAAGTGGGAATAAGTCCCTTTCTGGAAAACAATACTATAATCAAGGTTTGAGTTGGAACCATACCACTGAATGAGCGTGAATGCGTCTAAATATATGCATGTTATCACTACTATCCAAACAATAACATTGTAAGCTTCTAAGCATTTAAGAACTAAACCACATCCTTTCAAGGAATAGAGAACTAACCTGGTATCCAACTGGTCTTGTAACCAAGTCCTCGGGCTCAATAATATACAAACTACCAAGATAACAACATTATAACTCAGAAAGAATAAGGTAAACACAGCTATCAAGATACTAAAATGATCTAATCGAAGGATATTACCTAAATCACTAAGTGATACAGTAAATCTTATACTAAGGGATCTTTAAAGTCAACCTAAAGTAATGCTAAGTAAATGATCAAGTGTACTAGTAACTTATAGTTAGAGCGACTATTCTAGTCTAAGGATAAATTTACAATTCTATTCAAATCCCCTAAGAAGGTCACGTCATGATACAACTACTTATAAAACTATTCTATATCCCCCACCTAGAAAGCAATCAATACAGTACACAATCTCATAGAGAAGAGTAGAACATAGCCTACCTGATAGACAAATAATAGTCTCAAACTATCTGCAAATAATGTATGTTCACTGCATGATCTCTGAATGCTATCGCACTATCAAAATCATAATCTTCATGTTAATATGAGTAAAATAATACCCTTATTGAAATATGAAAGTTTAGGCCAAAAATCAAGTCAAAAATAGGCCTACAAGGCCGGAAAACAAAATTCTAAAATTGAATTCGTCATGAGGTCCCTTAAAGGACAAGGAATGCGTGCTCAAAACTTTGAGCACAAATGAAGTCTAGATTGGGGATGAAATCAACCCCAAGAACTAGAGAAAATCAAGAATTTAACAGTGAATTAAGCCGAAAACTTAAGAAGAAACTAATGAGTAGTGTTTACCTCAAGTCCTCTAATCCTCCCCAGCTTTAATTTATGATTTCCCATAAGTTCTTGAGCTCTAAGTCAAAAAATGGTGGAAAAAGAGAGAAAATAATGAAAATTTAGGGAGAAGGGAGATATATAAAACTGGCAGTAACAGCCGCTAAAGCAACTAGGTGGGAACTAAAGTGACCATGCCTTGGTTGGCCACCCACTTCTAGAGCTACTATAACTAAAGCTCTCATAGGCCACTTAAGCGGTTAATTGTCTACTAAAGCCAGTTGAACCAATAATTTACTAAGTCTCAATGGACTCTAGTCAAGTGATCGAGATTCCTTTATAACCCCATGATACAAACGAACTATGCTACCCCTACCAAATTCGATATTTTAGACTCAACCAAACCATTGAAATTTCTATTTGAGGTTGTTTTTAAATAAAGTAGGCCTTATAACGACTATTCCATTTCTCATCAAATTCAACCTAATAAGCATAAAACAAGCTCGAAATCCTTAAGACCCAGACCTGGGGTCCCATATCCTAAAATCCACATTTTGAAGCTAACGCACTATTAGAATTCTCATCTGAGGTCATCTATAGGTGTTTTGTTCCATGACCAATTTCTGAACTTTAAAAGCTCAAAACACGAAAATAAGTTTAAAACCTAAATAAACTAGTCAAAAACCAAACTAGCGGTCCAAATAAGTGATAAATGACCTATACCCGCTGTGAGAAGGCACAAAATGTCAAAAACAAGCAAAAACAGAGAAAATGACCTAAAGAGTCATTATAATATCCAATACTAAAAGGAATTTTATCCTGATAAGTCAATGGATAAATAAGCCTAAAATATCAAAAGGACAATATATTAGGCCAGCATACCCAGTGCAAGCCTATCCAGATAACCTCTAAGACCAACAAATATTTCTAAGGGATTCCACTTAATGTATCAATTTTCATTCACAACCTTAGTTCACTTTCGAAGTAACCAAAAACTCATCCTTAACAACCAACTGGACTCCAACTTAACTGATCTCGACTAAAGCATGCAAATCTAAACCACAAATATACTAACATCACACTATAAAAGCACAACCAAATGGATACTCAACCAGACTATGACAACCCAAGGCATGAATAATACAGCCAACTCCAAACGTCAAATCTAACATTCCCTTGTCTTTCCAAACCCGTTATCCACTTTGAACAACATAAAATCTCTATAAAATTATTTGATCTCTATCCACATAATCCATCGCAGCCAACCTTAAATAAAAAAGTTAATCCATTGAAAATCCATATGAACTAATTTAAGAACACTGCCCCATAAGGGCCTACCTGAATACTCAAATGATAATGACCAATATCTGCGATCTTGACCAAACCACCAACCGATCCCAATGACCCTCAAGCCAATAGTCATGAGTTTAAACTAGACTCTCTCAAAATAAAATAATTTTCTCTAATATGCCCCACTAATTATGGGTGAAACCACACTAAGCCCAACTCAGGTATACTTTTTCCGTTAATTAGACTTCCAAAAGTTTGACAAAAACTAAGAACAAAGGTAAAAAATAGTTAAATCCAACACTATATACCAATAGTCCATCTTTTGAACTTCTATCTAATACAATTGCCATGAACTAAAAAAACTAAGTTGATAGGTAGTGACTAGACCTGGTCAATATGTCGACAAAGGCTCAACTGAGTCAAACCTCGAAATAGGGTTGCAATTAAGTTACACAATCTATAGCTATAATCTCAACACGAAAGTTGAACCACTCGGCCTCAAGTATCCAAGTTGATCCCGTTGATGAGTAAGAATCCATACACCAAAATCTATCACAACTCTTAAGTAATTATCTAAAAGGTTGAAAATCACATCTGGAGTCAACAATTCTTCACTAATGTCAAATACCCAAATGGTTCTTGTAAGGGAAAAAACTAAAATATTGTTAAAGAATATAACAACAACTAAGTCAAACCACAGGATAAAGATCAAGGGGTCAAATCCATATCTGTCGAGGGACATAGCACATCAAAGCACACATAAGAACTTACCGACCCTGAAAGAAGTCCAATTGATAGCCAAACCTTAAGCAACATATAAAACACAATTGAAGCTTGATTCTGGTCAAACCCATTCTCAATACATGGAAATAAATACTTGCTACTAAAAGACACCCACTTTGGTTACAACAATTGATACCCAAGAACATAAGCATACCATGAGGTCATATTAAGCCAAACAAGTCTTGAAATGGCAATTTCTGAATTCACCCATTTAAACCTCCCTTTACTTAAAAGAACCAGATATGACATAGAAGAAAAAATGGAGTACCCATCTTAACACCAACACCAAGATCCAGACTACTACTAGGTGATAAACCAGCCAAGCTAGAAGAACAACCTCAATTTACCAATTTTTGAAAATGGCTATAGAATATGGGCCACCACTGCTAGAGTCATAACTAAACCATTAAAGGCCAAACCGTCCTTCCCACAATCCTCTCAATAACCAATTAAAACTTTCTGATAGTATAGAAAACCAACCAACCAAGGTTAAAAACCAAACGGATAAGAATCACAAGAAGGGGTACTAACCAGATAATGCTAATCTAGTCGTTTATCAAGTAAGGATCAATTAAAGTTTTAAAAAACAACCATAATAACAACTGTATAAAGTGTAGGTAGCATAAAATGCAAAAGAACTAGTATCACTTTAGGATCACATCAAAGCCATATGCTAAAGAAAATGGGATTTACCTAACCTCTACACCATAAATCAAATATATTATCGATCCACTACTAAAGAAAATATCTACAGGGGTATTCATATATGTATTTGTCTACACAATGGCTTAAAATAATCAATGAAGTAATACCAAGGCATAAGAACATTGATGGGTATGAAAAACCAACTCAAACAAAATACAAACTAAATGTTAATCAAAATTGCAGCTATAATAATGAAATAAAACCATAGTTCCTAACCTACCAAAGAAGTAAGAATCTAAATGCGTCGGACCCCAAGCTGAGCATCTGAAGTACCAACTAAAATACCAAGGGCACCATCCATAATCAAAGGTGCCAAAACCCAATGAGAATGATCTGACTATGCTAACTGACAAATAATCCCTTATTGGGTTTCTCTCTAGACCAATGATTAGCTTCTATGGAGTCATAACAAACATATAAAGCTCCAACCTAGTGAGAAACAAAATTTGACCCTAGATAGCTAAGTAGCTCACGCTTGGGGCACCCCCTCAACCTATGACCAATCTCACCACAGTTAAAAAATGCCCTTGGAACTCTCTGAAGCAATGCACTTTCTAACCCAGAATGGCCACCACAACCTTAAGACCTAGACCAAGAGCCCTGTAATACCTGTCCAAAACTTCATGCGCTATGACCACCCTATCTATCTGAGATCCATCTACAATCTGAGGTGCTACCCGAACTGACCTGATAAACTACAGGTGATGCAGACCTCTACTAGAAGGATCCCTACCTCTGAATAGGATCCTACTAACACTGTACTGCTGACATGGCTTCTTACCGCTACCTTCATATGTCTCAATGCATGCCCTCTCAATGGTTTTCTCATGATCAACAACCTAAAGAAAAGTAGACATGACTGCTAGCAAATACTCTGATGCAGAGTAGAGTAGAAAATTCAATCCTTCAATAAATCCACATACCATCTCATGCTTTATAGAAAATAACATAAAAATATGTCTAGCCCACTAGAGAAACCCAATCTCAGACTCTAAAACTGATAAAGAGCCTTGCTACACACTAACAAACCCAACTCTAGCCTAAGAACCACTCGATGTACCAAAAACCAACACTAATTGTGAAGTCCTAAAAAAACTAAGGCAGACACAAACTTTGTCGGATCCTAGGCTAGACCCAGATCTGTTGGATGACATGTAAAATTCTCAATACTAATCTTTAACTCCCTAGCTTGACTCTAAACTAAAACTCTAGATGCATGCACAGAATTCCCATCTGCATCTATTGATAATCTCATGTTATCTATCAAAGAAGAAGTAGAGCCAAAAAGAGTGCTAGAGACTTATAGAAAAATAGACACATAATTAGAAGAAAAGAATTAGGATTTTCCTAATAATACCCTGTAGCCTCCCAGGGATAGGATACGGACGTCTCTATACTAATTTTCAAAACTCTACTAGGCACTTTGCTCTTGTGCCAACAATACTAGTAAACCTATGCTTTGATAGTAATTTTTCATGACCCAATTTCTAAGGTAATGATAACACCTATCATAATACACTAGTAGGTAAGCCAACCCATAATCTAGAACAAAGATTAATGAACTATCAAGAGAAAAAAAAGTAAAGAAAAATGAATCCAAATATAGAGAAGTAACCCTGAAACTTGATGAAGCCAGTACAAGAGATACAAATAAAATAAGAGTACAAGGTAAGCATAATATATATATATATATATATATTGAACTACCTCCAAAGTGCAAAATAAATGTCAGTTAAGCAATTAAGGAAAAGTAGGAACAACTCCAAAAGTCTGGAGTTGACCCAAATATTTGATCTGTGGCATCTCCACATGATACATACATCAATGGTGACTTGTATTATGATCTGCAGGGTGCAGAAATATAGTAGGAGTACCAAATAAGAGGTACTTAGTAGGCATCGACCAACTGAGCTCCAAAGATAATGCAAGTATAAATAACATGTAAAGAAAGAATATACATTATAGACAACTATCATAAGTGAGACATAATAATACTAATGAAGAAGTAAAGATAAATTAGTATACCCTTAAAGTAATCCAGAACAAAGGTGTTATATTGTAGATAACTAGTCAATACACCAATGAAGAGTGACAGAATGATATATATAGTTGCAATACGAGGCCATAAGGGCAGATTAATAAGAATTAAAGAGAGGGATATACAATAATAATATAAATATAGGACTAAACATGAAGACACTAACCTGGGGAAACTAACCTAACATCTCAAGGATTATAACACAATAGGGGAGCTAACTCTAGCATAAATAGAGTCTTTAACTAAAATGTGAATAATGATAAAGTGATCTAACAATAATAAATATTATCATAATAAAGAGCAAAGGAACTCAAAAGCATACTTATAACCCTAGGCACCAATCTATAGTCATTCTTCCAAAAACTATACAATAATAATAACCAGCAATAATATAACTGGCTATATTGGACAACCAATAACCTAATTGAACCCCCATAAGCCCAAAAAGCACAAGAAAACTATCACGACCTGAACCAGGGTCTAGCTATGATGGGCATCTCAAGTCCCACATGGATCGAAGACCACCCCTGCGCCTAACTAAGGAACACAACATCCCTAACATCGGATGAGTTTCAAACATCTAACAAGATAGTACAAGGTAAAATTAAAAAATAAAAGAAATATTTATGACCAATAATCGGTAATCGTCCAAAACAATTGACCAACATCACCCAAATTCACAGTAATCCGACAAAGCCTCTATGCAAAGAAAACAAAACCAATTTTGGTCGGGACATGTCCTCGACTATGACAGATGACAATGAAAATGATAATGAAAACTCTTAACTCTAATCTATGATAATAGCGGATGAAATGTCTAAGTCTTTTGAAGAGTGGAAGCTCACCACAACAAACTGATGAACCAAACCGATCCACCTAACTCTACAGAGTTAAAGTAGAAGTATCTTCATTGCCTGCATCGTGTGGGGATACAACGTCTGAAGATAATTAGTGGGGTGAACACTGGCATGTAACTCTGGGATAAAGATAACATAATATTGTGATCAATAGTTCAAAATCATGGAAAACCAATGCACTTGATCAAAATGCATATATATATATCACATGCCGAGATAAGGAACAAGGCTTAATATATATATATATATATTAACCTGGATTATGTAGCTCAATTGTCATAACATAAGAAAGTACCCACAAGCTATATGGGCCCAGCTCTCGCCTAGCTGGTAGGGCCCCAGTGCGTGTTGTCGCACGAACCATAGGGTATACATATGCACTATAGGGAACTTAAACCTCCCAGCATATCAAGGTGATACAAGTACCAAATCATGTAATAAAATATGGGGGAATTGAACCTCCCAATTATGTGATAATAATAAGGGGGACTCGAACCACCCTATTATATAGACCCTTGTGTCAGCAACTGCGATTTTTAGTGTTGGTCCCTCGGGACTTCCACTTTTATGACTCAGATACACAACCATTATTAAAGCTTGATTAAAACTATTATCACACATTCCCATTCATTGAACCACATTACACATTAAGGCATACATTATTGGTATCGTCATACCAACTACACTTGTAAGGTAAGATTATCATCCCTTGGGGGAATTCACAACCCCCTTGGTGTAATTATACATTAACTTAGGAAATTACACAACAACTTAAGGTTCAATTTAATAAACCATTATGCTTCATTTACCTTTTCACATTATACAATAGTTCAAAAGTAGTTCAATATGCATATTTCTCATATTCAAAACCAATTTGACAAAATGGAGTTGAGGTCATAACCACTTCAAAAGTCATAAGTTTGAGGAAATCATAATCCCTTAATTTATTCACCATACCTATGCATCAAATTTACTAAAAAACCACCATTTAAACATAAACCATGTAGGGACAAACATGAAACATCACATAGACAACAGTTATTCAAAACCCTCAACCCGTGTTTCAAAACCAACATCAATACCATACGAACAATACTACAAAACATATGTTTTTAAAAATTTATCAATTAGGAAAGAGTAACATGCCTAAAATATCCAGGTTTAAGGAGAGAATTCCACTCTTGAGCTCTTGGATGACCTACTTCTTAAAAACCCTAAGTATGGTTGCTTGAGAGATTTGAGAGAACTTTGGAAGTGTTAAGTACATTATGAATGAGAAATAACCTCTCTTAAGTACTTTATGAATGTGGGGTTTTAATTGCTTAAGGTGGGAATTGTCTAAAGTTCCCTCAATTTAAAAACTGGAATCTAGTCATCAGTGACTACGGGTCACTATATGACTCGTAAGGTCTCATTATAACTCGTCACCATGAATCGTAGCCAAGATAGATTCCAGGTCACCCACACATTGTTGACCCTAATGACTCAATAGCTATGACTGTAATAGGACCCTATGACTTGTAGATTTTAGTCGTAGTCAACACAGAATCCATTTGGGGTGAACATTGGACATCTTACGATTTGTACCTAATGACTCGTAACGAGTCCTTACAACTCTTAGTAGGCCACTCGTACTCAAAGCAAAACTTAGTCAAACACACAAAGTTTAGGTTATGATTAGGTACCAAGGACCCGTCTAGACTCCCTATAAATCATATGGGTAAGTCATAGTCAAGGCAGTGAGGATAAAATTTCAGAAATTTTCGAGGTCCGAAAACCCGAGGTGTTACACAAACACTCAAAAAATAACAACCATAACCTATAACTATATATACCCCATAAGACCAATGGATACAAGCTCCAAATAATTATAGCGGTGATAAGCATTGAAAATGAACAAATGAATGTAATGAAAACCAAAGATACCATACCAAATACGTGCAAATTATACCTAGTATATGTACCTTTTTCAGCTCACTAGCTCATAAGGCATATCTATAGATAACACATCTTTTGGTACGTGGTCCCTAGATAGAAGATTCCACAGAAGACTCAAGATATCTATATATACTATCTAGTAAAAAACTAGGACTTCTAATAACCATCATACAATCTACTACATCCAGTATCAAAGAGAAATAAAATATAATAACGTGCTCCAACTAAAGCCGATGTTTAATAAGTAATAATCTATTAAATTTAGTTCCCGAGATTCAACTGGAGACTAAAATAGTATTATAATGTAGAAAGTTTCGGGATCTTCCACAATCAAAGTAAGTCAAAAGTAAGGAGAAAGGAGTGAATTAAAAAGGGATCAAAATCAGTCTCGGTCTAAGTTTCCAACGTAGTATATTTAGTTTAAAAATTCATAAGTCACTAATGAAGGTGGTATGACTTCCATTTAAACAATTATTTTTAAAGTTAAAAAGTGGGAATAACTTTCTTTTTGGAAAATAGTTGTAAAAATGAGGTTTAAGTTAGAATCGTACCACCGAATGAGCGTGAATACATCTAAATATATACATGTCATCAACAATATCCAAACAATACAACCATAAACATCTAAGAACTAAACCATGTGCTTTCAAATAACAGAAAACTAACCTGGTATCCAACTAGTCTCATAACCAAGGCCTTGGGATCAATAATATATAAATTACCAAGATAACAGAATTATAACGTAGAAAGAACAAGGTAAGCATGGATATCAAGCTATTAGAAGGATATAATCAAGGGATATTTCCCAAATCACTAAGTAATACAGTAAATCTTATACTAAGGAATCCTTAATGTCAATGTAAAGTCATGTAAGTAAAAGATCAGATATAACAGCAACCCGTAGTTAGTGAGTATTCTAGTCTAAGGCTTAATTTATAGTTCTATCCTAAATACCCTAAGCAGGTCAAGTCACTATTCAACTAGTTATAAGCCTATCGTATAAATTTCACCTATCATGCAATCCATACAGTACATAATCTCATAGAGAAGAGTAAAATGTAGCCGACCTTATAGTAGAATAGTAGTCTCAAACAGTCTGCGAACTATGTGTGTTCATTCCATGATCTCTGAATGATGTCGCGCTATCAAAATAAAAATCATCATGTTAATACAAGTAAAATAGGACCCATATTGTAATATAAAAGTTCAGGTCGAATATTGGGTCAAAAATAGGCACTTGGGGGCCATAAATGAAATTTCAAAATTAAATACTCCCTTCGTTTCAAAAAGAATGACCTACTTTCTTTTTTAGTCCGTTTTAAAAAGAATGACCCTTTTCCTTTTTTGGCAATACTTTAATTTCGACTTTCCACATGGCATGTTTATGACCATAAGATTAAAGGGCATTTTGATACATTTGACACTACTTTAATTTAAGACCACAAGATTCAAAAGTCTTCTTTATTTTCTTAAACTTTGTGCCAAGTCAAAGTATGTCATTCTTTTTAAATGGATGGAGTATATCACAAGGTCCCTCGAATGACAAGGATTTTTTGCTCAAAATTTGAGCACAAATCGAGTCTTGATTGGGGTTCAAATAAGCCCCAAAAGCTACAAAAAATCAAGAAATATAATAGAGAATTAGGCTAAAAGCTTATGAAGAATCGAACGAGAAATAATCACATCAATATTCTCTACTCCTCTCCTATATAATCTATGATTTCCCATAAGTTCTTGAGGTCTTAAGCCTAAAAATGGCAGAAAAGGGTTGAAAATGATGAAAAATTATGGAGAAGGGAAATATATCAAACTGCCAATGAGTGTTGCAAAAATGGTTATAGCTAAAAAAGAAAGGTAGGAACTGAAGAGACCATGCCTTGTCTGGACACACACTACTAAAGCAGTTATTTCACTACTAGAGAAGTTACCACTAAAGCGGCCATTTGGATGCTAAAGCGACTGCACCAGTTTACTAAGTCCCAACAGACTCCGATCGGGTGCTCGATATTTATTCAGAACCCCATCCATGCAAATAAACTATGCCACCCTACCAAATTTAGTATTCCATACTCAACTAAACCATTAAAATTTCCATTCGAGGTCACTTTGATAAGAAGTGGGCCCACATCCATTATTTTAGTTTTTATCAAATTCCACCCAATAGCCCAAAATAAGCTTAAAAGACTCAAGACCCAAACTAAGGGTCTCCCTATCCTAAAATCCATATTTTGATGCTAACAACACTGTCAAAATTCTCATTTGAGGTTGTCTATTAGGAGTTTTGGTTCAAGACTAATTTCCCAGCTTCAAAAGCTCCAAAATAAGAAAATGAGATTAAAACCCAAATGAGTTGCTCAAAAACTAAACTGAGGGTCCTGACAAGTCATAAATGACTTATAGCCACTATGGAAAGATATAGAACGCCAAAGAAAAGCAAAATGGAGAAAATGACCTTGTGGGTTATTACAAAAATATATTTTTGGGAGAGCTTAAATGTGATTAAGTGATTCGAGAAAAATTCTAAGTAGGCTTTAAAATTAAGCTCATATTCAAATTTCAAAAATGGATTGCTAGAAAATCATAAATCAAGATATTTGGATCAAACACATAACTAATCAATCAATATACATTCCTTTTCACTTTACAAATATCATCATATGATGTGATCCTAATCTGAAGAAGCTCAATTTCATAATGTTTTAATCGCACATGACTTGCATGTGTTAGTTGAATGTAGAAAATTTTGTTAGAGAAGTTAGTTATAACTAACTTTCGAAAATACATTTTTCTGTTATTTCAATTAATGTCCACTCCGTATATAGCTGAGAGGAGAACAATTGTAAAGATTAGGAATCTAATTTCTCAAAGTAATAGAAATCTTTCCTCTTTCTCTCTTAGTAACTTGATTACGGTTCTAGAGTGATTAGTTCAAAGGTGATTCGCCAATTTGACTTTTAGGTGAATTCAATTTGTGCTATCTTTTCGATTTGATTACTTCAAATCATAGGGAATCATTATTGGTATTAGAGTTAGTAATTCTCCGACCAGTGGAGATGGGGGATCATAACACTGGATACTAGGATTATATAAAGAAGTGGATAATCTAAAGAGGTTGATGGAAGGGGTAGTCAATTCAGTCGCAGAAATATGAATGGATATGGATGAAAGGCCATAATATCCATGGAATACATCAAGAGGATGTTACTGGGCAATATTCCTGATAGGGTAATCTCCCAACAGTAAATGTAAAAGATAAAAATGAGGCACCAGTTCAAAAAGGCAATAAGAATGGAAAGTATCAACTGTCGACTAGGGTTTATCAGGTAGAGTTCCCAAAGTTTAATAGAATAGGATTAAGGAAATGTTTATAGAAATGAAAAAAGTTTTTTGTTATAGATGAAACCACAGAGGACTCGAAGGAAAATTTGTCTTGTAAGTTAGAAGGAAATGCCCCTCTAATGGAATCAAGTTTTTATAAAATAGAGATTATTCAGGAATAGCCAAGCTAAAATGAGTATTTCAGGTGGATCTACGTTATATTTGATTTAGAGTTGTTTGATGACCCTATGGGTGATCTTAAAGATCTCAGACAAGTTGGTTCTATTCAGGAATATATTAATTTTTTTGATGAATTACTTACAAAAGTAGAACTATCTAAGAATTATGTAGTGAGTTGTTTTGTGAGAGGTTTAAAACCTGAAATTGGTCAACCTGTAAAGATGTTAGGCCCAAGGACCCTAGCTAAAGCTATGATTTTAGCTAAGATTCAAGAATAAACTCTTATAATTCATACACAAGTTTTTCATACCTCTGTTGTTTTAGCTAATCCTAAACCTATACCTAGGTTTACCCAACCTCATTCTTTTTTTAATTCCAACTCCAGTCAATTCAATAAAGGGAAAAGGGTCAAAAATACCCCTTTACTTTAGTTTATTAGCTAAGTTTCCCATTTGTTATCTTTAGGGCCAAATATACCGCTACTTTTAACAAAGTACTCAAGAATGGCCTAATTTTAATGAAATCCCCAATTCAATTTTTATTTTTCAATTTCAATCAAAATTGACCGATTTTCTCCAAAAGCCCAACCCGACCTGACCCGACCCAAACTGAATCACTTGTTTTAGCACTTCCTATTTTCACAATTCCTTTCTCCCAGAAATAAGAAGGAATTTTGAATTTGTATTTTTTAAATACCTTAATTAAAATTGGAAGAACGAAAGATTGGGATTTAAGGAAATAACTACTGAGAGTGAATCCACAAAGTTCTATCCATGGCAGATTCTGAAAAATTTATAAGGTAATTACTGAAGTAAACCCAAGTTTGAAGTAAAATCCAGTAAGGAATTGTATAGTATAATTCAAAAGTTGGAGTCTTTATGAAGAGGGTTTAAAGGTGAAGAATGGGGAAAAATAAAACTTGGGTCTAATTAGAAGATGAATGGGGAGTTTAAAAGTTGAAACTTCCTTCACCCGCTAATTGAAAATACCATTGATGGAACTTCAATGTCTACCACTAGGGAAATCTGAGATTGCCACTAAGTATTGATCCAAATGACAGTACAATGTTAATCAAACTTATTTGTTGTTAATTTAGAGGCCATTTGTAATTGAAATATTTATATCTTTTATTTGAACTTGATGGCAAAATTGTTCACCATAGGTAGCCATTGAAGCTCCATTAAAGTTTTGATGTTTAAATTTTGATTTCTTGGAAACGAGCTTTCTTTCGAGAGAGAGTTATTTCAAAAGATTGGGAAAATCTTGAAATTCTTGTATATAAAGTTTGAGACAATTAGGTAAATAGTTGAATGATTTTTGTTTCAAATTTCAAGCCTAGTCGAAAGAAGACTACTGCAATACGATTTGGGTTTTGGTTTATAGGTTGGGTCGGGTTTTAGGAGAAATTATGGCAATTTTGAATGAAATTGGATAATAAAAATTGAATTTGAAATTTCACCCAAATCAAGGGTATTCTTGAATACTTTGACATGAGGGGTATATTTTACCCTAAAGTATAATAAGGGGTAAACTTAGCCGATAAAAATAAAAATATAGGGGTATTTTTTATCATTTTCCCTTCAATAAACCACCCTCATTCAAACTCCAACAACCTTCCTCTAATATCTTAACTAGTTAGAAAAATGCCAAGTTATTGAACCCTGATGAAATAGAAATAAGAAAAAGTAAGGGGCTATGTTTTATCTGTAATGAGAAGTATGTTTATGGTCATGTGTGTAAAAAGAGAAGACGGTTACTTTTTGTGGAGGTTAAGAATTGTGGAGAATAAATTCAGATACAATTGATATAGATTGGATGATAAATACTGTTAAACTCCTAAGAATGATTGGTCAGGGGTTAGTGAAAAATTAAGAAGGGGCTATTTTATCTCATGTGTTTGATTATTCTATGAATGGAATCCATGATTTTACGACTATGAGAGTCACTGCATTAGTTAAAGGCATGACAGTCTATATCTTCATAGATACTTATAGTATACACAACTTTCTAGACCATAATACTGCTAGGAAGTTGGGATGTTTAGTGACTACAATCCTACCCTTTGATGTATCTATAGTTATTGATAAAAAGATTCAGAGTACTTATGTTTGTAAGAGGTTAGGCCAACTTCAGAGTGATGGTACAAGTTAGGCCAAAGGATTCGTATGTTGGACATAATGTGGTGTCCAACTTTTTGATCAAGTTATGAGTTGAGGGTACCACTCTTATGATATGGATACGAGTTGAGGGGTCCAATCGTACCCTCCTGCATTTTTTTATAGCTTTTAAGCTGAGGGTGTTTTGGATTTTTCCCACCCCATGACCTTAAGAACCCACGCCTTATAACACTATTTGGTCCCTCAATCTACACTTTGGAAGACCAAATCACTCTCTAAAAAATACCTCTCAAGAAGATTAGTCTAGGGTTTCTTCAAGGTGTCCATCTAGAGGTTTAAAGATTAAAGTGTCTCCGTGAATCTTCGTGACTAAGGCATGTTACTCTTCCCTCATTGTTAGTTCAACTAAAGGCATGTTTTAATGGATGGTTTTCATGGTAATATTGTGGTACTGTTTGGGTTTTGAAATATATGTTGGGGGTTTTGGTTGGTTTTGGTTTGATAATGCTTTCCCATATTTTAATTATGGTTTTCATGTTATATGTATGGTTTTGAACATATGATTGCATGGGAATGGTCAATTGAAACTTGGTTTTGGAAATCTTATGCCCTCAACATGTTTGTTAAAATTCCTATGAGAATTATTTTGTCACCTAGTTTGACTATTATTGAACACTTTGCATTTCATAATAATGTAATAGAACCAAAATTGGTTTGGTCGGTTTTAAATAATTTGGAAAGGCCTTGGTGGCCATGTCCTTGGTTTAATTAGAAATCTTATGGGGTACATGGGAATCCATTAAGTGTTGTCTAGTTGCATTGCTTGCAAGCTATAGTTGATATGACAATACCACTTCATAATTCCTTGACACTTGACTTCTGGAATTGGTGGTTGATTGTGTGCTAAATATTTTTAATCGGGCGATAATGGTCGATTATGATAGCTAACCGTGAAGGTGTGAGTCCGATGGACACATACTGGAAACTTATGTTTACCGACATGAGGGTTGGTCTTGGTGACCATATGCTTGTGGGGTACATGGGAATCCCCCAAGTTTATACTTATATATATTTATCATGGAGGGCGAAGGGTACACGAATATCCCTAGCACCTATGGTATCTCCAGTTCATGTGGCTACATGTACTAGGGTACATTCAGGGGATAACACTGGACCCATAAATACCATGGATGGATTACGATGGTAAATCTACACAAACCTAGGTTAAAGTTTTAAACGTATGCTAAACACGGTACCCTTTCCCGACATGGTATATATGTATGTATATGGTTGCATATGGTTATTTACTTTGGTTTTAAATAATGGCATTATTTTGTTCTTATTCCTGAATACATGCTAGCATTCACTCGCTAACCATTTTTGGGCACTATATCTCTATGCAATGTAGGAATTGACCATACTACTCCTTCTGCTTAGTGACTTGGATTTGGAGACAGTATTCATGTCAAACTGAAGTGGTGAGCTTCCATACTCTAGAGTACTATTTCATTCTATGGTCTTCTTCATAGTATGTTTGTTTTGTAGACTTTGGTTTTGCTTATCCCGACCGGATGTTCTTGGTTTTTGGATAGAGCCTTTATGTGACTACTATGGGCATGGGCGATGTTGGTATTGGTGTCATCTTGGTACTGGTATTGCCATTAGGGTTGGCACCTGCTGGAATTTGATTGGATACTTGGTTGATTATGGTTATGAACTTTTTAAAATATATTTCAATCGATTTTGTTGTATCTTGTTATATGTTCAAAATTCATCTGACATAAGGTGCAAGGCGGTTATGGTTGGGTATTAGGGGCGGTCTCTAGTCTGAGGTGGACTTAAGATGCTCGACATAACTAGGACCTGGTTCAGGTCATGTCAAAGTGGTATCAAAGCCCTAGGTTCATGGTCACTTGGGTTTCCACCAAGCTGTGTTGAGTAGAGTCTCTTTTAAGAAAGTGTAGTGTGTAACACTCATAAAGGGGGGCTACGAGGTATTTAGGAATGTTTCTCTTTCTTATGTTCTATTTTTGAGCTATAGAGCCTAAGGTCATGGATTCTCCTCTAATTTTTATTTGTTTGATTTTTAGATCATGCCTCCTAGCTGATCTGAAGCTCAATGAAACTCTTTTGTCCCACCCGAGGATAATATTGATGGGACACGTTCTACTTATGGGGTTTAGACTCGGTCTAGGGGTCCAACTCCTGATTGTCCTCCTAGAGTACCACCAGTTCCCTCTAGTCCTTCTCGAGCTTCTTAGGATGATGTGACGACTGCTGAGCTTAGATAGTCTATCCATATGTTGGCGCAGTTGGTAGCTTCTCAAGATGAGCATGGTACTGTCGTTACTCTATTTTTTGAGGCCATAAGGGTTGACCAGTTATGAGGTTGAACCCTTCTGTGTTCACTATTGTCAAGGTTGAGGAGGATCCTCAAGCTTTTGTGGATGAGATAGAAACAATCTATCATGTTATGTATGCTACCCTACCAACTAAAGTATGTATCTTACCAATGGTATAAGGAATAAGAGCAGTCAAGGGGTGATGATGTTGAGTCAACTTTGTGGGGTGATTTCTCTAGTTTCTTTCTTAAGCGCTTCTTTCCTCAGGATTTGAGGAAAGCAAAGGTGGAAGAGTTTGTTAATCTGAATCAAGGAAATATGTCAGTCAAGAAGCATGCCTTGAAGTTTTATGAGTTATCGTGGTATTCTCCAGAGTTGGTTTCTAGCATGAGGGATAGGATGAGAAAGTTTGCCTCTGGGTTGTCTTGAGACTTAATATTAGAGAGTAAGGATGCCTTGTTGAACAAGGACATGTACATTTATAGGTTGGTTATGTACACATAGTAGGTTGAGGAAGAGAAGAAGAAGTAGGTAGAGATTGGGGAGAAGTAGAGCAAGAAGTTCATATTTTCTTAGTAGGGTAGTGGCTAATAATAGAGTGGCAAGAATGGTGGGAAATGTCCTAAGAAGAAGTTGGGCAATTCTGGGTCTTACTCGACGGCTATTGCTCCCTACCCAAAGTCGTCAGCCGATAGGAGTTTCTAGAGTGGCGATAATTATAGGGCATGGGGTACCCAATCTCAGGATAGTGGGGCCTATTCAGCTCCATCATACCCTTTCTGCCAATTTTATGGTCGATTGCATCGAGGTTTCTATGATGAGGAAAGGGATAGGTGCTTCAACTGTGGTCAGTCAGGGCACATACTTAGAAACTGTCCAGCTGGTAAGGTTGCCTCTGGGGTAAACAAGGTTCAGGTTGCCTCTTCTTCAGCTCCGGCACCAAAGGGTGCACCATCTAATTTTGGCACTGGTCAGAACTGTCAATATATTCTCACTACACGCCAGGATTCCGAGGCATCACCTGACATCGTGACTAATATGTTGAAATTTATTTTCCATTATATGTACTGTTTACATGATCTGGGGTACACTCTCTCTTATGTGACCCCATTTGTGGCTGTGTATTTTGTCTTTGGTCTCGAGTGTGTTTCAGATTTTTTTTCTATTTCTACCTTGATGGGTAACTCTATGGTGGCTAGAAGATTCTATAAGGGTTGTATATTATCTGTGGGTGGTCGGGAGACTGGTAGATCTGTTTTAATTAGATATGGTTTATTTCGATGTTATATTAGAAATGGATTGGTTACACTTGTGCTATGTTTCTCTAAATTGTCGGCCCCATAAGGTTGTCTTTAAATTCCTTAATGAGATAGTTATTGAATGGGAGGGTGGTTCCCTAGCTCCCAAAAGGGAAGTTTATATCATATCTTAGAGCTCTGAGATTGATCTTCAAGGGGTGTCTCTATCATCTAGTCTGGGTTAAAGATTCTAACTCGGAGGGTCCTTCTTTATATTCTATCCCGGTGGTGAATGAATTTCCTGAGGTCTTCCCCGATGACCTCCCTGGTGTTCCTCATGATATGGAGATTAAGCTTGGAATTGATCTTGTTCTAGACACTCGTCCAATTTTTATTCCTCTATATATAATGTCTCCAGCTGAGTAGAAAGAGCTTAAGGGGCAACTAAAAGATCTATTAAATAAGGGTTTCATCCGTCCTAGTGTGTCCCCATGGGGTGAACCTATGTTATTCGTGCATAAGAAGAATGGTTACCTTCGAATGTTTATTGATTACTGGCAGTTGAATAAGGTGATGGTAAAGAATAAGTACCCTCTTCCAAGGATAGATGATTTGTTTGATCAATTGTAGGGTGAAAATTTTTCTCCAAAATTAATCTTCAACTCTGGGTATCACCAGTTAAAGATAAGGGAGATAGATATCCCTAAGACTGCCTTCCATACCCGGTGTGGGCATTTGAGTTTCTAGTTATGTATTTTAGGTTGACCAATGCCCCGATGGCATTCATGGATTTGATTAATAAGGCCTTTCATCAGTTTTTGGATTTATTCATCATTGTGTTCATTAATGATATTCTGGTGTACTTTGAGAGTGAGGCGGATCATGCTAATCACCTCCGTATAGTGTTGCAGACCCTGAAGGAGTAACAGTTGTATGCCAAATTCTTGAAATGTCAGTTTTGGTTTAACACTGTCACTTTTTTGGGTCATGCCATTTCTAGTGAAGGGATTATGGTGGATCCACAGAAAGTTGCAGTAGTTAAGAGTGGCCTAAACCCAAGACTCCAACCGATATTCGAAGCTTCTTGGGTTTAGCTGGCTACTATAGGAGGTTTGTGGAGAGTTTCTCTTCTCTAGCAACCCCATTGACTAATTTAACTCAGAAGAAGGGAAAGTTTTGGTAGTTTGATGCTTGTGAGGGTAGTTTCGAAAAGCTAAAGGATAAGTTATTTTTGGCTCTAGTCTTGACCTTACCTGAAAGAACGGATGGATTTGTGTACTGTGATGCATCCTGTGTGGGACTTGGTTATTTTCTAATGCAACATGGCAAGGTGATAGACTATGCCTCTATACAGGTGAAGGTGTATGAGAAGAATTATCCGACTCATGACTTGGAATTGTTAGTTATGGTATTCGCATTAAAAATCTGGCCACACTATTTGTATGGAGTACATATGGATATATTTTCTGATCACGAGAGCTTGCAATACGTGTTTAGTCAGAAAGAGCTTAACCTCAAACAAAAAAGATGGCTTGAGTTTCTCAAGGAATATGACTTGAGTCTTGACTACCACCCAGTAAAGCTAATGTGGTTGTTGATGCTCTTAGCAGGTTATCCATGGGGAGTCTTGAAATACGCTAGGTTTTGGAGCCTTAGAAAATTTACTGGATTTCTAGTTTCTGGACATCATATGACTATGGGGTACTAGTCGCATGATGGGATACGGTTATATGGTCTTGGTCATGTGCTGACTAGTATTGGTTGGTGGGTTAGATTGGTTTCTGGTGTGAGTATGAGTGGCTCACCATAAGTCGTAATATAGGGTACGAGTCATATGATTTGCTCGTATGTTGGACAGTGTCAAATTTCCTTTGATTTTATTCTTCCTAAGGTACGATTTATGGGTACCAATCTTATGATTAGGTACGAGTGGGACTTTGGAATCATAGGTTAGTCAGTGTGGGGGTTAGGATTTTGCTTGGGGTACGAGTGATGGGTATGATACGGGCATGATCATGAAGATGGACTTATGAGAGTTTGTGTTTGACCCGAGACTTGGAGTGTCCAAGTGAAGTGCAAAGAAGGGCCTAAAAGTGAACCAAAATTGTCCATACATTGCACTCCAAGGGAGCCTACTTGAAGCCATTCACTAAAGGGTCTTTTGGGACATTTCACACCTTATTTTGTAACCTACGATATCTAGAACATGTTAGGGTTTTCTTTATTACTTTTTGTATATTAAAACTTGAATAACTCATTGAAACATAATTCTCTCTCAAGAGAAAGGCTCTTGGTCGAAACTAGGTCAAAACAAAGTGTGGATTCACTTGTGTTGTGTTCTTTCTTGGAAATATTGGGTGATTTAGAGATTGATGTCCCTCTTGTGTCCATGTAAGAGTGTAGGTGTTGACATTATCATTAGTTAAGGGTCTTAGTGTTTGAAACACACTTAGGTTCTTAGTTCATGTAATAATGTATGTCACACTATCTATCTTTACATTTCATGTACTAGTTTGTCTTGTTTAGTGAAAACCGTTAGTTCTTGTGTTGTTGTAACTCTTGTTCATCATTTTCATTGTGTTCATGTTTTTCATCGTGTACATCTTGTTCATCGTGTATTGTGGTTGTTTTGGTGTTAAAATGCCTTGTTAACTCATCATTCTTGTGTAGTTGTTGTTGGCCGAGACAAGCTCTCATTTGGTCCTCAGTTTGTGCCTTATTGAGTGGACTATTTTTGTGTGTTCTGTAGATCATTTTGTATCATTTGGTATCAGAGCTTGTTTTTTATTTTGTTTCAACAAAATCAATCTTGGGTTTGCTAGAAAATTCAAAAGAAATGGTGTTCTTGTGTTGTTCTTGTCCAAGAAGTTGGTATTGTTATTGTTGTTGTCTTGGCCGAAAACTTTGAGTCTAGGTCTAGGATTTATTTTGTTTATTTTGTTGTTTTAGATTCTTCATCACTAACACTAAAGAAGTCTAGATCTAGATTTGAGCTTGAATTGTTGATGTTGTTGGTGTGAACAAGGTGTGGCCGTGTGTTGATGTTGTTGTTCTAAGTTGGCCATGTGGAATTGTTGTTGTCCTTACAGGTTGTTGTTGTTTTTTCTTGGTGTGTTTGTTGTTGTTCTTGATGTTCTTTACCCACCCTTCATATATTATTAAACATAGAGTGTTAGATCCTAAAAAGTGAAGGGGAAGAGGTGTAGTACTTGATAGTCTTGAAAGACTTGCTCACATCACTTCAAAGACTTGGCAACCACCTTTCACCTACTTATCCATGTTTGTAGGAAAAAGTACAAAGAAAGTCAAATCTTGCTTTTGAATTTGAAAAAGGGCTCCAAGACTTGTTTGTATTTCCCTCTATTGAACAAATTCCACCGAAGTCCAAATTGTAAATTTGGTCAAGATTTTAAAGGGGAAATTACAAAAAAAAACTTGATAAAAACTGCGACCAATAGTAGGCTGCCATATCATCCTTTTACTATTCACACATCAATTTTAAGTTCAAACTTTGGATTCTTAGTTTTATTTTCTTGTTTCTTAGTCGGATTTGTTGGTCCTAGTACTAATTCTCAAGCTAGTACACTCCTACTAAGTTGTAAGTTAGTCATTGAGTCCGTTTTGTTCTTGTTAGTGTTTGTTGTGTACTTTTGTCATTTTGAATAGTTGCTAGTTCTTGACTCAAGTCCTACAAGATTTGTTTGAAAGTTTCAAACCAAAATTTATTCCGGACAAGAGTAGGCTCAATCCTCAACTCCTCATGGGTTCTTTAGCCAGCTTACAACACTTGTGAAGCTACGAGTGAGGTAATCAAAGTGTGTGAGTATGGTGAGGCTTCTTGAACTAATTTGTTTTCTGTTTTTGTAGGTATTTTTTTAGGTAATTTTGCAAGGGAAGGGTCCACTTCACAAACCGTGGCCAACAATGCACTTGGTACTATCATTGCTTCTCTTGAGACCTTAAACTGAAACATGGAAAAGATGCAAACGGAATTCCCATCATTGAAGGGGGAAGTGTCTACTATTAGGGATGACGATGGGGTGGTGCAGGTGCGGGGCGGTACGGATTTTAAACTATGTGGCGCAGTGCGGGTTGCGGGTATATGCGGGTTTAAATTTAAAAAAAAAACTTAGAATTAGTATTATATTCGTGAATGTACCTAAAATTATATATATTCTTTACTTAAAATTTTATAATACTTAAATTGACATGTATAACACTACAAATAAATAATTTTATAGCTTTTTTAATATCTCTATTTATTTTTTAAAAAATATGATATTTAATTCTTACTTGTACACGTGATACTTTTCTACAACTTCTTAGTGAAAAGTGATATAATAGAAATTAGTTGTCATTATTTTCTAGTTGTAGATTTAGAAATATTATGATTTTAATGGAGTTATAAATTTTTCAAAAAATCAAAAACATAAGGTAGTGCGATGCGGGTATGCGTGGGTATGAGTGTGAGGCGGGTTTATGCAGGTTTAAAGGTGATGTGGTGCGGTGCGGTTCTAAAATTTGCGAGTTTAGAAAAAACTCGCACCACACCTGCACTGCACCACACCATTGCCATCCCTATCTACTATGAGTGGGAGATTGGAACGGGTAGAAAGCCAAAGAAGTTCCTGACCTTCTACTCCTGAAAATTCTTTCGCCACCATTACTCCTCGAAACTTTGCATCAAATGTTCAATCCATCGAGACAACCATCAAATGCCTCCCAAAACCGAGAACATGATAGACCAATCCATCCTCTACTTCACCACGTCCAACATGAAGGATTTAGAACCTAAATACCACCAAACCCGAGCCCTCCACTTAACCAAAGGCCTCACTTTTCTCCAAATCCCATCCCACCACTATAAGATCCACTTAACCCAAATAGATTTATCCATGTAGAGGGATATGGTAGAAGGGAACAACGTGAGGGACATGAAGTGTATGATGATGTTTACACGAGGGGAGAAGGGATGAGGGGTAGGCATGGTGACCTAGGCCGGGAGGTGAAGGTTTGCCACTAAACCCAAGAAATGAGCATCAATTCCATTAAATTTAGTCTTCCAATATTCAAGGGTGAGAGTGATCTAGAGGTTTATTTTGCTTGGAAGTCATCTTATGACAAGATATTCCAAGTGAATGATCTAACCAAAGAGAAGAAGAGTTGCTATGCTATCGCTCACTTTGAGGGGTAGGCAAACCCTTGGTAGGAGTTTGTAAAGTGGTTTCGTAATGTGTTGATTGAGGGGCAGCCCCTTCCATGTTTTAGTTTGAGGTACCTTATGAGGCAAAGGTACATACCCGAGGGCTACAAACATGAACTTCTTGCCAAGTTGTACAACTTGAAGCAAGGAAATAAAAGTGTCATGGCATACTATGATGAGTTTCAACAATTAATGTTGAAGCTTGATCATCGAGGTGAACAAGTGAGCCATGAAATTATACAATTCAAGGTCGGGTTGAATAGGTCCATATCTTAACGCATGACCCTCTACAAATTTAACACTATAGATGGAATCTTCCAAGCGGTATTAGAAATTGAAAGGGAGATCTCAGCTTTCAAGTTTAAGGTTCACCAATAACCTTCCTCGAATTGGAACAAAGACAAGGAGCACTCATTCAATACCAACCAAGCCAAGAACAAGGTTGTCCAAATCGAAACTAAGGCTTCCCAAAGGTATCCTCCAAGAAATGAAGGTAAATCGAATCTTACTTCTCGCCCTAAGGGATTTCAATATTTCAAATGTCAAGGGTGGGGGAACAAGGCTAGTGAATGCCCAAACCAGAGAAATATGATCCTTAGGGAGGGAAAATTGTATTACCTTGGTGGGGAGGTAGGACTTGAATTGAATGAGGATGATAAAAAAACTCAAGATGAAGAGCAAAAAGCTGAGGTATAAATTGATGATGGCGGGGAAGATGTTTGGCCAATTGAAGGTGTGTGTGGAGTGCCTAGTTATATGGCAAGAAAAGTCATAATTAGTGAGGTCTTGGAAGAGGAAGTCGAGAGTAAAGAGGGTGAAGAATAAGAGGAAAAAGTTGTTTTCCCCTTGTTACTCACTAACGAAGATACTAGCACTTTGCCTAGTATAAATTCATCTTTTGTGCAGGTTGAAGAATATGTAAGTCCAAAGAGCATGCTTGATGATCTTATGGAGTCCTTTGTTGATCATCCTAACCACGGGAAGGAAATAAAGAAGATGACTCAATGAGAAGAGCTTGTGGGTGATGGAGCCTTGCATTTATGAAAAAATCCCTTTCAAGATGGGGAGGATAATATGGGCATGATTACAAAGATGGACTTATGAGAGTATGTGTAGGACCCAAGACTTGAAGTGTCCAAGTGAAGTGCAAAGGAGGGCCTAAAAGTGCACCAAAGACATCCATACATTGCACTCCAAGGGAGTCTACTTGAAGCCATTCAGTAAAAGGTATTTTTGGATATTTCACACCTTATTTTGTAACCTACTATATATAGAACATTTTAGGGTTTTCTTCATTAGTTTTTGTATATTGAAACTTGTATAACACATTGAAACACAATTCTCTCTCAAGCGAAAGGCTCTTGGCCAAAACTAGGTCAACATAAAGTATGGATTCACTTGTATTGTGTTCTTTCTTGGAAATGTTGGGTGCTTGGGAGATTGACATCCCTCTTATGTCCACATAAGAGTGTAGGTTTTATTGTTATCATTAGTTAAGGGTCTTAGTATTTTAAATACACTTAGGTTCTTAGTTCATGTAATAGTGTATGTCACACTATCTATCTTTACATTTCATGTACTAGTTTGTCCTGTTTAGTGAAAACCATTGGTTCTTGTGTTGTTGTAACTCTTGTTCATCTTGTTCATCATGTATTGTGGTTGTTTTTATGTTGAAATTCCTTGTTACCTCGTCATTCTATTGTAGTTGTTGTTGGCTGAGACAAGCCATCATTTTATCCTCGGTTTGTACCTTGTTGAGTGGACTATTTTTGTGCTATTTTCTGTGTTCCATAGATTATTTTACATCAGGGTACCACTCGTACCCTAGGGTACGGATGGTATGGGGGATTCTTACCCTCTCTATAGGATTTTTATACAGTTTAAGTGGGGGTATTCTGGACATTTCCCCTTATAACTCCATAGGACCACACGACTTAAAACACCTTTTTAAGGCTTCACTAACTTACTTGCTATCAATCAAACACTCTAAACTCTCTCAAAATCTCTCAAGGATTTTGGGTTAAGAAAAAGATAGGTTTTCCTTCAAGGTGGTCAATTAAGGCTCATAGGAGTGATTTCTGCTCATCTTCTTCTTCTTAATTTAAGGCAAGATACTCCTCCCTCATTGTTAGTTCCAACTAAAGGCATGTTTTATTAATTGTTTTCATGACATAATTGTTGTATGGTTTTGGATTTTCAAATATATGTTGGGGTTTTTTATTATAATGGTTGGTTGTGGTTTTAACATATCTTTTACTTGTGGTTTGCATATTATAATGATGGTTTGAACACTTGGTTGCATGGGAATGGTTAATTGGTGCTTGATTTTGGTTTTGGAAACACTATTCCCCTTATATGTTTGATAAAATACCTATGAGAATGCTTTCACTATAATGTTGGACTTTTAATGGAACTATTGCATCGTATAACTTTATAATGGAACCCTAAATAGTATAAATGGTTTAAATGGTTTGGAATGGTTAATTGGTAAGGTCTTGGTGGTCTTGGTTATGGTTAATTGAATATCCTTATGGGGTATAAGGAAATCCCTCAAGCAAACACATTAATGAACATACTTGTGGGGTACATCAGAATCCCCCAAGCAACTTAATAGTGCAATATATTGGTACATGGAAATCCCTTTCATCTCTAAAAGGTTGGCTAAGGACATTGCTTGCAAGTTATAGTCGGTATGATGATACCACTACTTATAGCCTTGGTTAATAACAAATGGAATAGTGGTCTTGGTTGTGTGGTAATAGTTTTAACTGGGAAATAATGGTGGGGTATGATAGCTAACTGTGAAGGTGTGAGTTCAATAGATGATCACCAAAAACTCATGTTTGCCGACATGAGCATTTATTCATGATAACCATTGGGGGTGCATGAGAATCCCCTAAGTTACAATTATATATATGTATCATAAAGAGTGAAGGGTACTTGGGAATCCCCTACTACTATGGTATCTTTGATTTGTGTGGCTACACGCATTGGGGCCCATTCAGGGGTTACACTAGACCCGTATAGCCCGTGGGTGGTTCTAAGATGGTAAGCTACACATACCCAGGTTAATGGTTTTAAATGCCTACTAAACTTAGTTCCCTCTTCCTAGCATGGTTTATATATATATATATATGTATAGTTGTGGATGCATATGATTGGTTTACTTGGTTTTAAAGATTGGCATTATTTTATTCTTATCCCGAGTACTTGCTAGCGTTCACCCGCTAACCCATCTTTAGGTGGATATATCCTCACGCGATTCAGGAATCGGCCATTTTACTCCTCCTGCTTAGTGATCGGATTTGGGATCAGCTATTGGATTGAAGTGGTGAGCTTCCATATTCTGGAATTCTCCATTTCATATCAAGGATGTCTTTACGTACTTTGGTAAGTTTATAGATATTGGTTTTGGCTGTGGTTGGGGGCATGCCCCAATCGGATATT
The DNA here is from genome assembly GCA_030864215.1 of Capsicum pubescens. Classification (NCBI taxonomy): domain Eukaryota; kingdom Viridiplantae; phylum Streptophyta; class Magnoliopsida; order Solanales; family Solanaceae; genus Capsicum; species Capsicum pubescens. Next base: position 79,415,691 of record CM061539.1, read on the forward strand.
GTTTCTTTTGGATAGAGGCTTTGTATAACTACTATAAGTTGGAATGGGCGGTGTTGGTATTGGTGTCAGCCTTAGTATTGGCATTGGTATTGGGGTTGATACCATTTGACTAAATTTATGATTGTTCTATCCTATTATGTCATATTATGGACAGGAATTTAGTTATTATATAAGTTTGGTTATGGTTGTTGGTTGGTATTAGATGGTTGGACTTGCTTGGGTTAGTCATGGTTATAGACCCATCCTAGAGTTTGGAATTGTAATAAACTCTATCTTGCTATATGTCGGAATTTATCCGACTTAGGTTATGCGTATTTGGAGGTTGGGTTAGGTAACGGGGGTGGTCCCCGATCCTGGTTGGACTTGGGATGCCCATTATGACAAGGCCCTGATTTGGGTCGTGTCAAGTTGGTATCAAAGCTCTAGGTTTATGATCAATTGTGAGTCCACAAATTCGTGTCTAGTAGAGCCTCTTTAATGGTATGTAGCGTGCCACACTCATAAGGAAGAGGCTACAAGGCATTTAGAAAATATTTCTCTTCTTTGTGTTCTGTTTTTAAGTTTGGGGTTTGAGCCCTGGAATCTTCTCTAATACTATTTGTTCGGTTTTTAGATTATGCCTCGATGATCTAAAGTTCACAAAAACTCCTTTGCCCCAACTGGGGACGATGTCGATGGGACACAATCTACTCAGGGGATCCATACTCGATCTAGGGGTCCAGTCCCTAATTATTCTGGAGTTCCATCGATTTCTTTTAGTCCTCCTCAGGCTGACGTGATGAATGCGAAGTTTTGTCTGTCGATCCATATGATTACTCAGTTGGTGGCTTCTTAGGCTGAGCGTGGTTCATCTACTATTCCATCCTCTGAGGCCACAAGGGTTGGCCACTCATGAATATGAGTCCTCCAATCTTTACTTGTGTTAATGTGGAGGAGGATCCTTAGGGTTTTTTGGAAGAGATGTAAAAGATTTTTAGGATTATGTATGCCATGAATGGGAAGGGGTAGAGTTTGTATCTTATCAGCTCAAAGATGTGGTGTACCAATGGTACGAGGAATGGGATAGGGCACGGGGTGACATTATGGAATCATCCTTGTGGGAGACTTTCTCCTATGCATTTTTAGACCACTTGTTTCCTCAAGATTTAAAGGAAGAGAAAGTAGAGGAGTTTGATAATCTGAAATAGGGGAAGATGTCAATCAAGGAGTATGCCTTGAAATTTCACCAGCTGTCTAGGTATGCTCTAGAATTAGTGGTAGATATGAGGGCCATGTAATGCCCCAAATCTGGTACCCGAAATGCCACACGGTGCTTATGACCCCGAAAGACCACAAGCTAACCCATGGCTGATATCTGTAACTAAGCACTGCATAACATATTGTATAAATGTGGAATAAAAGGCTGAAAGGCTATAAGGTTCAAATATCTGATAAAACATAACATCTGAAAAATACGGTATATTAATACCAAAACGACTGAAATAACTGTCTGAACATACTACAATCTGAAAGCCTCTAAAACTGACTGAATAAGGAGTTGATGGGACATGTCCCCAACTAACTCCAACTACTGAAATAAACTAAGTACTGAAAGAATGAAATAATTAAATAATAATATCCTCGAATGATGAGGACTCATTGTTAGTCTAACTACTGAAACTAGAATGCTACTGATGCTCTGAAGCTCGTGCTTCTGAACTTATGGTATAAAACATCATAGTTAAAAAAAATTATGCGTCAGCATGATTGAATATGCTGGTATGTAAGTGAGGTAGGCTGAATGCAAGGGTTCATATGCATAAACAATACTGACTGACTGAGTAACATGAATGTGGGAATACATGCATGAATACATAACTATAAATGAGATTGTTACAACACTGATTACTGAGTCTGAATACTAATAACATGGATTTCTGATAGCTAATACTGAGTGACTGTGTCTGACAGTCTAGGTTCTGATGGAACTAACTGAGCTCCATACTGAGCTGAGTGACGGTATCGGACAGTCCTGAATTTTGTAGAACTATCTGAGTTCTATTATTGAGACTGATACTGAGACTGTAACTGTAGAAAGTAGTCATCAAACCGACATGCCCCCAATAAGATAATATAATTAAGTTGGGGTCCAATCTGTAACCCCAATTGGAAAGGTGTCAATACCACGCCACTGGTAAGGACAAGTTGTGAGTAATCCCTCATCTAACAGGTACTCTAAGGAGAACGGTGGGACCCTCATCTAATAGGTTAAGTCACCTCATCAACCCTCATTTAACAGGTTAGATGTCTCAACCTACGTTGGCTACGAAGTTCTGGAGCGCAAGGATTTCTTCTAAGAATCACACCCTCTACTCGCAGGTGAGTTCCCATCCTTGGGCTCACTCGGTGCTAAGTCCTACTCCCATCTGATTAGACACTGAATTAATTATACTGGACTGAGTTCACTAAGTTTTGTTGACTGACAGAATATTAGTGAGATCTGATAACTGATTGAGATAACTGAGATTACTGAGTTTTCCTGAGTCATGAGACTGACTGAATTCTACTGAACATGTCTTGACTGAGAGTATCTTGAAAACTGACACTGGCTCTAGGCACACAGCTAAATTATCGGGTACAACTACCCCCGGGACTCGATAGCATAAAACTAACAAGACATGACACTCCCTAGACTCACGACCATGATCAACAATCCATAATACAATCATTAGGGAATTTCATGAGACACTTGATTATCATGGTTTGGTACATGAATAGGAATGCATATAAATATGTCATAATTTCATAAGTCTAATCTCCTAAACAATCCATCAAACAATTTCAATGCATAACAATAACATGGAAGTCATTTTGAACATAAGGGTAAAACATGGGTTCATCAATTTGGTCATAATTGAGTCCTAAAGCATGATTCTTATTCTCTTGGGCATTTTATCAAACACATTGCATGCACAACCTTAGGCTTAGGCATATACACTAGTTCATACATCATGGTTACTTTAATCAACTCAATTTAAAAGTTTCCAAACCCACATACTAGCATAATTTCATGAAAAGAACATAAAGACTCCAACTTGGGATTCATACAACCACATTAACATAATTAAAATCAACTCACCATATGGAAATCACAATTCATGAGTTTAAAATGGGATTCTTGAGCTTCATGGGTGAAAGAAACCCATGAATCAACACTTTACATACCTGGGTGGATGATTTCTTAAAGATTGGTGGAAAAAATCTTAAATTCTTTCCTTGGGATTAGACACGTAGAGTTTTTTGTTCTTGGGGATTGATATTTAAGAGAAACCCTAATTTGGTATTGTGGATGAATAATGAAGTTATAAGCTCTGATCTGGTATAATTAGGGGTCAAAACGGGTGGGAAAAGACCCAAATACCCTTTTAAATAGCTTAAAATCGCTGATCGGAAGTGGCGACGGTTTGGGAAATGGTCCATCACTGGCTCGACGGTCCATCGGTACATCCCATCATACTTGGCCAGAACTTGAACTTTCTTCCTCGTCTGCAACGGTCCATCTCTAGCTCGACGGTCCATCGGTCCTAACCATCGTACTTGTCCATAAGACAGGTTCACTTCCTTAGTCGCGACATCTTGGGCGAAGGTCCATCGCAAAATCTTGGGCGACGGTCCGTCGCTAGCTCGACGGTCCGCTGGCTTGACCGTCGCTTTTGGGCAGTTTCGATAGTTTTCTGTAAAACGTCCATAACTTTTTACTCCGATATCGGATTTGGATGAAATTGATATCGTTGGAAAGCTAACTTAATTTCCCACATGATAAAAGTAGAAATTGAGGAAATTTTATCTGATTTAAACATTAATTATTTAGGAAGTCATCACTAACTCTTTTGGATACTAGATTTGACTTAAAGAAAGTTTGGGGTATTACTGGCTAGGATAAGGAAGTTTTCTTTAGGACTATCTCGATATTTGATCCTTGAAATCAAAACTGCATTGCTAATCAAAGACATAGATATCCCTAGGCTGGTTGTTCATATGCAACAGGTGGAGAAGAAAAAAAAGTAGACTGAGGTTGGGGAAAAATAAGATAAGAAGTTCAAGTTCTCTGATCAAGGTGGTGGTCAATAGCAAAGTGGTTGGGATGGTGATAAGTGGCAAAAAAAAGAGGAGATCTGGTTCCTTCTCTACAGCTAGTGCTTCTTACCCAAAGCCATCGGGTGATATGGGTCAGTAGGGTAGAGACAACTTCAGGGCACAAGGCTCCTAATCTCAGGAAAGTGGGGCACAATCGGCTCCATCATATTCTCCTTGTAGGTTCTGTGGTCAGTTTTATCGGGGCTTTTATGATGAGGGGAGGGATAGGTGCTTTAAATGTGGTCAGCCAGGACACATGCTTAAAAATTATCCAGTCGGTAAGGTTGCTTCAGGAGAGAATAAGGTTCCGGTTGCCTCTTCATCTTCTCCTGCATCGAAGGGTGCTGCTTCTACACCTGTTTTTTCTTCTGGCACCGACACAGGCCAAAATTGGTTATGTGGTCTTGCTACTCAATAGGAGTCTGAGGCATCACCTGATGTTATGATTGGTACATTACAACTCTTTTCTTAGGATATTTATTATTGACTTGATCTGGGATCCACTCTCTTTTATGTAACCCCACTAGTGGCTGTGTATTTTGGTTTTGATCCCAAGGTAGTTTTGGATCCTTTTTTTTACCTAAGTTGGTGACTCTATGGTTGCTAAAAGAGTCTATAGGGGGTGTATGGTATCCGTTGGTAGTAAGAAAACTTTGGTGGATTTGTATGAATTAGATATGGTGGATTTTAATTTTTTTCTGGGTATGGGTTGGTTACATTCGTGATACGCATCCTTAGATTGTTAGACTTATAAGGTTGCCTTTAGGTTCCCTGGTGAACCAATTATTAAGTGGAAGAGTGGTTCCCTAGCTCTTAAGGGAAGGTTTATATCATATCTTAGAGTTCGGAGGTTGATCTCTAAAGGGTGTCTCTAACATTTGGTCTGCTTTAAAGATTCTAACTCAGAAGGTCCTTCTTTGCTGTTGGTTTTGGTGGTGAATGAGTTTCCTGAGGTCTTTTTAGATGATTTTCCTAGTGTTCCTTCAGATATGGAAATAGAGTTTGGTATTGATTTGGTTCTGGACACTTGTCCAATATCTATTCCTCCTTATAGAATAGGTCCGAGTGAGTTGAGGGAACTCAAGGAGCAACTTAAGGATCTTTAGGACAAGGGTTTCATCCATCCTAGTGTGTCCCCGTGGAGTGCACAGGTGTTATTTGTGCATAAGAAGAATGGTTCCCTTCAGATATGTATTGACTATCGGTAGTTGAATATGGTGATGGTTAAGAACATGTATCCTCTACCAAGAATAAATGACTTGTTTGATCAGTTGCAAGGTGCCAAATTCTTTTCTAAGATAGATCTTCAATTTGGGAATCATTAGCTTAAGATTAGGGAGATGTATATCCCTAAGACAACTTTCTGTACTCGGTATGGGCACTTTGAGTTCTTGGTTATGTCATTTGGTTTGACCAATGCCCCGACGATATTCATGGATTTAATGAATAGGATCTTTCATCAGTTTTTAGATCTTTTTGTCATTATGTTCATGGATGACATTCTAGTGTATTCTAAGAGTGAGGTAAATCATGCCAATCACCTTTGTGTGGTGTTCCAAACCTTCAAATAGCAGTAGTTGTATGCCAAATTCTTGAACTGTGAGTTCTAGTTGTACGTTATTACTTTTTTTTATCATATTATTTCTAGTAAGGGGATTATGGTAGATCCAACAAAGGTAGTGGTGGTTAAGAAGTGGCCTAGACCCACGACTCCAATTGATATTCGAAACTTCTTGGGTTTGGTTAGGTACTGTAGGAGGTTTCTGGAGAGTTTCTCGATGATAGTTGCCCCATTGACTAAGTTGAGTTAGAAGAAGGTAAAGTTCTCTTAGTTGGATTCTTGTAAGGGTAGTTTCAAAAAGCTGAAGGATAAGCTAACTTCAGCTCTGGTTTTGCCATTGTCTGAAGGCAATGAGGGGTTTGTGGTTTATTGTGATACATCTCGTGTGGAACTTGGTTGTGTTTTAATGCAACATGGTAAGGTGATTTCCTATGCTTCTAGGCAGTTGAAAGTGCATGAGAGGAATTATCCAACTCATGATCTGGAATTGTTAGCTGTGGTGTTTGCATTGAAAATCTGGTGGCACTAGTTGTATGGAGTGCACGTGGACATCTTTTCAAATCATAAGAGTCTACAGTATGTGTTCACTCATAAGGGGTTTAATCTCAGATAGAAGATAATGCTTGAGTTTTTCAAGAACTATGACATGAGTCTTAACTACTATTCAGGTAAGGCTAATGTTGTTGTTGATTCTTTTAATAGGTTGTCCATAGGGAGTTTAGTTCATGTGGAAAAGGAGAAGCAGGGGTTGGTGAAGGATATTCACCGCTTGGATAATCTTGGAGTTCATCTCTTGGACTCCGAGAATGGTAGTGTGATGGTACAAAAAGTGGTTGGGTCATCTCTTAATGCAGAGATCAAGGAGAAGTAGATGCTAGATCCTATCTTGATGAAAATCAAGGGTGAGATAGGTGGGCAAAAGGTAATGGTATTCGAGATCAGTAGTGATGGTACCTTAAGGTACTAAGAGAGATTATATGTTCTTGATATCTATGGTTTGCATGAAAGAATATTGGCCGGGGCGCATGAATCATGCTACGTTGTGCATCCCAATTCAATGAAAATATATTATGATCTAAAGGAGATGTATTGGTAGAATGGTATGAAGAAGAATGTGTCTAATTTTGTGGCCAAGTGTTTGGTGAGCTAACAGATGAAAGTTGAGCACATGAGACCTGGGGGATTTTATCAGGAAATTGAATTGCTAGAATGGAAATGGGAGGTAATCAATATGGGTTTTGTTATCGGTCTTTCTCTATCTCGAAACTAATTCAATTCGATTTGGGTCATCATGGATAAGATGACAAAGTCGGCTCACTTCTTGCTATTAAGGATTAACTTTTTGAATAAAGATTATGTGAGATTGTATCTTCATGAGATTGTAAAGCTACATGGGGTATCTTTTTCAATTATCTCTGATTGTGGTACGCAGTTTTTATCTCACTTTTGGCGGTCATTTCAGAAGGGGTTGTGTACAAAGGTTAGTCTGAGTACTATTTTTCACCTGCCAACAGATGGGCAAGCAGAGAGGACTATTCACACATTGGAAGATATGCTTTGTGCATGTGTGATTGATTATGGTGGTAGTTTGGTTGAGCATCTATCTCTTGTAGAGTTTTCTTACAACAATAGATACCATTCCAATATTGGGATGGACCCTTTTAAGGCATTATATGGTTGGAGGTATAGATCTCCTATTGGGTGGTTCGAGGTTGGTGAGGCTGATATATTTGGTCCGGATCTGGTATATCAGGCTATGAAAAAGGTAAAGGTGATTCAGGATAGGATTAAGGCTTCCCAGAGTTGCCAAAAGTCCTATGTGAATGTAAGGCATAGGGGCTTAGAGTTTGAGGTTGGGGATAGGGTGTTCCTAAAGGTATCTCCCATGAAGAGAGTAATGTGGTTTGGGAAAAAAGGAAATCTCAGTCTCCGGTATATTGGTCCTTATATGATTTTGAGAAGGGTTGGTAATGTTCATTATGAATTGGAGTTGCCTTCTAGTTTGAGCTCCATTCATTTGGTGTTCCATGTCTCTATGTTGAGAAATTGTATAGGTGATCCTTCATCGGTTGTTCCTTTGGAAGGATTAGGTATCTTGTATTCTCTGTCTTATGAAGAGGTCCCGATTGAGATCTTGGATCGTCAGGTTCATCGATTACGGACCAATGATGTAGCATCGGTTAAGGTTCTATGGCGGAACCACAAGGTGGAAGAAGCCACTTGGGAAGCGAAAGAGGACATGAAGTCCAAGAATCCGTATTTATTTTCTGCTCTAGTTATTTGTGTGAAAGGTATGTGTTCTTGATCACATCTTTGTTTTCTAACTTTGTTAAAGGCTAAATTAATGTTTGCTAATGCAATGAATCATGCTTATGCTTACCCTACCCGTTATTCGGGGACGAATAATCCTAGTGGGGGAGACTGAATCACCCTGGATCTTAGAGCCTTAGAAAAAATCTTGGATTTCTGGTTTCTGGACATCATACGACTATGGGTCACTAGTCGTATGATGGGATACGATTGGTAAGGTCTTGGTCGTATGCTAACCATTGTTGGTTAGTGGGTTGGATTGGTTTCTGGTATGAGTACGAGTAGCTCACCATGAGCCATAAGATAGAGTACGAGTCATACCATTTGCTTGTAGATTGGACAGTGTAAAATTTCCTTTAATTCTGTTCTGCCTAGGGTATAGTTTATGAGAACCAAACGTATGATTGGGTACGAGTAGGGATTTGGAATAGTAGGTTGGCTAGTGTGGGGGTTGGGATTCTGCTTGGGGTATAAGTGGTGGGTACCACTCGTACCCTAGGGTACGGATGGTATGAGGGAGTCGTACCCTCTTATGGGATTTTTATATAGTTTAAGTGGGGGTATTCTGGATATTTCCCCTTATAACTCCTTGGGACCCCATGACTTAAAACACCTTTTTAGGGCTTCACTAACCTATTTCCAATCAATCAAACTTTTTAAACTCTCTCAAAATCTCTCAAGGCTCTTGGGTTAAGAAAAAGCTAGGGTTTCCTTCAAAGTGGTCAATTAAGGCTCATAGGAGTGATTTCTTCTCATCTTCTTCTTAATCTTAGGCAAGATTCTCCTCCCTCATTGTTAGTTTCAACTAAAGGCATGTTTTATAATTATTTTCATGGCATAATTGTTGTATGGTTTTGTATTTTCAAATATATGTTGGGGGTTTTGATTATAATGGTTGGTTATGGTTTTCCCATGTCTTTTACTTGTGGTTTGCATATTACAATGATGGTTTGAGCACTTGGTTGCATGAGAATGGTTAATTGGTACTTGATTTTGGCTTTGGAAACATTATACCCCCAATGTGTTTGATAAAATGCCTATGAGAATGCTTTCACTATATTATTGGACTTTTAATGGAACTATTGCATGGTATAACCTTATAATGGAACCTTAAATGGTTTAAATGGGATGGAATGGTTAATTGTAAGGTCTTGGTGGTTATGGTTATGGTTAATTGAATATCCTTGTGGGATACAAGGGAATTCCCCAAGTAAACACATTAATGAACATACTTGTGGGGTATATGGGAATCCCTTAAGCAACTTAATAGTGCAATATATGGGTATATGGTAATCCTTTTTATCTCTAAAATATTGGCTAAGGACATTGCTTACAAGCTATAGTCGGTATGATGATACCACTACTTATATCCTTGGTTAATAACAAATAGAATGTGGCCTTGGTTATGTGGTAATGGTTTTAATTGGGCAATAATGGTGGGGTGTGATAGCTAATCGTGACGATGTGAGTCCAATGGACAGACACTGGAAACTCATATTTGCCGACATGAGGATTTGGTCATGATGACCATAAGGGGTACATGGGAATCCCCTAAGATACAATTATATATATGTATCATGGAGAGCGAAGGGTACTTGGTAATCCCCTACTCCTATCATATCTCTGGTTCATGCAGCTACACGCATTGGGACCCGTTCAGGGGGTTACACTAGACCCATATAGCCCGTGGGTGGTTCTACGACGGTTAAGCTACATATACCCAGGTTAATAGTTTTAAATATATTCTAAACCTGGTTCCCTCTTCCCAGCATGGTTTTATATATATATATATATATATATATATACACACACATATATATACATATATATATACATCTACATATATATATGTACGTATGTATAGTTGTGAATGCATACGATTGGTTTACTTAGTTTAAGGTTGGCATTATTTTATCCTTATCCTAAGTACTTGCTAACGTTCATCTACTAACCGTCTTTGGGAAGCTATATCCCCATGAGATGCAGGAACTGATCATTCTACTCTTCCTTCTTAGTGATCATATTTGGGATCGGCTATTGGATTAAAATGGTGATCTTCCATATTCTGGAAGTCTCCATTTCATATCATGGATGTCTTTACATACTTTGGTCATTTTATGGATATTAGTTTTGGCTATGTTTGGGGGTATGTCCTCACCGAATATTGTTTTTCTTTTAGATAGAGGCTTTGTGGAACTACTATGGGTTGGAATGGTTAGTGTCGGTATTGGTGTCAGCCTTAGTATTGGCATTGGTATTGGGGATAATACTATTTGACTGAATTTGTAGTTGTTCCATCCTTTTATGTTATGTTATGGACAGGAACTTGGCTATTATATAAGTTTGGTTATGGTTGTTGGTTGGTATTGGATGGTTAGACTTGCTTGGGTTAGTAATGGTTATAGACCCATCCCAGAGTTTGGAATTATAATAAATATTATCTTGTTATACGTTAGAATTCATCCGACCTAGGGTATGTATATTTGGAGGTTGGGTTAGGTAATCGGGGTGGTCCCCGATCCTGGTTGGACTTGGGATGCCCATTACGACAAGGCCCTGGTTCAGGTCGTGTCATTTCTAGCTTATGTGGATGATGGGAAGCAGGAGTTGGTGAGAGATATTCATCTTTTAGCTAACCTTGGATTTCGTCTCTTGGACTCTAGGATGGTGGTGTATTTGTTCAAGAGGTGGCGCGGTCGTCTCTTGGTGCTGAAATCAAGGAAAAATAGATGTTAGATCCTGTCTTGATGAGGAACAAGTGTGATATAGGCGGACAGAAGGTGATGGCCTTCGAGATTAGTAGTGATGGTATATTGCGGTACCAAGAAAGATTATGTATTGCCGATGTTGATGGCTTGTGAGAGAGGATCTTAACTGAGGTGCATGAGTTGTGCTATGTTGTCCATCCTGGTTCGAAGAAAATGTATCATAACCTTAATGCGATATATTGGTGGAACAATATAAAGAGGGATGTGGCTAGTTTTGTGGCTAAGTGCATGGTATGCCAACAAGTGAAAGTTGAGCACATGAGGCCCGGAGTATTGTATCAAGAAGTTGAATTGCCAGAGTGGAAATGGGAAGTGATCGACATGGATTTCGTTAATAGTCTTCCTCGATCTCGAAATTAATTTAATTCGGTTTGGGTCATCGTGGATAAGATGACAAAGTCGTCTCACTTTTTGCCAGTAAGCACTAACTTCTCGGCTGAGGATTATGCAAGGTTGTACCTCCAAGAGATTGTAAAGTTGTATGGGGTACCTGTTTCTATCATCTTTGATCATGGTACGCAGGTTTTATCTCACTTTTAACAGTTATTTCAGAAAGATTTGGGGATCAAGGTAAGTCTTAGTACTGTTTTTCACCTGCAGTCGGATGGGCAAGTAAAAATGACTATTAAGACGTTGGAGGATATTCATCGGGCTTGCGTGATTGACTATGGTGGTAGTTGGGTGGAGCACTTGCCTCTTGTAGAGTTTGCATACAATAATATCTACCACTCCAGCATTGGGATGGCTTCATTTGAGGCATTATATGGTAGGAGGTGTAGATCTCCTATTGGGTGGTTTGAGGTCAATGAGGCGGACATGTTTGGCCCGAATTTAGTTTACCAAGCTATAAAAAAGGTGAAGGTAATTCGGGATAGGCTTAAGGCTACCCAAAGACACTAAAAGTCCTATGCGGATGTGAGGCATAGGAAGTTGGAGTTTGAGGTTGGGGATAGGGTGTTCCTAAAGGTGTCACCCATGAAGGGAGTGATGCGGTTTGGGAAGAAGGAGAAGCTCTGTCCCCGGTATGTTGGTCTGTACTTGGTTTTGAGAAGAGTTAGCAATGTTGTGTATGAGTTGGATTTTCCCTCTAGTTTGAGATTCATTCATCCGGTGTTCCACGTTTCTATGTTGAGGAAATGTAGGGGTGATCCATCGCAAGTATTTCCTATCAAGGATATTGGTATTTCAGATTCTCTGTCTTATGATGAGGTCCCGGAGGAAATATTAGATCGGCAAGTTTGTCGGTTGTGTACCAAGGACGTGGCCTCGATAAAGGTTATATAGAGGAACCACAAGGTTGAAGAGGCTACTTAGGAAGCTGAAGAGGACATGAAGTCCAAGAATCTATTCCTATTTTTTGCTCTGGAAATTCATGTAGAAGGTATGTGTTCTTCATAACATCTTTGTTTTCTAACGTATTTAAAGGTCAGAATAGAGGTATTGGAGTGTAAATCATGCTTGTACTACCTTGTTCCATCATTCAAGGATGAATGATCCAAGTGGGGGAGAATTGAAACACCCTGGGTTCTGGACCTTGTAAATTTCTCGAGTCTTAAACTTTCTGATCATTATACGGCTCACCATACTAGTCATATGGTGTTGGTACGGGTCAGGTAACCCAACTCATAAGGTGTCCAGTATTTAGTAGTTGGGTTTTTATTGTGGTTCCAGGTTGGTGGTGACAAGTTGTATGTTCATGATATGAGAAGTATAGTCTCCAACTGTATGTTGTCCAGTGTCTAACCTAGATGTCCTACTTAGGGTACGACTTGAAGGATACTAATCGTATGGTGATGGTACAAGTTAGGCCAAGGGATTCGTATGTTGGACATAATGTGGTGTCCAACTTTTTGATCAAGTTATGAGTTGAGGGTACCACTCTTATGATATGGATACGAGTTGAGGGGTCCAATCGTACCCTTCTGCATTTTTTTATAGCTTTTAAGCTGAGGGTGTTTTGGATTTTTCCCACCCCATGACCTTAAGAACCCACGCCTTATAACACTATTTGGTCCCTCAATCTACACTTTGGAAGACCAAATCACTCTCTAAAAAATACCTCTCAAGAAGATTAGTCTAGGGTTTCTTCAAGGTGTCCATCTAGAGGTTTAAAGATCAAAGTGTCTCCGTGAATCTTCGTGACTAAGGCATGTTACTCTTCCCTCATTGTTAGTTCAACTAAAGGCATGTTTTAATGGATGGTTTTCATGGTAATATTGTGGTACTGTTTGGGTTTTGAAATATATGTTGGGGGTTTTGGTTGGTTTTGGTTTGATAATGCTTTCCCATATTTTAATTATGGTTTTCATGTTATATATATGGTTTTGAACATATGATTGCATGGGAATGGTCAATTGAAACTGGGTTTTGGAAATCTTATGCCCTCAACATGTTTGTTAAAATTCCTATGAGAATTATTTTGTCACCTAGTTTGACTATTATTGAACACTTTGCATTACATAATAGGGTAATGGAACCTAAATTGGGTTGGTCGGTTTTAAATGGTTTGGAAAGGCCTTGGTGGTCATGGCTTTAGTTTAATTGGAAATCCTGTGGGGTACATGGGAATCCCTTAAGTGTTGGCTAGTGACATTGCTTGCAAATATAGTCGGTATGACGATACTACTTCATAATGCCTTGACACTTGACTGCTAGAATTGGTGGTTTGATTGTGTGCTAAATGTTTTTAATTGGGCGATAATTATGGGTTGTGATAACTAACCGTGAATGTGTGAGTCTGATGGACGAACAATGAAACTCATGTTTGCCGACATGAGGGTTGGTCTTGGTGACCATATACTTGTGGGGTACATAGGAATCCCCTAAGTTTATACTTGTATAAATGTATCATGGAGGGTGAAGGGTACACAGGAATCCCCGGCCCCTGTGATATCTCTGGTTCGTGCGGCTACACGCACTGGGGCCCATTTAGGGGGTAACACTAGATCCATATAGCACGTGGATAGATTACAATGGTAAAGCTACACAAAACCATGTTAAAGTTTTAAACGCATGCTAAACTCGGTTCCCTTTCCAAACATGGTATATATGTATGTATATGGTTGCATATGGTTATTTACTTTGATTTTAAATAATGACATTATTTTATTCTTATTTTTGAGTATATGCTAGTATTCACCCGTTAACCGTCTTCAGGCGTTGTATCCTCACGCGATGCAAGAACCAGCCATACTACTCCTCCTACTCAGTAACTTGGATTCGGGGACAACATTCGTGTCAGACTGAAGTGGTGAGCTTCCATATTCTAGAAGACTCTGTTTCATGTTATGGTTTTTTTCATAGTATTTTTGTTTTATAGACTTTGGTTTTGGCTATGGTGGGAGGCATGTCCTGATCGGATGTTCTTGGTTTTCGGATAGAGTCTTTGTGATACTACTATAGACATGACAGTGTCAGTATTGGTGTCAGTCTTGGTATTGGTATTGGCATTGGGGCTGACACTGACTGTGTATTTGATTGGATACTTGGTTGGTTATGATTATGGACTTCTTTAAATATCTTTCAATCGATTTTGATATATCTTGTTAATGTTTGAAATTCATCCGACATAGGATGCAGGGCGTTTATGGTTGGGTATTGGAGGCGGTCTCCAGTTCGGATCGGACCTGAGATTCCCAACACGACTAGGCCCTGGTTCGGGTCGTGTCACAGGATCCAGAGCTTTTGTAGTAATTACCCAACTCCAGTTCAATTCCAAATCCAATCCTTGATATAAGTTTCATATTGGTCTTCTCAGTAGTAAAGGGAAAGTGAAGGTTGGACCTGATGCAATACTGAGAAGGAAATTTCTAGTTTTTCATCATAAGAGCTCCACTGGCAATCACTATGGTATCAAAGCTACCCTTCAAAGACTTAGGCAGGAATTTTACTGGAAAAGATGAAGAAAGACATGTATGCTTTTGTGAGGCAATGTAATGTGTGTCAGAGATGCAAGGGTTAAATTGTTGCATACCCTAGCCTTTTACAACCCCTACCTATTCCTGAGGGTATGTGGCTAGACATCTCTATGAATTTTATTGAGGGATTACCTAAGGTAGCTGGCAAGGAAGTTATTTTTGTATTGGTGGATACAGTATGTAAGATCGATCATTTTTTACCTCTTAAACATTATTACACTACATTAGATGTTTCTTAATTGTTCGTGAATGAGATTTTCAAGTTACATGACATGCAAAGGTCTATAAAGTTCATAAAGGGATGCAGTCTTCACTAGCAAATTCTGGTAGGAGCTCTTCAAACTTCAGCAGGTCTCTCTCTTAACTTCTACTACATACCATCCACAAATTGATGGCCAGACAAAGGTTATAATAAGATGTCGTGAGTGTTACTTGAGGTATATGACATTTGAGAGACCTAAGGAATGGCCTAAGTAGCTCCCTCTAGCTGAGTGGCGGTACCGCACCACTTTCCATTCTTCTACTTTGATGACTCCTTATATGAGGTGGTATATGGCCAGAAACCTCCATTTTTTTCTACCTTACATGGCATTAGACTCTCAACTGGATGCTATTGAAAGAAGTTTGTCTCCTAGGGAAGCTATCTAAGGGTTTTGAAATCTTATTTGATCAATGCACAAAGAAGAATGAAGTCTCATGTTGATAAGGGAAGGACTGGTAGAAGTTATGTTGTTGGTGATTGGGTTTATGTTAAACTGAGGCCCTATAGACAAGTCTCTTTGAGGACAAGGATCGTTTCAAGGGGTGGGTGCTGATTTGATCCTAAGGTGAAGTAGCTCAATTTGGCAATGCTTTGGTCGTACATGACTTGCACGTTCTAGTCGACTTTAGGAAATTTTGTTGAAGAAGATAGTTATAACTAACTTTCGGAATTCCATTTTTCTATTTTTCCTTTTCTGTTATTTCAATTCATGTCCACTTAGTATATAACTGAGAGGTTAACAACTCTAAAGATTGGGAAGTTAATTTCTCAAAGTAATATCATTTTACCTTTCTCTCAATTGTGGAACTCGATTATGGTTCTAGAGTGATATATTCAAAGGCAATTCGTTAATTTGTCTTTTAGGTGAACTTAATTTGTGTTTTCTTTCCAATTCAATTACTTCAAATTACAGGGTCTCATCATCAATAGACAATCGAAGACATATGAGGAATGAGTCAATTACAGTTATCAGATTGAAGACTCTTACTAACACATCCATTAGATTCCTTTTCAAGAATGAAATAAAGAGGGCAAACACTTAGCAAGACCCAAAAATAATCGAACCAAAACACCCTGCTATATAGTTCTACAGTTCTATAGTTCTATGTATGGATTGAAACACTACCTATTGGCTTTTGAAGATATTGAGCCCATTTGGATAGGATTAAAATCTGGTCAAATCAGCTTTAATCATTTTTTTTTTAGCTTTTTTAGGTGTTTGCTAAAATTAAAAAGTGCTTAAAAAAGCTAAAAACTGATTTTAAAAAAACAAAAAGTGATAAGTTGGTTATCCCCAACTTTTCGCTTTTTAGATTAAAATTCTTTTAGATTTGATCAAAATATTTATATTTTTATCACTTATATTTTTCTCCAATTCCAATAATACCCTAAACTTGTAGCCCTTAAATATATAGTTTTTCATTTTTTTTCTCTTGGTTGCTTCTCTTTGTCTCTTTCCTCCAATTCCCTCTTCATCTTATTCCTTTATTTTTAGTGAATCCATCATTACATCAGAGTTTTACATATTTTTTTACCATAATCAAATTATTACAAGCTTGCAATATTACAATATAACACTATTTTAAATTAAAAATATCCTAAATTTTTTATTTTTATTTTTTAATATTTAAAATAAAAAGTAACTTATATTTATAAATTGACTTCACATAATCACTTTACGCTGAAAGTACATTTAATAGAAATTATTGTTGAATTATTAAAATTAAAAACTTTAGATGATTCATCTTACTTATGGTGTTAACAACTTTAAGGATATTTAAGTCATTTTGATAATAAAAAAATATTTAACATCACTTGTTAACCAAACACATCAACAACTTTTTTTCAGTATGATTATTTCTATTCAAACATTTATCTACTTAATTCATAAGTATTTATTTTAAGTTTTTTTAATCAATTAAACTAAAAAAAATATTTTTTATAATTCTATCCACACGGATTCAAATTTGATTGATCTGGTGACGCAATGTCAAAGATACTGTTATTATCATGAAGGAAAAAGACAATGATGAAAATAAATCCTAAATGCTGGGCTACTGATGCGTTGGCGGATTTTGCTATTTGGTGATTAACACGTTATTATTTCTCTAGCATTTTCAAAGTCCAAAATATCCTTAGGATCGTTTGGTAGAATGTATTGAAATGTTAATACATGTATTAGTTTAATATGTATTAATAGTACCTTATTTGATATACTTTTTTATGTTATGTTTAATTAATGTAAGTATTAGTTATACACTCTATTGTGTATTGAGGTGTGCATTACTATTACCTTAAAATCCATGACATTACTAATGCAATGAATCTAATGAATGCATTAACATGCTTAAAGACCATATTATTCCTCAAAAAATTTTCCACATTCTTTTCAACATATATATTAAATGTATTATGTAATTTTTTTTTAAAATTATATAATTATATTTTTTTAATACATCGAACCAAACACTGCATAAGAAAGATACAAACATAACTAAACTAATGCAGACATAACTAACAAAAACATTATTAATACAAGAGTTAATACAAAAAAATGATCCTAAACTTGACACCAAATTATAACTTTGACCTTAAACTTTGATAGTGCACAAATAGGACATTTAACTATTCAAAACCTGAACAAATATGACCTCCGATTTTGCAACCCCATGCGTGAGTTTCACTGCGCCTACGTGGAAAGGTAATCCAATCACACGGTGCCACATCGTTAAAAGGGCTGATTTGGAGGGAGGTCATATTTGTTCAGTTTTGAATAGTTAAAGGTCATATTTGTACACTGTCAAAATTTTTCTTTTTGTGTTATAAAGGCGTCATTTTTTTTCTTTTGTTATTATTATTATTATTTTTATTTCTATAGCTGCAACACCTAACTTTTTTTTTAATTAAAAAATCAAACCCGCGCAGTAGGTTGAAGGAAGTGCCCAAGAAGAGCAAATAACACCACTGGGCTATCTAAGTGTCTTGTTTCATGTGGTTCAACATTAATATACGTACATAAATATAGATTTTCTACCTTATATATATATAACGTAATTTTTTTACCGAGGGGGTTCGGATGAACCCCATGGCAACCACGTAGGTCCGCCCCTGCATTAATTTAATAATGTTTTAATAACGTTAATTTAATAACATTGTAATAACATTAATTTAATATACTACTACTACTATCCTTAATAACATTAATTTAATAATGTTTTATTAAAACTATAATTTTTTTATTATTAGTATAGTTTCATCTTTAATTTAATATTTAAATAAATTATATTTAGATATATTATATAATTTAAATTTGTCCTCTGCTTTATAATATATATACATACCCGCGCGATTTTTTCGTATGAGGCTGACCCACCTAATTAATAAATCTTCAATATTATTCTTTTTCCGCAGTGGAAAAAGAAATTAGACAAAAATTAAAAAAAATAATAGTGAAAAGTCATTTGTGCAGTTTTAAATAGTTAAACGTCATATTTATGCACTATCAAAGTTTAATGTCATATTTATGTATTATGCCTTAAATTTTAAGCTGGACGCGCCCAATTTTATGTGTTGAACACATATTTTGTCACGTAGGATTAGAGGTCATATTTGTGCAGTTTTGAATAGTTAAAGGTCATATTTGTGCACTATCAAAGTTTAAGATCAAAGTTATAATTTGATGTCAAGTTTAAAATAATTTTTTTATGTATTAACTCGCATTACTCATACACCATATTTTGCATTATTCTTCTACGCTGTCAAACAACCCTTGAAATATAAAGTTAATGATTTCAATTCCTAAAAAGAAAATTAGAAAATCAAATCGAAGGTTCGTAGTTCCGATGGAAGAGAACGGGGACGAGGGCGAAGCGCCGGCGGCAGAAGAAGGAATGACTACTTTTTCTGACCACCATTTCGGAAGTTATGAAGACAACGGGGATGGCTTCTCCATCACCATCATCGAGGTTTTTCCTCTCTTTTATATCTTCCAATTTCACAATTCTATTATACTCCTACCTTCACTTTTAATTTAAAAAAACAATATCTTTAATTCAAACTTTACTAGCAGAGGAACTCTAATACAGCTAATTCTTTTGGCATGTATGTAAGTAGAACATGAAGGAAGAGTATGGTTTGTTCGTATGGCCTTGCAGTATTATTCTAGCTGAGTACGTTTGGCAACAAAGATCGCGCTATACTGGCACTACCGTGCTTGAGGTAATGAACCTCACTTTGTTTTATTCTGTTGCTTGCAAATTATATGACTTCCGTACCTTTTTTTAGTCATAGCAAATGTAGATACTATTAGAGAGAGATATAGTTGACTTGTCTCAAATTAGCTCCGGATTGGAGGATTGAAGCTTAGCAATTCTATTTGTTGTTTGTTTGATGCCTTATTTGAGTACTGTGTTCTAGTCTTAGTTTGGTTAGTTTTATATCTACATATGATGATTTTCTGTAATTCATATGTTATTGGATCGAATCTGTGCATAATTTCTCTACTTATTGATTTTGTACACCTCATGACATTGTTAGAATCATTCTTGAAGCGGAGCTTTGGAGTAATTGGTAAAGTTGCCTCCATGTAATCAGGTTCAAGCCTTGAAAACAGCCTCCGCAGAAATGCAAGGTAAGGCTGCGTACAATAGGCCCTTTGTTCGGGCCCTTCCCTGGACCCTGTGCATAGCGGGAGCTTTAGTGCACCGAGCTGCCCTTTATGACATTGTTAGGATAGACTTACATTATCAAAGGTATATTTTACTTTGTTGAGACTATAGCTGATTGAGATAAAGGAGGATGGTTGCATTGCTGTTGTAAAACTAGTTAGATTTATAATGAATTAACCGGGGTTCCATTCCCGGGATGCCCTGGCTATATTTTGAAGGGTAGACTTGGCGTAACTGATGAACTTGTTGCCATGTAACTAGGAGGTCATGGATTCAAGTCGTGGAAAAAGCCTCTTGTAGAAATGTAGGGTAAGGCTGTACAATAGACCTCTGCGTCCCAGTCCTTCCCTGGACCGGTACATAACGAGAGCTTTAATCCACCGAACCGCCCTTTTCCTTACCATACTATCTTCTCTCTTGCACACACACTTGAAACAGGTTTAAAGGAGCAGAATGCATATTAATGATTTATATAGTTAACTCAAACTAGTTTGGGATTGAAGCATAGCAGTATTTGTTGTTTTGGTGCCTATTTGCATACTATTCTCTAGTCTTAGTTTGATTAGTGTTATATAGGCTTTTTCTTATTCATCAAATGATTGTAGCTTGGAGCAGGAACCTCGTTGCCTGGGCTGGTTGCTGCAAAAGTAGGTGCAGAGGTGACGCTGACTGACGATTCAAACAGATCAGAGGTGTGATTTTGATAGTAGTTTTTCAATAAACACTGAATTGAGACTTCATTATTTGATCGTAGCCCTTGAAACAGTGTTCGAACCCTGTTGCTAAACCATGTATGTTACATATCTATATTACTGGTAGTCTAATGGGTCAAGAACTGTGCATAGAGTGTTGCACAGCAGATATGCAGTATTAGGAATTATTGATAAAAGAGAAGCCCCTTTCTTTTTCTCATCTATCTTTTGCCTAGCTCTCCCAGACCCTACTTGTGGGATCTCACTGGGTATGTTGTTGTTGTATCTTTTGACTAGCTCTTCTTTAATCACCTTGGAGTGACAGTTTACTTTTGAGGCCTTTATTGTCATGAAAAATCTGGTATCTCCGCAGCAGTATTGGTAACTCGTAGTAATATGCTTACAGAAACTGCTGGACTGTTCTGGGTTTTAACTTGTAGATTTTTTTCAGGATGCTTTAGATGAAATAGAGCTGCCGTTGACTCCATTCTCACACACTCATCTGCTGCTTCAGTATTAATGAACAATCTGAAGTTGCAGTGGTGATTGATGTCATTGAATTACTAAACAATAGATGCTAGTAGGTAGGCTAGAAAGTAACTATGCTGAGTAAGAATGTCTCAACATTTTGTGAAATTTATTTGTCAGCACCTTGAACTTCCACATATGCACCAAGATACGTGTCAGTTTTACTTGAACTGCTTGTCTGTTGATACACAGGTGCTCATTCATATGAGAAGACAGTGTGACTTAAATAATATCAAGTGCAAGGTAATCTGTACGCTTTTGTTTGCTATATATGCAACTTGTCATTCCTCATGATGCATTTTCCGTAGAAGGGTTAAGCTGTGTCTATTTTACTTGAGTATCTAAGAGCATACAGAATGCCTTGGAACAGTGATAGTTCTTATGTGTGTTTCCTCCATGGCATTATGAAATCTTCTTTCTTGCCTTTATTTTGCACATGATATCTATTTGAGGTCTTCCATTTTCATACTGCACGTACCGTCATTGAAGTGTTCTATTCATCTTATCTTCTAGATACACGGACTTACATGGGGTGTGTGGGATACACATACTTTCTCTCTGTGCCCAAACATTATCCTTGGAGCTGATGTCCTATATGAAAGTTGCGGTAGGATTGTCTTTATTTATCTTGTTCTTTCCTTCTTTTCTGGATCTGTCTATTGAAGTTGAAATGTCTATCTTGCATGGTTACCAAGCCTTTGATGATCTCTTTGCAACTGTGGCATTTCTACTCCAGAGTAATCCATCTTCCGTTTTTATTACTACATATCACAACAGAAGGTACATTTCTATTTTCTTTTCTTGCTTTAGGTTTATCGAAGGACTCTTTTCTTGTGTACTTAGCTCATTCGGAGGTTTAGATGATCCAATTTCTGAGGGAAATGTTTCCTCTAATTGCTTTAAACAATGTGTAGCGGGCATCACCTAATTGGATTCTTGATGGTGAAATGGGGCCTGAAGTGTGTTAAGCTTCTTGATGGGTTCACATTCATGCCGTCATCCAAGACGTCTAGTTTGAGTGGTAATATTCAATTGGCGGAGATTGTTTTGGGTACAGCTAATGGAAACAAGAAAAATTGATTCAACTGAATTCAAGTGTGATGGTGCCAACTTTATTTTATGCTGACACATATTTTACTTTTCCACTGTAAGTTGGTGATCCACTACTTGTTCGCTATATAGCATTTTTAAAAATCTTTGCTGCTGTCTTTCTCTCATTTTTTACTTTTTAAATGATACCATAATTTGTGATTGTTCAGGTTTTGATGAAAATAACTTGTGATCAACTACTTGTGAAGTGCATATCAAACAGTAGCTCCTAGTGCAGCAAGGTCTCATGAAAAGAGACATTATTTCTTCTAATTATTGTATTCAATTAAATAAACTAAGATAATACAGAGAATGATAGAACAAAAGGAGAATAATCTTTGAATTAGTCAGTTGACTATCCAGCAATTTTTTCTAACCTCGTCGCCTCTTGTAAGGCTGCTCATCTTGATCATAGAATTGGAAAAATCCTAGGAGAAATCAGCTAGCAAAATCATTAACCATATCTTAGTGTTTGGGGCACTTAAATAAATCTTGATCTGAAGAGAACAAGCTCTTTTGCTGGAGAATTAACTTGTATATTATTATCAAAAGTGGTTGATGAAGGATCCATGGGTCTTCCTATATTTCAGCGGACATATGCTCTTCAAGCTTTCTGCAAAAGCGGATGTAATGGAGGGTCAATGCCATCGGTGGAATTGAAGTTGTGTATCCATTTATTGAATGATTACCAATGGGAAAAACCCACTCTATATAGTAGACCATGTGAGATTTTGGAGCTTTGTCATATTCACCTGAGCAGGCCATCAAGTCTTCCATTCGTAGACCTCTGACCTCTCCGAGGGGAACTTTGTTGAAGTCAATATGTTGAATGCTGAACTTGGCAGCTATGCTGTTTCACTAACTTTTAATATTCGCCCATCTTTTCTTCCTTCAGGCATATCCCACTAAGGCGCAGCAGCACAAATCAACTTTGTCAACCTGGTGGAATATATAATTGAATGTATTTACCTGTTTTGCTAATCCCATGTCAGAAAATAAGAAATAACTTAATGCAGTAATACTAATTGTCAGACCATTAATCTGCACTTCTAGGCATTCTAGAGTAATTTATATTAGAAGGAGCTGATTTGCTGCAATTCTGTCCGATTTATCTGTTTTCTATCGCTTTTCTTAGGGGAAACTTTTATCACCACTGTGTATCTCGCAGCAAAGGCTAAAGTTTTTGTGCGCGAGACTATGCTGGAAGGCTAAAGTATGTGTGTGCGAGACTATGCTGGGACAAAGCGCTTCCCTCCACATTTTCAATGACATAGGATCCGTGCGAAGAAACAGTGGTCTTTTTGTGCCAACTTTTTTCTGCTTGGAGTTCAGCAAAATAGAAGTATCACAACCCGTCAAGAAGGTAAAAGGGGCACAAAATCATAAAAAGAAGAATTTGCTTAGTGCAACCCGGGGGTGAAATGTGAGAAAGTTTAACCATTATGGGATTGTTTGAATGAGGTTCTTAGTTGTGTACGCAGATGACATTATCATGGAAATGCATCATTATCGGTGTGCTGCAGGCACTGTTTTGTTTTCTTTGTGGCCTCCTCAGCAACTTGTTTGATAGTGTATTCAGCCGGAGGAGATATGAACACAAGTGATGAGAACACATAATTGTGTATTTGATTGAACTATCTCCAGTACCATTTCTGTTGCTTGCCCAACTAGAACATACTCTATATTGACCATATTGGAAGATTGATGAGTGTATTATTGAACTTTTACAATGTAGTACACTTTTACAGAAGAAAGCAGTGGAATTCAGAGTATGAGGATCATCACACCTAAAAAGTAATTTGTGCGAATCGGATATCTATTTTTGTTAAGGTTTTCCAACGGGAAAATAGTAGTCTGCTTTGGTCTCTACAATGCAAGCCACGTAAGGGTATATTTGAACTTTCAAGTATTTAGAGGTATTTTTAGTTTGTTTTTTCAGTTGTTCATGTACATGTTTCAAGATATTGCTAGTGTGTGTAAAGAAATCAAGGCTTAAGTCATCTGCCACTTAAAAGTTGTTTGGATAGCTTACACGCCTCAACTCAATCTTGTATCCATTGAATTCCTTTTGTAACGACCTAAAAAAATTTGATGAAATATATGAAATTTGTGATTGTGTGACTTGACTGTTTTACCTCTCCTCATAGTTTCATTATGGTATTTCTGAGGTGTGTGAGTGATTGACATGATTTTTGATACATTTTGGTATCATTTATGCAATATTGTGGTTTTTTATGGCTTCGAGAGCCTTATTTTAGACTTATGTGGATATCTTTTGATTCATGTGACGGATGATCGAACGGACTGCGCCAGCAGCTCTAGAATATCGATTTTAGGCTAGATAGACTTTTGGTTCGGTTCCCGGTGCACCTGAGCTCATTTCGACCTATTGGTCGAAAAGTTGGAAAATTGGAAATATGGGTGTGGGATCCACATTTGGTCGAAACGACCTCGGATGGAAAATTCAACTTCCTCAGCAGATCCAGAATATCGAATTTAGGGTGTTAGCATGTTTGGTATGATTTTACGGCTTTTAAATCTCATTTCGACCCTCGGTTTGGAAAATTGTGAGTTTGGGTTTCGGGGGTCAACTTTGTGAAAACGATGTTTTTTTGAAAATCAGATATCTCTATCGCGTACGAAACGTCGAATTTAGTATGCTTGCATAGTTCGTTTGCATGTATCAGATTCCGAACGAATTCCGAGCACCCCGTCAAAGTCCGATCAACCAACAAAAAAAATTGCTATTGCAGAAAATCTGCAATAAATAGCAGATTTTCACCCTTTTTGACCCATTTTGCTCATTTCATCTTGGCTATTGGGAGTTAAACCCTAAAATAGTGTGGGAGCTTAAAAGTAAAGTTTGTGAGAGCTTGAGAACTAGATTAACACCTTTTTCTTGATTTTATTACGTATTAAAAGTAAGAATTCACCATTTTCGTAGTAATTTTTTGATTAATTTCTCAAAACCCCAAAAATTTTAGAGCTTGATTTTAAATCCCATTTTCACTTGAATAATATTTTTATTTGATAAAATTACTAGTTTTTCATCAATTTAACCCTTAAAACAACTTTGATTCTTGATTTTAACTTGAAGTTCAAAGATTTTTACCCGATAAAGCTCTAAAATGATTTTTCTTCAATTTGAATTTCGTTTTTGACTCGATTTAACTTGGATATTCAGCTGTAGGTTCCTAAAAATATGGGGAATATGTTTTTGAAGTAAAGTTCAAATTTTGCCTTTCTTTTTCGAAAATCCATTTTGGAGGTCCGTTTTGACCCCGAACCAAAAGTAGTCAATATGAGTGTCGTTTGTTTTGTCTTGATGCATAGATTTCATATTTGATGTTTTTAGTGGAGTTTGAAATTGTTCATGAAAGTAAGGTCGCGGGTTCAAGTGTAGCGAACCGGTTTCGGCTTTCGAAGTAGGTTATGACTTAACTCTTTCAGACTGGGTTGAGTAGTAAATGATGGTACAAAATGCATGCTAAGGGTGGGAACTAATCATGAAAAATGGTTATCTATGTGTTGTGCCCGTGTGGGGGCTTATATATGATGTAATTATCGAAATTGAGATATTATGTGATATATATGACCGTGTGGGGTCCTATGAGATATTGATAGCTTTGAATACATGTGAATAATTATATTGTATTGTTAAAATGCTTAATGTGGTACTATTGGTGTATTGTGATTATATTCATACTTTATTGACATATGAAACATGTGGAAATTCATGGATGAAATGAAAATAATGAGTAAATATTGACTAATGTGGTTGTAGAAATGTATCATTGTGATTGATTGTGAAAATATATCATATGGTTGATTGTGGAAATACTCATTTTGATTGGTTGTGAGCATTACATTTTCATATCACTCATTCATGAAACATTGGTACCACCATAGCAACATCTGAGAAATACTGACAACACCTTTTAAAAATATATTGTAACACCTTATAAAACTCTTTCCGAGGGATGTGCCAAAAAGAAGATATGAGATATGTGGATTGTATACGGATTGACGAACCCCCCATGGGTCCTATGTCGGGAAGCTTTAGCTTCGTAGGTATATACGGGGATTGTGCGACGATCTTGGAGGTTGTGCGACGATCTCATGCATCATCATCATCATCATATGAATTGCACTTACTTTATTGTGTTTATGTTGTGTTGTATTGCCTTATTGACTTGTCACCTATGTATTTGTCTTACCTTCGTTTACTTATATTTGATGATCTTGTACTACATGTTCTCTCTTGTTCTATTTATATGTGACATAATGTATACTTGTATTCTATATCTTAGTGTGTTTTTGTTAATATATGTGAGATATATTAGAACTGTTAGTGCAAGCGGTGTGGGCTATCGTTGTGGGACATTTTCTAATTGCAGGTGACGTGCCCTTAGTGTATATTTTGTATGCTTTATTTACTACTTTGTTTGGTTGGCCTATGATACCAACTAAGTACAGTGGACCGTACTCAGCCGACTGCGCCCTTTCGGTGCAGGTCCTAGCTCGAGTATGCCTCAGCTTGAAAGACTCGGGCAATTGTTGGAACTTCCAAGGTAGCGGTTGAACATTCAGGCGTCCGAAGTTTACCTCTATCTTTCTATAGTAGTTATGTTTTTATTATTATTTGGAGACAGTTATTATTTCTTTGTGGTTATTTTTTCGATGTATTTGGCTCTTGGATCGTATTAGTAGTTCTTACACTATTGACACCAATTTTTGAGCATGATTGGTATTTTGAATAAGTTCTTACCGCATTGTTATGATTACTTATATAGTTCGACTTCGTTCTAGAAGTCTTACCTTGGGATATTTCTGTCTTATCCTCTTTTCGTATCAGTTTGGGTGATAGACGTACTTGTCAAGGTACGCCGCGACAAATGCTATCATGACCCTCGTTTTTGGGTGGTGACAAATTGGTATCAAAATAGTCAGGTTTTATTGGTCTCAATGGTGTAAGAATGAGATTTCTAATTATGTTTCGTGGATCGATACGTAGACGTTCGTATCTATCTTCGAGAAGCTATAGGATGTCTTTAGGAAACCTTCCTCATTTTATTCCTTATCGTGTGAATTCTTTCATATCTTGTGTTCTGAGTTATGTTTCACTCTTTTTGCGCGGATGGTGTGGCTACACTCCTATCAGTTGAGAGATGCTGTGAGGAATTAGTGGATATAATTTGTCGGTTGTAGGCTTGTTGATGCTCTTGAGTTGTCATGAGATCAGTTTGTTGATGCCTTTTTAGAGAGAATTGTGCCTTTCAGTTTGAGAGATCGTATGCGGGACGAGTTTGATCATTTGGAGTAGGGCTCCATGACTGTTTTTTAGTATAAGGAATGCTTCCATGCCCTGTCCAGATATTCCTATGATAGCATTTCCATCAAGTTTGAGAAGATTCAAAAGTTTGTGAAGGGTTTGGTTGTCTCCCTTCAGTTGGCAACGTCTCAGATGATTGTGTTTGGGGCTTCTTTTCAGAGTATTGTGGATCATGCTAAGATGGAGAGGATATTCTTAGTGCATCTCAAGGAGGCGCCAAGAAGGCGCGACGTTTTGGTGAGTTTAGGAGTCAAACCTATCGAGACAGAGATTTTAGAGGTTCTCGTGGATACCACGGTAGGCCAGTATATGTGACTTTATAGATTTCAGGTAGTGGATCTTCTAGTTCAGCAGCCTCTAATGTCTCTTATATATATATATATATATATATATATAGAGAGAGAGAGAGAGAGAGAGAGAGAGAGAGAGATCAAAACAAGGACTCCTAATATATATGAAAAGAATATAAAATAAATATTAAAATTTTACTTATTTGTAATACGTAAAAACTCCTAATAAGATGTTGAAATCAACTAGAAATTTATCTATTAAATTTTCCTTTTATTTTGAAGTAAAACTCAGAAAAAGATAATTGCATTTCCTGATCATTGAGGCATTTCATATCAGCAGCCTCTAATGTCTCTTATATATATATATATATAGATTAAACCAAGGACTCCTAATATATATGGAAAGAATATAAAATAAATATTAAAGTTTTACTTATTTGTAATACGTAAAAACTCCTAATAAGATGTTGAAATCAACTAAAAATTTATCTATTAAATTTTCCTTTTATTATGAAATAAAACTTCAACCCTATCCCTTATAAAACCTTTCCATACAAAAAGTAAAAATAAAGAGACGAAATATATGCAAGGTTCCGCCAACTGCACTTCGTTGTTGTAGCTCTCCTTTTTCCTAAGAATTCTTCTTCATATTTTTATTTGTGTATTTTCAATTGTTTAGCATTAGAATTTACCATGTTATGATTTGATTAGTGAATTATATTTTCTTTTCTTGTGTCCTTGTCTATATATGTCCACTTCAATATTTTTAATGGTTTTTTATGAAACAAAGTTATGTTTTGTTTAATATTTTGCAGGAACATTGTTGATGGACGAAGCAAAAGTCTAATTAGATTTCTCCCTAATTTTTGCCCTGCTACTAATTAGACATTCAGGTAAATAAATAATATTATTTTTTGTGTTTAGTTTTTGTAAAAAATTGTAAAATTCAACGACAAAAGATAAGTTATGTTAATCATTTTTCAATTTTCAGTTTTTATTTAAGTTTTAAAACTCTCAAAAATGACTCCTTATATTAAAGTTTTACAAATTTCAATTTTTACCGTGAAAAAAAAGACATAAATTTCATATGTGATTTTTATCGTGAAAAATAAGGACATAAACTTCATATGTGAATTAAGTATGGTAACACTTTAGAAAGTTATTCCTTTCTTGAATGTACCTTTAAAATGTTGATTTTCTCTTATCTGAATACTATGTAAGAAAATTTTAACATTGAATTTCACAATCAGCTAATATTTTAATTATCTAAAACTATAAATTATCTTTTCGTTCAATAATCTTACATATAGTTCTCTTATTTTTGTCTTCCATTAATTTTGCATTAATGTATTAACTTTGAATGTATATATATATATATATATAAAATCACTTCAACTAGGTTTGAACCCAAGCACACCTATCAGTGGAGAGCCTTAAGATCAACCTAAATGCCAGTTCACCTAACCAATTTCTTGTTTTGTGGGTGCTTTTATATAATTTATACCCATTTTCATATATTTCTTATGCAATTATACCTATTCCGCAGCGAGTTTAGTGGGTGCCGGAGCACCATAAATTTATGTGTAGGCCCCCCGTGTATATCTATATCTACATCTATATCTACGATATATTAAAAGTGTGAAGACCTTAGAAAAGCGATTCAAACTTTTTGTCCTTCATTAAAAGTCTCTGGAATAGACAAAATTAGTTTTTTACATTTTTTTCTCAATTTATTATTTAATCAAACTAAAAACTCCTAAAAATATATGGATGTAGATTAAGGACTTTTGAAATATATATATATATATATATATATATATATATATGGAACCCTAATAAAATAAATATACTAAATTTTGGTTATTAAATTTTTTGAAAGCAAGGTGATCCAAAATAGAAATCTAATTTCTCTTTTTATTATTCA
Organism: Capsicum pubescens; assembly: GCA_030864215.1. Taxonomy (NCBI): domain Eukaryota; kingdom Viridiplantae; phylum Streptophyta; class Magnoliopsida; order Solanales; family Solanaceae; genus Capsicum; species Capsicum pubescens. The sequence goes on from CM061539.1 coordinate 79,445,147, forward strand.
TATGGTTTTTAGTTGCTTTTTAAGTTATATTTTTTGGTCCATGTCAATTTTCTGTGCATTGGGATGCCACTTCTCCATAAACATAGGCCTTTATTTTTGTTCTATTCATTTTAAACTTCTTTTTCATGCGATTTAGGTAATATTTTTTCTTTACAAGTAGGAGCCTATTTTTTTTTCTCTCAATTTTTTTTATGTTTTGTCTTTCTTTTAGGTGTAGGAATTCTTTAATATTAATTTTTTAATTAATTTTTTAGTTTAGAGTCTTCAATTTCATTCATGAACTTTATCATCAAAGTTGTTTTTTTTTTCTTTAAGAATTTTTCTTTTATAGTAGATGTTAATGCTTGTCTTATTACTTTCTTTTATATTTTTCACCATGAATATATTATTCATATGTTTTATCATAATTGTAGGTTCTTGAAGTGAGTTTGTGTAGAGGTATATTTTTCTAAAATTTTAGATTGATTTTAAGTTTATAATACTAAATGATGTATTTTTGATAGACAATTGCAAATTGAGAAACTTATTTGATAATTTTGTTCATAATATTTCATATACAATTAGTGATTTGAAATTGACTTATATATAATTTTAGCCCCACGAAAGAGATATACGAATTTCAGTTGTTTGTTTTATTTTTTATTTTAGTTCGTTTTGAAAAACAATATCTCTTTTCTTTTGTAAATACTCTATTTCTAAATTTTCATATTGCATGTTTAAAGTTACAAAATTAAAATATATTTTAATATATTTCACATGTATATAACTTACCGATATAATATTTAAAAGAGATATTTAAAATTACAAAATTAAAATATATCATGTTCTTCTTTATGTACATTATTTATCTTAAAATTTAATGTTGATATTTTAAATATTTTACTTAATAATATAACGGCAACACAATAATTTGTTCTTTTAATATATATTTATTGTTAATAAAGTGTAAAGGGCCTTAGAAATGTTGTTTGAACTTTTTAGAAAACTTTTTAGAAGTAATCAGAATTAATGACAACTAATACTTTTTTCATTAGTTTAAGAATTCTAAATCAACTAAATTTGATTTTACGAAGATTTAAAAAATTTAGAAATAAATATAAAAGTGTTTGAATAAGAAAATTTAAGAAGTATCAAATTTTTAAAAGTTTTAAGTACATAATATGAATGTAATCAATGATTTTGTAAAGATTTAACTTTAAAACTAAAATTTTAAAAGTTTTAAGTACATAATAAGAATGTAATCAATGATTTTATAAAGATTTAACTTTAAAAATAAGGAAAGATTTTAAATATAGAACAAAAAAAAGAAAAATAACCGTACCACAAATATGGTTCAAATTGATGCGTCTCTCTTAGCCTTTGACAGCAAAGGAAGAGGTACCTGTAATGCCCCGAGTCTGCACCCCGGACGTCACACGGTGCTTACGACCCCGAAGGACCACAAGCTAACCCATGACTGGTACCTGCTGTGAACACTGGATAATAATACTGAAATAATGCAAAAAATAGGCTGAATTGCCATAAGGTTCATAATCTGAATACTGATAAATATAGTAACTGAAAACAATATCTGAAAACTGAATACTGTCTGAACTAGTCTAGTCTAAAAAGCCTCTAACTAAACTGTCTGAAAATGGAGTTGATGGGACAAGCCCCCAACTAACTCCGACTACTGAAATACTGAAGCTAATGAAAATATTGAAGTAAAAGCATATCCTCAATAAAAGAGGACTCACTACTGAATCTACTACTGCTATCTGAATCTGTCTATGCGCGGTCAAGAACCTGCGCGTCCGAACCTATGATATGAGACATCATAGCGCAAAAAGAAAGTATGCGTCAGTACGTGGAATATACTGGTATGCTAGATGAGGTAAGACTGAATGCAGGGATTCATATGCATGAACAATAACTGACTGAATAATATAGAGTAGCTAAATATGAGGGGCATCGATAACTAAAACTGCTGTAAATATTGAGTATGTAATACTATGCATATACGTGTATACTGTATTTGAGTTTTTACTGAAGCTGAGTACTGAGTTCTGATAACTGAGTAACTGATATCTGAAATTACTGATAATTGAATTACTGATAACTGATTGACTGTGTCTGACAGTCTAATTCTGTAGAACTGAACTGAGTTTTGTACTGAGACTGAAACTGAAACTGAAACTGTGGGAGTTAATCATCTAACCGACATGCCCCCTTTCTGTATAGATTTAGGGCCCAACCTATAACCCCAGCTGGAAGGGTGTTAATACCATGCCACGGGTAAAGACAAGCTGAAGAGTCACCCTCATCTGGCAGGCGACCTGAATGGGAATGGTGGTACCCTCAACTGGTAGGTAAAACACCATATCAACCCTCAATTGGCAGGTTGATATCTCAACCTATGCTGGCTACGTGGTTTTGGAATACAAGGACTGCTACTAAGGGTCACACCCTCTATTGGCAGGTGAGCCCCCATCCTTGGGTTCACTCGATGCTGAATCCTACTCCCATCTGAATAGACACTGAACTGATTACTAGACTATACTAGGTTTGGCTGAACTGTTACTGATCATATTGACTGACTGAACTGGACTGAGTTCACTGAGTTCTATAACTGACTGAGTACTACTGATCGTGACATTACTGAGACTATTCTGTAACTACTGTAGTTCTAGGTAAACAACTACATTTTCGGGTATTGAATATCCCCAAAACTCAATAGAATTGAAAGTAAAGCATGACATACTCTTAAAAATATAATAATATTTTCTTGCTAACAATGCATTCATTTAGACATTTTATCAAATACTTGATATACATGAGCTTGTACATGAATGGAATCACATAACAACATGTCATCCTTTCACTAGTCAATTCACATAAGCATTTTATCAAACACTTGGGGAGCGTAGTTATTTCACATAATACTAGTCAACACATTAGCATCATGAATACAATAATCAATTGTAAATTCAAGGGTTTAGCATATAATTCATATAATTCCCCATACAAACTATTTTAATTTCAGGAGACTTGTAATTAAATCATAAATTGAAACCCAATTAATATCATGAACATTAATACAATCAATTTCAAGCATGGAAATCATAAATCTATAAACTTGTATGTTTAAATAGGGTTCTTGGACTCCATGGGTCAAAGGAACCTATGAATGAACACCTAACATACCTGAGAGGATTAATTCTTGAAAGTTCTTAGAGGATTCTTTGAGAATTGCTCTTGATTTTGAAACTAGGGTTTTGCCCTTTTTGAGAGAGAGTAACTTAATCTTGAGAGAAAGTGGGTGAATAATGAAATAATGAGCAATTAGTGCTCTTTTGGGGCTTAATTTTGTGTTTAGGACTGATTAGGGCTGTGGAAAATACAAAATTACCCCTGGAAAGTTATTAAAATCGTCACTAAAAATCCCGATTTTTGACTTCACCACAATGCGGTGGCATTGCGGTGAGCTACTGGAAATCAACTGGGAACTGTGTCAAAATAAACGAGCATGAAATTGACCCTTGGCGTGGCGCGTCACCATTTCGGAGTCTCACTGGATTTTGACAATTAGGAAAATGGCCCTTGGCGCAACGCGGTGGGATCGTGGTCCTTCACCGGAAAATGACAATTGTGTACTGGAACATTGGCGCGATGCGCCACTATCGCAGAGCTTCACTGTAAACTGACAAATGTCATTTGAACTGGCTCCACGACGCGGTGTTACACCAGGTGGCACACTGTTTTATAAAAACTGCCATAACTCTTCACCCAGGTAACGAATTTAAGAGAATTTTATATCATTTGAAAGTTGACTGAATTTTCTATACAATGGAAGGTCTTAAACTGAATAATTCTAAGTAATTTAAATTTTTTATATAGGAATACTCATATACTGAGAGTTAAACTGAGCTAGAGAAATACGAGGTATTACAATATCTTCCCCTTGGGAATATTCGTCCTCGAATGAGATTGATTTAGCTGAGAAATACTGATATACTGAGTTTACATACTGAACATGTACAACTAAAGCACAAAATACATGACTAAAACTACTGATAAGCTGAGTTTCCATACTGAACATGCATATCTAATGCATGAGTACATGGCTGGACTGATTCATGAATGCATGACTGTCATGAGGATAATATGCAATGGTAATAAATATCATATTTGTAAGTGTAACTGAACATGGAACTGAGTAAATCTAAGAAAGCCTGTTATCTTAAGCTGAATCTGAGTTTGCAGAGAAAAGGTGAGGATACTTAGTCCGCATATCTGCTTCCGCTTCCCAAGTAGCTCCCTCAACGGACTGATTCCACCAAAGAACTTTGACTAAGAAAACTTCTTTATTCCCCAGTCTGCGAATCTGACGATCAAGGAATTGGACTGATGGAACCTCTTCGAAAGAGAGATCATTCTGAATATCTATGCCCTCTAAGGAAACTATGACTGTTGGGTCACCAATGTATTTCTTTAGCAAAGAGATGTGGAACACTGGGTGTACTAAAGTTAGATCTGAAGGCAACTTAAGCTCGTAAGCTACCTTTTCGAAACAAATGAGAATTTTATAAGGACCGACATATCAGGGACTGAGCTTTTCCTTCTTACCGAACCTCTTTACCCCCTTCATGAGAGAGATTTTTAAGAACACAAAATCGCTAATATAAAATCTGAGATCCTTTCTTCTCACATCTGCATATAATTTTTATGGGCTCTGGGCTACCCTAAGCCTTGCTCTGATCAACTGAACTTTCTCTAAGGCATCAAGCACTAAATAAGGCCCAAAAACTGCGGCCTCACCTACTTTGAACCAACCAATTGGAGATCTACATCTCCTACCATAAAGATCCTCAAACGGAGCCATCTGAATACTAGAATGATAGCTGTTATTATATGCGAATTCGATCAAAGGAAAATGGTCATCCCAACTACCTTTAAAATCAACTACGCACGCTCTTTACATAACTTCTAGAGTCTGAATGGTCCTTTCTGCTTGACCATCCATCTGAGGGTGGAAAGATGTACTAAGATGAACTTGGGTACCAAGACCCTTCTTGAATGCTTTCCAAAAATAAGAGGTAAACTGGGTACCTCTCTCTGAAATGATGGATACTGGGACTCTGTGTAACCTGACTAACTCTCTGATATAGAGTTTGGCATAGTCCTCGGCTGAATAGGAAGTATGGACTGGCAAGAAATGAGTTGATTTGGTTATCCTGTCTATGATGACCTAAATCGAATCATGCTGACGACGAGTATGTGGAAAACCCATCACAAAGTCCATGTTCACTTCTTCCCATTTCCATGTAGAAATACTATAAACTCCTGCATGAACCCACTAGGCTTCTGGTACTGAATCTTAACCTGCTGACACGTAGAGCACTTAGCTGCAAACTCTGTAATATCCCTCTTCATTCCACTTCACCAATAGATCTCCCGCAAATTGCGGTACATCTTAGTGGCCCCTAGATGAATAGAGTAACGTGAACCATGTATTTTTGCAAGAATTCATTGCCTCAAGTCATCTACACCTGACATGCATAACCGACCCTGGCAACGCAACACACTATCTCCCTCTTAGGAGAAAACCTCCACTTTCTGATCTATGACTGACTCTTTCAACTTAACTAGACTGGGATCTCTGTCCTGCTTTTTCTTTACTTCGAAAACCAGGGATGATTCTGAACTATTCTGCACCCACACACTACCCTCTGTTGAATCGACTAAGCGGACACCTAATCGGGCAAGCTGATGAACTTCCTGAACTAACTTCTTATTACCATTCTCAAAATGAGCAACACTACCCATAAACAACCTACTGAAAGCATCAACCACTACATTGGTCTTTCCTGGATGATACAGAACACTCATGTCATAATCTTTCAACAAATCTAACCAACTTCTCAAATGCAAATTCAAATCTTTCTAAGAGAAAAAGTATTGCAAGTTTTTGTGATCTGTGAACACATCAACATACACCCTATACAAATAGTGCCTCCAAATCTTTAAGGCAAACACTACAGCTTCTAACTCAAGATTATGGGTAGGGTAATTCTTCTCATGAGGCTTAAGCTGTCTAGAGGCAAGGTTATGACCTTACTTCTCTGCATTAGGACATAACCCAAACCTACTCTGGAAGTATCACAATACACAACAAACATATCTGAACCATCTGGTAGAGTCAAAACTGGGGCTGAGGTGAGTCAAGTCTTCAACTCCTGAAAACTCTTCTCGCAAGAATCTAACCACTGATACTTGACTTTGTTCTGAGTCAATCTAGACATGGGAGATGCAATAGATGAAAACTCTTTAATAAACCATTCGTAATAGACAGCTAAACCCAAGAAACTCCTGGTGTCTGATGGAGAGATGGGTCTAGTCTAATTTCTTATCGTTTCGGTCTTTTGAGGACCAATTCTAATGCCATTACCGAAAATAATATGACCAAGAAATGTTACTGACCTTATTCAAAATTCACACTTACTAAATTTAGCGAACAATTGATGGGATCTGAGAGTCTGAAGTACGATTCTGAGGTGATTTGCATGATCATTCTCGCTATGAGAATAAACAAGAATGTCATCGATGCAGACTATAACGAACATGTCCAAATACTGCTTAAACACGTGATTAATTAAGTCCATGAAAGTTGTTGGTGAATTAGTGATACCAAAGGACATGACTAGAAACTCGAAGTAACCATACCGAGTTCAAAAAGCTATTTTCGGAATGTCATATTCTCTGACTCTGAGATGATGATAGCCTGATCTGAGGTCTATTTTAGAAAAGTAACTGGCACCCTGAAGTTGGTCAAACAAGTCATCGATTCTAGGAAGTGGGTATTTGTTCTTGACTGTGACTTTGTTCAACTGACGATAGTCTATACATATCTTAAGTGAACTATCTTTCTTACATACGAATAAGACTAGTGCGCCCCACGGGGAAACACTGGGTCTGATGAACCCCTTGTCTAAAAGGCCCTTTAACTGTTCTTTTAACTCTCTGAGTTTATCTGGTACCATTCTGTATGGAAGAATATATATGGGCTGAGTATCTGGAAGAAGATCTATTCCGAAGTCAATTTCCCTTATGGGAGAAACTCCAGGAAGATCTTTAGGAAACTCATCTGAGAATCCATTTACTACTGGAACTGACTCAAGACTAGGAGTATTTGAACTAGAGTCTGTAACTTGCACAAGATGATAACACATCCCTTGGATATTATTTTTTTTGCTCTAAGGTATTAAATCAACTGACGCTTAAGCATTGTAGTACTACCCCTCTATTCAAGGACTGGTTCATTTGGAAACTAAAATTGAACAATTCTATTTCTATAATCAACTAAGGTATAGCATGAATGGATCCAATCCATGCCGAGAATGATGTCTAAATCCATCATCTCCAACTCTACTAAGTCTGTTGAAGTGACTTTATGAGATATCATAACTGGACAGTTCCTGTATACCTGTCGAGCTATGATAGACTGACCCACTAGGGTAGATACTAATAAGGGTTCTGTTAAGACTTCCGGTCTAACCTTAAGGTTTACTGCTATGAAAGGAGTTACAAAAGACAGAGAGGCTCCTAGATCTAATAAGGCATACACATATAAATGGAAGATCTATAACATACCAATGACCACATCATGAGAACTTTCCTGATCTTGTCTAGACTGAAGTGCATAAAGCCTATTTGGGTATTATCCACTGGTGGTACTGGAGGTGGTACCCTGCTGATTCAGGCGATCAGACTGAGCCGAGGAGCAATTGTACTGACCCTGAGAACCTGACTGAGGACAATCTCTGATTATATATCCTGGCTTGCCGCACCCGAAACACACATCACTGTTAGCTCTGCAGACACCCTGATGGTTTCTGCCATATTTCTGACAAAGAGGATTTGTTCGAGCACTGTTGACACTACCCTGAGATTTAGAGCCTGGCGCCCTATCTTTGTGACCATTTTTGAACTTAGGTACTAAAGCATTAGCTGAGGATCGAGCTAGAACTAAAGATTTTAGACGAAACTAGGAACGGTTACCGCCCTCTGACTTAGGCAGAGTGAAATTAAAGCTACTTGTTCTAGCTCTCTTGTTCTCCCTCTCTCTCTCCTTATTATTTACCTCTTCTATTTGCTGATCATGGACCATGAGCCTAGATATGTCCATCTCCTCAATCAACATTACAGTTCTGCACTCCTTAACCACACTTTCTGACACCCCAGACATGAACTTGCTCATTTTGGATCTATTATCATCTACTACATGGGGAGCATACCTGGATAACTGAGTAAACTTGAGGGAATACTCTTTCACACTCATGTTGCCTTGCCTAAGATTGATAAACTCTAACACCTTGGCTTCTCTTAGCTCTAAGGGAAAGAATCTATCTAGAAAAGCAGTAGCAAACTCTTTCTATTATATGGGCTCTGCATCTGCCCCTGTCTACCTTCCACTGCTTAAACCACGTATGAGCTAAATCTTGTAGATGATAGGCAGCTAACTCAACACTCTCATTGGAAGTCACTCCCATAATATCTGTGACTTTCTGAACCTGATCGAGCAACTCCTATGGATCCTCTTTAGACTTAGATCCTAAAAATAGGGTAGAATTTATTTAGGTGAAGTCCTGAATCCTAGATACAATAGTATTGGCCACTGGGTTGGCCTGAACATCAGCTGGCGATTTATTCTGAGCTACTACAGAATGGGCTAGTATGGTGAACGCAACTCTGAATTCTGCATGGGAGACATGCTTGTCCAGGGGATATGCCTGAACTGGATGAGGTGCTGACCGGTTTCATGTTCCTCTTATGTTGTTCTTTTTGGGAGGCACGTTCTATAAATAGAAGGAAGAAAAGGATTAGACTGAGAGTTTAACTTGAACTCATGCTCACTCGCACGACATGAATACTGAAAGAAGGGAAACTTTCCTAAAAATTCCTCATAGCCTCCTGTCCATAAGTGTGGCACGCTACACACGCATGTACAAGACCTTACTTGACACAACTTTTAGATTCCCTAGGACTTTGTTGAACCTTAGGATCTGATACAAAGTTTGTAACGCCCTGAGTCTGCACCCCGAATGTCACACGGTGCTTACGACCCTGAAGGACCACAAGATAACCCATGACTAGTACTTATTGTGAACACTGAATAATAATACTGAAATAATGCAAAAAATAGGCTGAATTGCCATAAGGTTCATAATTTGAATACTGATAAATATAGTAACTAAAAATAATATCTGAAAACTGAGTACTGTCTGAACTAGTCTAGTCTAAAAAGCCTCTAACTAAACTGTCTGAAAGTGGAGTTGATGGGACAAGCCCCCAACTAACTCTGACTACTAAAATACTGAAGCTAATGAAAATAATGAAATAAAAGCATATCCTCGATAGAAAATGACTCACTACTGAATCTACTATTGCTATCTGAATCTATCTATGTTACGGTCAGGAACCTGAGCGTCCGAACCTATGATATGAGATATTATAGCGCAAAGAGAAAGTATGCGTCAGTACGTGGAATGTATTGGTTTTCTAGATGAGGTAAGGCTGAATGCAGGGGTTCAAATGCATGAACAGTAACTGACTAAATAATATAGAGTTACTGAAAATAAGAGTGCATGGATAACTAAAACTATTGTAAATACTAAGTATACAATACTGTGCATATACGTGTATAATATATCTGATCTTTTATTGAAGCTAAGTACTGAATTTTGATAACTGAATAACTGATATATGAAATTACTGATAACTGATTGACTGTGTCTGACAATCCTGATTCTATAGAACTAAACTGAGTTCCATACTGAGACTGAAATTATGGGAGGTAATCATCTAATCGACATTCCCTTTTTTTGTATAGATTTGGGGTTCAACCTGTAACCCCAGCTGAAAGGGTGTCAGTACTTTGCCACAGGTAAAGACAAGCTGAAGAGTCACCCTCATTTGGCAAGTGCCCTGAATGAGAGTGGAGGTACCCTCAACTGGTAGGTAAAACACCGTATCAACCCTCAACTGGAAGGTTGATATCTCAACCTATGCTGGCTATGTAGTTCTAGAATGCAAGGACTGCTACTAAGGGTCACACCCTCTACTGGTAGGTGAGCCCCCATCCTTGGATTCAGTCGGTGCTGAATCCTATTCCCAACTGAATAGGCACTTAACTGATTACTAAACTGTACTGGATTTGTCTAAACTGTTACTGACCGTGTTGACTGACTGAACTGGACTGAGTTCACTGAGTTTTGTAAATGACTGATTACTATTGATCATGACATTACTGAGACTATTCTGTAACTACTGTAGTTCTAGGTAAACAACTATATTTTCGGGTATTGAATACCCCCAGGACTCAATAGCATTGGAAATATAGCATGGCATAATCTTAAGAGCATAATAATACTTGCTTGCTAACAATGCATTTATTTAGACATTTTGTCAAACACTTGATATACAAAAGCTTGTACATGAATGGGATCACATAATAACATGTCATGCTTTCACTAGTCAATTCACATAAGCATTTTATCAAACACTTGGGGAGCATGGTTATTTCACATAATACTAGTCAACACATGAACATCATGAATACAATAATCAATTGTAAATTCAAGGGTTTAGCATGCAATTCATATAATTCTCCATACAAACTATTTTAATTTCATGAGATTTGTAATTAAATCATGAATTGAAACTCAATTAATATCATAAATATGAATACAATCAATTTCAAGCAGGGAAATTATAAATCTATAAACTTGTATGTTTAAATAGGGTTCTTGGACTCCATGGGTGAAAGGAACCTATGAATGAACACCTAACATACTTGAGAGAATTAATTCTTGAAGGTTCTTGGAGGATTCCTTGAGAATTGCTCTTGCTTCTTGAAGTTAGGGTTTTGCCCTTTTTGAGAGAGAGTAACTTAATCTTGAGAGAAAGTGAGTGAATAATGAAATAATTAGAAATTAGTTCTCTTTTAGGTCTTAATTTTGTGTTTAGGACTGATTAGGATCGTGAAAAAAATACAATATTACCCCTGGAAAGTTATTAAAATTCGTCACTAAGAATCTCGATTTTTGGCTTCACCGCAACGCGGTGGCATCGCGGTGATCCACTAGAAATCGACTAAGAACTATGTAAAAATTGACGAGCGTGAAATTGACCCTTGGCGCGACGCGGCACCATTGCCGAGTCTCATTGGATTTTGATAATTGGGAAAATGACCCTTGGCGCGACACGGTGGGATCGCGGTCCCTCACTGGAAAATGACAACTGTGAACTGAAATATTGGCGCGACACGCCACTATTGCAGAACTTCACTGGAAACTGATGAATGCCATTTGAACTGGCTCCGCGACACGGTGCTGCACCTGGTGGCACACTGTTTTACAAAAACTGCTATAATTCTTCACCCGGATATCGAATTTGGGCGAATTTTATATCGCTGGAAATCTAACTGAATTTCCTATGCAATGACAGGTCTTAAACTGAAGAATTATAAGTACTTTAAAAATTTTATTTAGGAATACTCATATACTAAGAGTTAAACTGAGTTAGAAAAATACGGGGTATTACAGTACTGCATGACAAACACAAAAGTGATGATGTAAAATATATATGTGTATGTAAAATATATTTGTTCTTACACAAAAATATATTTTTATATTTACATTATTATATTCAAGTGTAAAGAATCTTTGAAAAGTGATTTAAATTTTTACACTGCATTAAAAATCTCCAGAATAGATAAAATTATTATTTTTAAATAATCAAATGTGCGAGACACGCGTGGTTAAACTAATATATATATACACACTATATATATATATATACACACTATGTATGTATGTATGTATGTATGTATGTATGTATTGTTGCTGTATTTTACTATTAAAATAAAAATATTTAAGTGCATGACAATTAGTAAATATAAAGTGAAGAAAGTAGTGTCATTATTTTTGTAACTTACTGCATTATCTTTGTGTTAGTGGGTATAAATTGTGGTAAAAGATGACTACTAGGGGTCGTTTGGTGTGAGGTACTAAAGCATATAATCTCGGGATAAAGTAATAGTCCCGGGATAAAATTTTGATGCTTTGTTTGGTTGTCAATATTCAAGATAACTTATTTCGGGACTAATAAATAGTACCGAGATAGTTATCCCACACATATGGTGGTATAACAATTTCAACACAATTTATCCTTGGGATAAAACTATAAAATGATAAAATTATCCCCAAATCCTTTGATTATCACTTTTCACACACACACACACACACACACACACACATATATATATATATATATATATATATATATATATTTATTACTTCACTTTACTTTACTACTATATATAAGAGAGAATGTGAGATTTTGGTAGTCCCCACATCAATTTCTTTTTATCAATTTTATACCTAATATAAATTTTAATCACTCTACAAATTTTCATCCATTTGGATAAATTTAACCAATTATATGAGCTTATTAAATGCTACAAAAGTGATGAGTCATGAAAAATGATAGAGTCCCCATAAAACTATTTATACATTCAAATTCAAAATTGATGCAAGGATTTGTTGTCTTTTTATTTTGTAGAAATGTTTATTAATCTTGCTTTAGATTTTTATTTTTCCTAACAAATTTATCATGGATAAGTAATTAATATCTTGATATTTTCTTTCTAACTTAGTACATGCTTAATTATTAAATAAAAAAATATTTTTTATACATAGCTAAAAGTGTTTGGAAATTTATTTTTTAAAAAAAATACAATTTAACTCCCAAATGCGATACTAAATAATGACTAAAGAGGGTAATTATTTTTCACATTTTTTATAATAAATTTTTTTTAACAAAATATGAGATTATCAACATTTTATAGAATTTAGGACAAAATGAATAATTTAACATGAAATATTAAAACTTCATACACATTTAAGAAATATTAACATAAATTTCTTAACATGTATTTTTAGGAAATAGAAACAACTAAAGTTAAAAAAATAGTAACTTTTTATTTTTTTTTGTATGGTTTAATATGAAGGGAAATAATTAAGCTAAATAAGGTGAAGGGTATTTTTGTAAACAAACTATCAATTCATAAAAAAATACAATGCATATTATTTTTAGTACCACAAACCAAACAACCACATAAAAATAATAGCAAGATAACTAATCCCAGTATAACTAATCCCAGCATAACTTGTTTCCCAATCAAACGACCTCTTAGTTCTTGCAACTCATATGACCATTAGTTCTTGTAACTCCATGGTCATTAGTTTCATGTAACTTATGTAATATCAAGACTATTTATCTACCCACATTACTACTCCTCATTCATCTTATTCAATACAAGGATGAAATCTCTCCTATAAATAGAGGTGGTCTTGTATATTTTTGCATGAACAAGGAAATATGATAAGTGTGGAAATTATATTAATGAAAGAGAAAGTTGAGGTAAAGAATATATTATAAGTCTTCTATTATATTCACTATATAAAGGAGAATAATCATATTAGTGAGAGAAAGAGTTGAGACAAAGAAAATATTCTAAGTGTTTAACTATATTCACTCTAGGAAAAGAGTAAGTATATATTAAAGAAAGGTGTTTTTGTGGTGGAGCTTTGGACTCTTCAACTAATCCGGAGTTGCTTGAGTTATACATCGTTGATGGGTTGTTGTATTCTGTAGGGGACAAGTCAAGAAATATACTGCTGGATCGGTGTAGATTATGCTGCAGTGGGCTTGAATTTCCATAAAGAGAGCGAGATATTCACTCCCCAGCCAAGATGTTTATCTTATTTTCTTCATAATTTTTGTTTATTTTATTATTTGAAGTATAATGTATTGTAATTTGTGGTATATTACACCAACAATTTTAAGGAGATTCATGTTTTGTTACAGTTTGAAAAATTACAGATATCGAGATGAGAGATCTCAACATCTCAACGTCACTAGTTTCTTTAAGATATGAAAGAAAAGGGATGAAGAGTAAAGTATTTTTTTGCTTGCTCAACTCAAGCAAAGGAAAGGTAGAAGAATTTTTCTACTTCTTGCGGAAGAAAGGTAGAAAACCTTTTACTTAATATTTTAATAAATAAAGTGATACTATTTTTCATGAACATAAAGTGATATTCAAATTCTTAAAATAATGAGAGCTAATGAAATGAGAAAAAAATATCATCATGAAAATGTGATTTTTGCACTTTTGAGAATGTGTTTTAAAAAAAAAAGTGTGACACGTGCATCATTAGTCTTGCAATAAATCACATGCATGTTACTATTTGCATATGACTTGATGTCTTTAAATTTGGCTCTAACATGTTATCAAAGAAAGGATAAAAAATGTTGAATAGCCATTTGACATTAAATATTTGGGTGAAATAAATTTCATTCTAGGAATGAGAATACTTAAATCATGTCATGAACGTTTTCTTGAAATGTCACATTATGGTGAAAAAAAAATTATGAAATACATTTTGTTAATTGTATGAGTCATGCAATTCCTTTTGATTCAAATATGTGAAAGTGATGTGATAAATGAAAAAAGGAGATTGCTACTCAAATAAAAATATGGGGCTAATTGCACTTAGCCTGATAATATGTATTCACTAAAAGTACTTAGCAGATACAAACAAATTAGGTACATTTACTTGGTACGAAGTTGAGACTTGTTTTATAGAGATAAAATATTCTGCCAAAGTATTTTTTGATTCAATGAAAAAAATTTGATGTTATTTGTTGAAATAAAAAAAAATTATTGTTTGTTAACTCTACTATGGAGGTTGAACTAATTATTTCAGTTTCAATTAGCGAAAAAGTGAATTAATCAATCACTTTATTTTGAAAAATTAATCTCTCTAATTTTGAGTTATTGTGATAGCACCAAAGTTATAGATATAGCTTAAAAATGTTATTATAACGATAATATAGACTCATGAGAAGAAAATAATATTAGGCTATAATATTTGACAAATGGTACTAAAATATTGATTATGTCAGTAGTCTTGTAGATGAACTAAAAAATACCTTAGCAAGATAAAGGGTCTGAAACACATCGAGTGGGAAGGAATTGAAGCTCAAAAATCTAAGTCATATATGAGAAAACCCAACTTGGAGACTAGATGATACAATCCAAATAACCTCCAAATCATTAGAGAGGATGCTTATGGTCAAAGATACACTTAATGACTCCTTGATGGATATAAAAAGGTGTTCATTGTATGATTATGATGATCAAGGAGGTTCAAGGGACGTCAAAGAGGTCAAGGGAAGGCAAAATGGGGTTAGCAAACCCTCAAAAGAGGACATGCGCCCTATACGCTTTAGAGGTACGCCCAACTCACTCTATATCCACTAGAGAGGGTCAAAACAGACCATTATACCCTTGGGGTGCACTCCATATGCTCTACAAATGCTTAAGGATGTGCTTAATGGGCTTATATATTTAGTTTTTCCTAAATAGGCCACTTTTGGGCCCATATGATGCAATAACTTAGCCTAGACTATAAATAAGACTTCTGTTTCATTTAGTAAGTAGTTATTGATGAATTATGAATGCAAACTGTATTAAGAGTGTGAGGTAAACGTGGAATCGCTTGTGTTGAAACTTTATTTAGAAACGTGGGTTGCTCAAAAATTTAATTTTCTTGAGGTCTACATAGAAGATTGGTTCTTTGTTTGACATTGAATAGGGGCTTAGGGGTTTGATACTGTAATACCCTTGAACTTTTCTTAAGCTTAATTTCGCCTCGAAAAGGTTAAAAAATGACTTCCTAAGTGAGTATCATTTTAAACATATATAATTTCCCTAATTTCAACCTTTTAATCACATGGTAAATTTGATAAGCTTTCCGTCGATATAAGATTCACCCAAATCCGATACCCGGGCAAGAAGTTATGGCTAATTTAAGTCCTAGTCATAAAACACCGTCACTTTAGTGCTTGGCGCATCGCGGAGGGGGTATATTTAAAAATTGTGAAATTTTAGTAGCCTAGAGAGATTGTATTATGTAGCGCTGATGTTCTAGGTCCCAACCAATGGGATAACGCGATGGCTCCTGTAATACCCCGAAGTTTCCTAACTAATTTTTTTATCCCAAGAATGTCAAGTGTTAGCTTCTAAATTGAATGATTTTTATTCCATGAGGAATTTTCAAGATTTTCACTTTTTTTCATGTGGGAAATTTAATAAGCTTTCCATCGATATAAGATTCACCCTAATCCGATAACCGGGTAAGAAGTTATGACTATTTCAAGTTTCTGTAGTAAAACAGTGCCAAATTGGTCAGTGGCGCGCCGCGCCACAAGCTAAAATGGCAATTTTCCTTTTTTCCAGTATCTCAGTGCGATTTCTTTGCATCGCACCAAACTTCCAAGTCGCAAATGAAGTGGTAACGCGATGGCTCCACATCGCGCCATCCCTCAATTTTCCAGTTGTCAAATTGTCGCGCCAGGGGTCCAATTTGGGAAAATTTCAACTGAAATTAAAAGATGAGTCCAGGGTTAAAAGGGTCAATTTCCTGCCCCTATTTAACCCCTTTAACACGAGATTTAGCTATTTGGAACCCAAAATAAACTAGTTTCTCTCAATTTTCTCTCAAGAATAAGCTAGAGTTTCAATTGGGGATTCAATTTCAAGAAAGTCTCTCTGTCAATCTTTGCTAAATCAAGAACTAAGGTATATCATGTGTTGAGTCATGGGTCTCTCTCACCCATGAAGCTCAATAATATCTTTTCAAAATCTAAGATTTGGGTATTTGTGAATGTTCATGATTTAAATTGAATTGAAATTAATGTTCATGATGTTGTGTGGTTTTGATTTATGTTTTAAATTACATATTCCAATGATTGACCCTAGTATGTGATGATTTGCATTATAATCATGATAAACTCCCTTCAATTTACAAGTTGATTGATGTATCCTTGATTATTATATGTGTTGATGATTGTATAACCAAAACATGCTCTCCACATGTTTGATTAAATGCCTATGTGAAGAAAAAATGCCATACTAGTATGATATTATGAAATCCCCATTCATGTATAAGTTATGTATGTCAAGTGTTTGATGAAATGTCTTAGTCAATGGATTATATATTGTTGATGTTAGTCATGTATTCAAGAATGTCATGCCTTGTCAGTTTTCTTCCATCGAGTCCCGGGGTACTTGTACCCAAAAAATATAGCTATGTGCCTAGCTTTAGTGTCATATTTTCATGATATCCTCAGTCAAGCCATGATCCATAGAACTCAGTCAGTCATGTGACTCAGGAAAACTCAGTAATACAGTAATCTCAGTACTATTCCGTCAGTCAACGAAACTCAGTAATTCAGTCTAGTTTAGTTCAGTAATCCATGTTCAGTGTCTATTCAGATGGGAGTAGAAATTAGCATCGAGTGAACCCAAGGATGGGAACACACACTATCATATGAAGGTGTGATTCTTAGAAGTCATCCTTGTATTCCAGAACTATGTAGCCAGCATAGGTTAAGACATCAACATTGTCAGATGAGGGTTGATGAGGTGGATAAGCATTGTCAGATGAGGGCCCCACCATTCTCTTTTGGGGACACTGTCAGATGAGGGTCACTCACAGCTTGTCCTTACCAGTGGCGTAGTATTGATACCCTTCCAATTGGGGTTACAGATTGGACCCCAACTCAGCCATAATGGCATATTAGGGGCATGTCGATTAGATAACTACTTCTCACAGTTTTAGTTATAGAATCATGACTGTCAGATATAATTATTCAGTCTCATTAATAAAACTCAGATAGTTCTATAGAATTTAGGATTGTCAGATACAATCAACTCAGATACAGTATGGAACTCATTCCATCAAATTTAGGACTGTCAGATACAGTCACTCATGTCATCAGTTATATTAGTCATTAGAATTCAGTTATGAGTCATGTTAGTTATCAGTAAATTCATGTTATCACGATCTCAGATATAGTTACTACGTATTTATGCATGTATTCTCACATTCATATTATTCAGTTAGCCAGTATTGTTCATACATATGAACCCCATGCATTCAGCCTACCTTCCATGCATACCAGTACATTCAAAGTACTAACGCATTTGTGCTCTGATGTCTTATTCCATAAGTTCAGAAGCACGAGCTCCAGAGCATCAATACCATTCCAATCTCAGCAGTTAGAGTTAGCAGTGAGTCCTCATCTCTCAAGGACATGATCATTTATTTATTATCTCATTAAGTAATTTATTAGTTGGGGACATATCCCATCAACTCCTCATTCAGACAGTTCAGTCAGTTAGAGGCTTTCCAGACTAGCATGTTATTTTAATTTTATTTTAAATATTTCATACCCCATTCAGATGTTATATCTATATCAGTTATGTTACAGTCTTTAACCTTATGTCCTTTTATTTTATGTTTCCGCAATCATACAGTATATTATGTAGTATAAAGGTACAAATATCAGTCATGGGTTAGCTTGTAGTCCTTCGGGGTCATGAGCACCGTGTAGCATTCCGGGTACCAGATCCGGGGCACTACAGCTCCACGTTGTGGTGACCCCAAGAATCCCATTTTTCAATTTCCAGTGAGCCACCGCGATAGTGGCACGTCGCAGTGGCCCATAAAATTAGGTTTTCCAGTTTAATTTTTCTAGCTTCATTCAAGAATTAAAAATGGCACTTTGGACTTTTTTCAAGCCTCTTAAACCGTACAAACACCAAATTGAAGTCATTTACAAGCATTCTATTAGTTTTTGCTCAAGTTTTCTCTCAACAAAAACCCTAAGTACCCAGAACCTCTTCCAAGAATCTCAAGAATCTACTGTAGCTTTCACAAATTGAGTTGGGATTTAGGGTTCCCAAGTCAAGGGCTTCAAGAACCCTCATCCAAAAGTACGAGAAAGAGTCTCAAGCAATCTTATTCATCAAAGTTCATAATTCGAGGTATGTGGGGTTTGAACAAAAACACTTCTTCCATTCTTGTGCCCAAAGTTTTGTTTTTTCTTAAAAAACTTTAATGTTTCAAGATGAATTATGCCTTAATTTCTATATTTCAAGTATATGAGATTATGGATTTGTTCAAGTCTTGAATTATATGATACTACACCTATTTTATGATTTGAATTGAGAATTAATGTTATGAATTACATATTCCTTCCATGATTAATGTTTGAAATACTCTTAAGGTTGAAGTCATGATTTAACCCCTATTTTAAATTGAGATTTCTTAAATATGTATACATGTTTTAAGGTCCAACAATAAATTTTGATACATTCTATAGTATTTCAAGAATGGTATTGTTATCTCCATATTATTGAAGTTGTAAAGCTTGTCTACCAAAGTTTAAAGAAAAGAGTTGATTTTGATCCTAAGTTAAGAAAGGAATCCACATCTTGGGATTTAAGTTAACAGGAAACATATTGGCTCCCATTTCATAATGTTGAATTGTATAAGGTGGATTTTCCTAAAAGTTCTGAGCCTACCATGGGAGTTAGCACCAAGTTGGGCTTGATTTCGAGGTCTCATGCCCTAGAACTACGAGCCACCGTAGGATTTGATTTACCCCAAGTGGGTTAAGCTAGTGATCACTAAAAGTAAAGGTTCTACTCCGATGGCAAGGATAGAATTGTTCTCCCCAACGTGGGCAAAACGTTGGACTCCATGTGGCTTACATGGTTTATGTCGGTTAGAAAAATCTCCCAAAGTAGTCCCTACTCTAATTAAGGTAAAAGTACATGTATTTTGAAAGCTATGATTCTAAGATTTTTAAGGTTCTCAAGTGCTATAATCTTTAATTTTAAAAGAAGCTCCTTCTTTTCCATAAGATTAAAGTGTATGTTCTGAAGGTTGTCATTTTAAAACTTTATCTAGTTCGTAAGCTTGAGTACAAAGAAAAAAAGTATAGATTTAGAATAAAGTGAAGTAACTCATGTGATTTATATGGTATATTTTCTATTCATGATTTATGAGGAGTTTATTCAAGCTATGTGAGCCACCTATTATAGCATGCATGTTTTCTTTAAAGACTTATGATATGGATTGTTTTATTGCATACTCCATCATATACTCAGTATATTCCCAAGTGCTGATCTATATATATGTCTATGTGCTACATTGTCTTATAATGTAGGTTCAGGTGCTCAGTTCCAGCCTCGTCAATGACTTTCGAGTACATTTGTCTACATCTTCACAGTGGTGAGTCCTCATGGTTTGAGGACCTATCTTCAGACATTTCAATATTTTAGTAGATATATACTATTGCTTTTAGTTTAGTTTGAGTCAGTTGGGGACCTGGCCCAATGGCTCTCTAGTTCATGGAGTAGTAGAGGCTTTGTCAGACTAGTTATCAAATTATTAGTATGTTAAATTTCCCAGTATTGTGTTTGTTCGGACAGAGTATTTTCCTTCCTATTCGTTATGAATGTGATATAAAGGTACCAGTAATTGTTTTATTTATCTTTAGGTAAGCTTTTGATGTAGTAGTAGGATCAAAGGGTTAGCTCGGGGCTACTTATAGCCTTAAGCAATGTGTGACGTCTCGGAACCTATTTTTGGGACGTTACAAACTTGGTATCAGAGCCTAAGGTTTAAGGAGTCCTAGGGAGTCTGACAAGCTGCGTTAAGTAGAGTCTTAATCATCGGTGTGTAGCGCGCCACATTTATAAGCAAGAGGCTACGAGATGGTTTAGGAAAAAGTTATTTCTTTCTTTCAGATTCTATCGTGCCTACAATTATCCCTCTCATCTAATAATTCGTGCTCTCCTATTTCAAAAAATGCCTCCCCGAAGAGAGAACGCCTGCAAAAATAATAATGAGAAACCCCAGCCTATTGATCCCTTGAATGAGACCATGTCTCATGCTGAGTTTCGGGCAGCTTTTCAGGTGTTAGCCCAAGCAATTACCGCTAATGTTCAAGCCAATAACCAGGCCATAGTTCCAAATCAGTAGGGAGGTGATTTAGCTGCTGCTAGGATTCGTGATTTCATGCGGATGAATCTGCTTGAGTTCTATGGGTCTAAGGAAGGTGAGGACCTACAGTTATATCTTGAGGAGGTGAGGAAAATCATACATGTAATGCATGTTTCTGAGGAAGAAAGTGTAGAGTTGGCATCTTATAGGTTGAAAGATATTGCATATGACTAGGTTGTTGCATGGAAGAAGAATAAAGGGGAAGCTGATGCTCCCGTCACTTGGCAGGCGTTCCAAAATACATTCTTGGACAAGTTCTTCCCGCTAGAGATGAGGGAAACAAAGATAGAGAAATTCATGAACTTAAGGCAGGGCTCCATGATTGTTAAGGAGTACTTCTTGAAGTTCAACCAGTTAGCAAAATATGCCCCTGAGTTGATTTCTGACACCCGAGCTAGTATGAGCTAGTTCATGATGGATGTGTCTGGTTTAGTGCTGAAAGAGTGTAGGACTTCTATGATCAACAGGGACATGGATCTTGCTAGGATGATGATTTATGCACAATAGATAGAGGCAAACAAGATAAGGGAAAGAGACAGAGTAAGGGGAATCAAGAGAGCTAGATCTGAATAACATGAGTATGGTTAGGCTAGGTCCCATGGAGGGAACCGACCTCAGTTTTAGAGATTTTCATCCATGCCAAAACCTTCATCCGCTAGTTCTCCCGCACTCAGAGGTAGACAAAAGTAAGGGAATAGGCCTGCTGTGTCTAGATCCCAGAACAGTGTAAGAAATAGGTCTAATTTTCCTCCTTGTGCTAAGTGTGGCAGGACCCATCCTGGTAAGAGTTTGGCAGAATAGAGAGGTTGTTTTGGTTGTAGTAAGATAGGCCAAAGGCTTAGAGAGTGCCCACATTCTCGAAAGATAAACCGTGATGTTCGCCCCCAGACTCAGACTACTAGTGCCCCAGCTCCCGTAGCCCATCCAGCCCCTCCTCAGGGCGCTTCTTCTAGCACTGCTAGCGGATAGTGCCAGAATAGATTCTATGTCCTACTTTCCCACCAGGAGTAGGATGATTCTCCCGATGTTGTTACTAGTATGCTTCGTGTATTTCACTTTGATGATTATGTGTTATTGGACCTCGGGTCGAGTTTTTCTTATGTGACCCCACTTGTTGCTGTGAACTTTGGAATGGGTCCTATAAAGATTCCTGAGCCTTTCCTAGTTTCTACTCTAGTAGGGGAGTCAGTTTTTTCTAAGCAAGTGTATAAAGATTGCCCTATTACTGTTCTTCATAGAGTCATATTTGCTGATTTAATAGAGTTGTACATGGTGGATTTTGACGTTATTCTGGGTATGGACTGGCTTTACTCTTGTTATGCATCTATAAACTATCATACCCGTGTAGTTAAGTTTCAGTTTCCCGATGAACCAGTTTTCGAGTGGTCTAGGAGTTTAGTATCTCCCAAGAGTCATTTTATCTCCTATCTCAAAGCCAGAAAGCTTATATCTAAAGGTTACATCTATAACCTAGTTAGAGTTAAAGACACCAAGTCTGAGGCTCCAACTATTCAGTCAGTCGACGTTGTTAATGAGTTTCTTGATGTTTTTTTGGAAGATCTGCCAGGGGTACCTCCCAATAGAGATATAGAATTCAGGATTGACCTTCTTCCTGACACTCAGCCTATTTTTATTTCTCCCTACAGTTGGCACCTGTAGAGCTTAAGGAGTTGACAGAGAAACTCAAAGATCTTTTAGACAAAGGTTTTATAAGGCCCAGTGTGTCACCTTGGGGCACACCTGTTCTATTCGTGTGAAAGAAAGATGGTTCTTTACGTATGCACATTGATTATCATCAGCTTAATAAGGTCACGGTCAAGAATAAGTATTCTCTTCCAAGAATCGATGACCTGTTTGATTAGTTGCAAGGTGCAAGTTATTTCTCGAAGATAGACCTTAGATTCGGCTATCATCAGCTTAAAGTAAGGGAGTGTGACATCCCGAAGATAGCTTTCTAAACTCTTTATGGTCACTTTTAGTTTCTAGTCATGTCTTTCGGGCTAACCAATGCTCCAGTAGCCTTTATGGACCTCATGAATCGTGTATTCAAATAGTATCTTGATATGTTTGTCATTGTTTTCATAGATTATATTCTTGTGTATTCCTATAGTGAGGATGACCATGCAGATCATCTTAGAATTATCCTGCAAACTCTTAGAGATCATCAGTTTTCGCCAAATTCAGAAAGTGTGAATTTTGGCTAAGGTCAGTAGCTTTTCTGTGTTATATTATTTCGGCCGAAGGCATTAGAGTTGATCCCCAAAAGATAGAAGCCGTAAGAAATTGGCCTAGACCTATCACTCCGTCTGAGATTAGGAGTTTCATGGATCTAGCTGGCTATTACTGCCATTTTGTTGAAGGTTTCTCTTCTATTGCGTCTCCCATGACCCGATTGACCCAAAGAAAAGTTAAGTTTCTTTGGTCAGATTCCTGCGAGAAGAGTTTTCAGGAGTTGAAGACTCGACTCACTTCTGCCCCGGTGTTGACTTTGCCTGATGGTACAGATAGTTTTGTGGTGTATTGTGATACCTATATAGTTGGCTTGGGTTGTGTGCTGATGTAGAATGGCAAACTTATAGCCTATGCCTCTAGACATTTGAAATGTCATGAAACGAATTACCCAACCCATGATCTGGAATTAGCTGTAGTAGTGTTTTCTTTGAAAATTTGGAGACATTATCTTTATAGTGTTCATATGGACGTGTTCACTAATCACAAAAGCCTGCAGTACGTGTTTTCTTAGAGAGAGTTAAATCTTAGGCAGAGAAGATGGTTAGAACTGCTAAAAGATTATGATATGAGTGTGTTGTATCCCTCGGGCAAGGCCAATATAGTGGAAGATGCCTTTAGCAGGTTGTCTGTGGGTAGTGTTACTCAGGTAGAAAAGGGTAAGAAATAGCTAGCTCATGATGTGCATCATTTATCTAGATTGGGCGTTTGGTTTCTTGATTCCGCTGAGGGAAGTATTTTGGTGCAGAGTATTTCCGAATCCTCTTTGATTTTAGAAGTGAAGGAGAAACAAGACTCAGATCCTAGTTTGGTCAGACTGAAGGAGTCAGTCAAAGACCAAAAGGTAGAGGTTTTCTCCCAAGGGGGAGATAGTGTGTTGAGATTTCAAGGTAGATTACGTATTCCTTGTGTTGACGTTCTGAGATAGAGGATCATGGCAGAGGCGCATGGTGCACAGTATTCTATTCATCCCGATGCTACCAAGATTTACCGCAACTTGCGAGAAATCTATTGGTGGAGTGGTATGAAGAAGAATATAGCTGAGTTCGTAGCCAAGTATACAACTTACCAACAAGTCAAGGTAGAGCACCAGAGACCTGGTGGTGTGATACAAGAGTTTAGTATACCCACTTGGAAGTGGATAGATAAATATAGATTTCGTGACTGGTTTACCTCTCTCCCGATGCTATCATGATTCTATTTGGGTTGTTGTAGATAGGCTGACTAAGTTAACGCATTTCTTTCTTATGCATACATCTTATACTACTGAGGATTATGCTAGACTATATATTCAAGAGTTAGTCAAGATGAATGGAGTTCCTTTGTCTATCATCTCAGACAGGGGTATTCAGTTCAATTCTTAGTTTTGGAGAGCTTTTCAGAGGGGTCTGGGTACCCAAGTGCATCTTAGTTCCACTTTTCATCCACAGATTGATGGTCAGGCTGAGAGGACCATCCAAACTTTGGAGGATATGTTGAGGGCGTGTGCTCTTGATTTCAAAAGAAGTTGGGATGAGCATTTGCCACTGATTGAGTTTGCGAATAATAATAGTTACCATGCTAGTATCAAGATGGCACTATTTGAGACTTTGTATGGTAGAAGGTGTAGGTCACCCATAGGTTGTTTCGAAGTGGGTGAAGCTACTATGATTGGACCTGATGCCATATTTGAAGCTATAGAGAAGGTGAGATTGATTAGAGAAAGGTTGAAGACAACGCAGAGTCATCAGAAGTCATGTGCAGACGTGAGAAGAAGGGATCTTGAGTGAGTTCGAAGTTAATGACTTGGTGTATCTAAAAATTTCACCCATGAAAGGGGAGAAAAGGTTTGGTAAAAAGGTGAAACTTAGTGCCCGTTATGTTAGTTCGTACAGAGTTCTTAATCGTGTTGGGAAAGTAGCTTATGAAGTTGAGTTTCCGGTAGAGTTGTCAGTTGTTCATCCGGTCTTTCATGTCTCCGTGCTCAAGAAGTGTATTGGTGATTCTATTATTATACATCCTTTGGAAAACACTGATGTTTGGGACAGTCTTTCATTTAACGAGATTCTAGTTAAAATCTTAGATTACCAAGTCCGGAGACTAAGGAACAAATAAGTTCCCTTGGCTAAAGTGCTGTGGTGAAATCAGTCAGTTGAGGGTGATGTGTGGGAAACCGAAGCAGATATAAGATCCAAGTACCCACACCTCTTCTCCGTAAGTTCAGATCAAGATGAAAGTACCTTTCCTTCTTAGTTCATTCCCTTTCTAATTAAAAATTCAGCTATATAGCTATTCTTACTATGAATCATGCATTCTCCGAAGTATTCATGAGTTTAGAAAGATATAGATTCAGTTTAGCCATTTGTTTCAGTTGTGTATCCTCAGTTTTCTCTATATTCTTAGCTTAACTAGTGACATTCGAGGATGAATGTTCCCAAGGGGGAGATATTGTAATACCCCCGAACTTTTCTTAAGCTTAATTTCACCACAAGAAGGTTAAGGAATGACTTACTAAGTGAGTATCATTTTAACCGTATAGAATTTCCCAAATTTTGACCATTTTATCACATGGTAAATTTGATAAGCTTTCCGTCGATATAAGATTCACCCAAATCCTATACCCGGGCAAGAAGTTATGGCTAATTTAAGTCCTAGTCGTAAAACACCGTCACTTTAGTGCTTGGTGCGTCACAGAGGGGGTCTATTTAACAATTGTCAAATTTCAGTAGCCTAGTTCGATTGTGGTGCATCGCGCTGAAGTTCCAGGTCCCAACTAGTGGGACAACGCGATGGCTCCGCGTTGCGGTGACCCCAAGAATCCCATTTGTCAATTTCCAGTGAGCCACCTCGATAGTGGCATATCGCGGTGGCCCATAAAATTGGGTTTTCTAGTTTAATTTTTCCATCTTCGTTCAGGAGTTAAAAAGGGCACTTTGGACTTTTTCCAAGCCTCTTAAACTGTACAAACACTAAATTGAAGTCATTTACAAGCATTCTATTAGGTTTTCCTCAAGTTTCTCTCAACAAAAACCCTAAGTACCCAGAACCTCTTCCAAAAATCTCAACAATCCACCTTAGCTTTCACAAATTGAGTTAGGATTCAAGGTTCCCAAGTCAAGGGCTTCAAGAACCCTCATCCAAAAGTACGAGAAAGAATCTCAAGCAAGCCTATTCATCAAAGTTCATAATTCGAGGTATGTGGGGTTTGAACATGAACACTTCTTCAGTTCTTGTACCCAAAGTTTTGTTTTTTCTTAAAAGATTTAAATGTTTCAAGATGAATTATGCCTTAATTGCTATATTTCAAGTATATGAGATTATGGATTTGTTCAAGTTTTGAATTATATGATACTACACCTATTTTATGATTTGAATTGAGAATTAATGTTATGAATTGCATATTACTTCCATGATTGATGTTTGGAATACTCTTAAGGTTGAAGTCATGATTTACCTCCTATTTTGAATTGAGATTTCTTAAATATGTATACATGTTTTAAGGTCCAAGAATGAATTTTGATATATTCTATAGTATTTCAAGAATGGTATTGTTATCTCCATATCATTGAAGTTTCAACGTTGGTTAAAGATAGTCTACCAAAGTTTAAAGAAAATAGTTGATTTTGATCCTAATTTAAGAAAGGAATCCACATCTTGTGATTAAGTTAACAGGAAGCATATTGGCTCCCATTTCATAATGTTGAATTGTATAAGGTGGATTTTCCTAAAAGTTCTGAGCCTAGTATGGGAGTAGTACTTAGCATCGAGTTGGGCTTGATTCCGAGGTCTCATGCCCCAAAACTACGAGCCACCGTAGGATTTGATTTATCCCAAGTGGGTTAAGCTAGTGATCACTAAAAGTAAAGGTTCTACTCTCATGGCAAGGATAGAACAACTCTCCCCAACATGGGCAAGACGTTGGACTCCATGTGGCTTACATAGTTTATGTCGGTTAGAAGAATCTCCCAAAGTAGTTCCTACTCTAATTAAAGTAAAAGTATATGTATTTCGAAAGCTATGATTCTAAGATTTTTAAGGTTCTCAAGTGCTATAATCTTTAAGTTTCAAAGAAGCTCCTTGTTTTCCATAAGATTAAAGTGTATG
This sequence comes from Capsicum pubescens, assembly GCA_030864215.1. NCBI lineage: Eukaryota > Viridiplantae > Streptophyta > Magnoliopsida > Solanales > Solanaceae > Capsicum > Capsicum pubescens. The sequence continues at coordinate 79,472,419 of CM061539.1, forward strand.
TTCTGAAGGTTGTTGTTTTAAGACTTTATCTAGTTCGTAAGCTTGAGTACAAAGAAAAAAAGTATAGATTTAGAATAAAGTGAAATGACTCACGTGATTTATATGGTATGTTTTCTATTCATAATTTATGAGGATTTTATTCAAGCTATGTGAGTCACCTATTATAGTATGCATGTTTTCTATAAAGACTTATGATATGGATTATTTAATTGCATACACCCCCATATACTCAGTACATTCCCAAGTGCTGATCCACATATACGTCTATGTGCTACATTGTATTATAATGTAGGTTCAGGTGCTCAGTCCCAACCTCGTCAGTGACTTCTGAGTACCTTTGTATACATCTCCACAGTAGTGAGTCCTTATGGTTCGAGGACCTATCTTCAGATATTTCAGTATTTTAGTAGATATATACTATTGCTTTCAATTTAGTTTGAGTCAGTTGGGGACCTGTCCCAATGGCTCTCTAGTTCATGGAGTAGTAGAGGCTTTGTCAGACTAGTTATCAGATTATTAGTATGTTGAATTTCCTAGTATTATGTTGTTCGGACATAGTATTTTCCTTCGTATTTATTATGACTATGATATAACGGTACCAGTGATTGTTTTATTCATCTTTAGGTAAGCTTTTGATGTAGCAGCAGGTTCAAAGGGTTAGCTTGGGGCTACTTGTAGCCTTAAGCACCGTGTGATGTCTCGGAACCCGTTTTTAGGGCATTACAGATACGCCCTTAGTTCTCTATTCATTTATTCATTCATTCATTGTGTCTATCTATTTCTTGCTTTATATCTACCCCTTTATGTCTTGTATTTGTATCTTAGTTTGGTTTTTGATTTTGTACTTCGTTCGTGTATCATTTGGTATCAGAGCTGAGCTTGACTTCGTTCCCACGAAGTCAATCTTGGGTTTGTTATCTCAAAAAAAGTGTGTCAAAAAAGCTTTTAAGAAAACCCCCCCAAAAATTTTGTGTTCTTGAGTCCTTCTTGTTGTTTCTACACTAGATTTGTTTCATCTAGTGATATTTAGGTTGGAACTTGGTCATTTAGTGCGTTTGAAAGTGCATTTGGAAGAATCCATCATTGTTGTCTTGAAATTTGAAGAAATGGGTTCTTAGATCACCAAATTTTTGTTTAGAATTTGAGGTTAAAGAAGCTGAAAAGGTGTTTCCAATGTTGAAAGAAGTTTAGGGTTAAAAGATGGTGTCATTTGGAGAAGTTTGAAAACTCCACCATTTTTATGATTTTAGAGGTTGAATAAAATACAAGTGGATTTGAAAATTTGGAAGTTTTTCGTGATGATTTGAAGGCTAATGATGCATGTAATGTGTTCCTTATGTTGACTAGAGCCTATGGTTAAAATTTCATAGAATTCCGAGCCAAAATGAAAAAGTTGTGCATTTTGGATTTTCAAAATTGTTATTGGTGTTCTTGAGAAGATTCATATCTTCAAGTTGAATCTTCATCAAAAAAATTTTGTTTGATCCAAGCAGGATAAATAAAAAGCATACAAAAGTGTTAGTACAAAAGCACCTTTGAAGATCCAACGAATATTCCAAGAGAAAGGGACAAAGGGGGACCACAACAAGTACATTTTGCCCCCTTGTGCAAGCATTTCAATTGATCTTCCTTGGAAGTGCACCCAACCTTCTAAATCAGGTCAAAGGCATCCCAAAATAGTAGCTTATGCATTAGGGATGCCCCATATGTGCTAGGTCTGCTCCAGATCCACTTCAGTTTTTTCCAAGCGTAGATCACCCTTTTCAATACACTTTTTGAAAGATTCCATCAATCTAACTTCGTTTCTTGATTCTTAACTTCGTATTTTGATTCTTAAATACTAATTAACAACTAATAAATGATCTATTAGCTTCTTAATTGGTTATAGAGTCTGATTCTTTCTTGTCCGTACTTGTGTGCTTTTCTCTTTTGTTTTCGTTAAACCTTCTTGATTCAAGTACGTTTAGTTGTTTTTGAGTTTTCCTTTTCAATTTCAAACAATAATCTATTTTGGCCTTAATCCACAATTGGTACCAAGCATTGTCATTGGAATATAAACAATTTATCAACGCTTGCGACGTCAATCGAACAACAACACAAAGGTGTGAACTTTGAGAGCTTGATTTCATAACCTTAACTTGTTTGTTGTTTTTGTTTTTGTTTCAGCATTTCTTTTGATAGGTACAATAGCATCGGAAGAAGATAACCCAAGTGCTTCGGGAGGGATAAACTTAAGAGATATAATGACGGCTATGTTGAGTGTGAAACAAAATGTTAATGCTATGGATAGCCGGTTGGGATCTCTTGAAGGAAGAATGGAAAGCATGGAAAGATCACTCTCAAGGAGGATGGATAAATTAATAGGTCATCTAAACTTCCCTAACTCCACCCTTCCCTGTCTGCTTAACTTTCAAGCTTCCTTGAGTGGACATACTCAAAATACATTCCCTAAACTTCCCCAAACTCAACTAAACCAAGGTCAACCTAATAAAGTTGAGGATGAAGGGGAAGAGGAATCTAAGAATGGTGAAAAGAACTTTTCTTAAGAAGGAGAGTTGTGTGAGAATTTTGAGCCAAGGGTTGAATTGAATGAGGGAGACAAGGAACACTTAGTTGTGGAACTTGTCAAACCTAAGACTTTAATGCATGCTAACCATAGAACTTGCATTTTGCCTGGTACCAATACTTCTCTATTGTAGGTTCATGAGCTAATGCTTCCACAGGAGGACTCAAATAAGACCTCTCATGAGCATAAGTTTGAAGGCCTAGATAAGTTCTTATTCAATGAATCCAAGGTTGATGAAGACTTGATTCAAAGAAGGAACACAATCAAACTCTTATTAGTCGATGAATACTTTATGGCAAAGAGTGCAACATCTAACTTCATGGATTGAAATAAGGAGTTACCTATAAATGGAATTCCTACAAAGAGGTAAAAGGATCAAGACTATTGGTCCAAGTTGATGCATGGAAGATAAGGTCCTTATAAAACATCTATGGAGGACAAGCGAACAAATTCAAGGCATTGCGTCCAAGGTATGTACCTACCCCCTTCTCTTTTTAATGATCCTTGGAGACATGATGATATTTTTCTTATATTTAACAGACCATTGAAATTGATTGAAATTATGTCACACCATGAGAGTATTAGTGTCTTCATAATTCCTTTATGATATTTTCCTTTGATGCTTGACTTGTGTGGACCTTACAATCTTAATGCCTAATCTATTTGTTGCTTAGGGGAGAGTTTTTGGTGTGTACTTTATGTACAACTTTGTTTCCTAATCCTTGTCACACTTATGTGGTTGGACAAGTTGAAGTAATAGAAAGGACTCTTGGGAACATACTACGTGTCATGTAAAGAAGACACTCAACTTCTTGGGTATACCCTTTGGATTAGAGTGAATTGGTTTCTCATAGATTCCCTAATTCCATTAATAGCATGATTCCATTGATGAATGCACTTCTTGAGGGAAGTTTCTTGAAGAGAAAAGATGTAATATGCTTTAAATGTCTTGTCTCATCTTATTGTAAACTCATATTTGAGGGTAATTTTTATGAGAATGGTGTCCTTAACTTTTTTCTTTTCTATATTTTTGCCTATAATAATGACCATGTTTGTGTTAAAAATATATTTTGTGTGAACATGAATTATCTTGAAAGTAAGGGTGATGTGCATCCTAATGCCTCGACTCCATTCTTGGTCCTTCCAACTCCTGGTGACTTGGTTACTAGATTTCTTGAGTACCTTGCTACTCTTAAATATGGAAACACCTTGGACGAGACTCATTTTCTTCATACCTTTCTTTACTACCTCTTTGTATTTGATGACATCCATGTTGATGTTGAATTTATTTTAGATAGAGGTCAGAGTTCTTGGATATGGTCTTAAGATGAAATATTGAAACACTTGTGTCTAACGATTTTGGTAGTTTTCTTGTTTCATAAGGCTTCTTATAGACAACACCTTTGTGTAGTGTATGATGAATTTATTTTATTGATAACAAAGTATTGTTGGTTGTATGTCCAATGTGTACCTCCTTGGCATTGATGTTTTGATTTTAAACCTTGTGCTAACCCTCGTGCCTCGAGGAAATATTGGTTGTGTTCTTCTCTTGTGTTTAAAAGTTGTAGATTTGAGGACGAATCTTTTTCAAGAAGGGGAGGATGATATAATCCAAATGGCCTCCGTATCATTAGAGAGAATGCTTATGGGTCAAGAGTAACTTGATGAGTCCATGGTGGCTATCAAAAGGTTCAAGGGATGTCAAAGAGGCCAAGAAAAGGCAAAACGGGGCTAGAATGCCCCCGAAAGAGGACATGCACCCCATCTATTTTAGAGGTGCGCCTAACCCGCTCTATATCTACTAGAGTGGTTCAAAAATCCTATTATACCCTTGGGATTCGCCCCATATACTCTACAAATGCTCAGGCATATGCTTAATGGGATTTTAATGTTAGTCTTTCCTAAATGTGTCACTTTTAGGCCCATGTGATATAATAACTTAGACTAGACTATAAATAAGACATCTTTTTCATTTAGTAAGTAGTTATTGATAAATTATGAATGTAATCTCTATTGAGAGTGTGCGGCAAGCATGGAATCGCTTGTGTTTAAACTTTATTTAGAAATACGGGTTGCTCGGGAATTCAATTTCCTTGAGGTCAACATAGGAGATTGGTGCTTTGTTTGACATTGAATAGATGATTAGGAGTTTGATATACCCTTATTTTGCTATTTATTCATTCATTGTGTCTATCTATTTTTTTCTTTCTATGTATCTCTTAATCTTTCATATTCGTATCTTAGTTTTATTCATATATTATTAGAGAACCCATAACTAGGTTCAATGAGAAAATGAATTATATGATGAATTATTATGAATGCACTATTGTTTTATCCCTCTCTATGGTGTGAGTGCATTTTTTTGTAATGATTTATGGAGGTTGAGTCTAAGGACTCTTAATGAAATTTCGTATCTCGTGTAAGTAGGGTGTCGAAATTACAGGACCACCCTTGACAGATTTCACCGATATGAGTGTGAAAATAGGCTGCTTCCTATGAGAATTAAGCTTATTCTCAAAAAGGCTCATGAAAATCAGGATAGCAAAAGACCATAATGTGTTGTCTATTAAAGCTTATGTCAACACCATGATTATTGTGTGTAGGAAGTGATACTTTATTTTTCTTAAGGAATCATAGTTCAATTCTGAGACCACTACTGACTCTGGAATAAATTTTACCTTTTTACTAAGTGAAGGTTCAATGCAGAGCACACCTTCATTATGCATAATTGCCTATCTTCAACTAAATTGGTGATAACTCTCTAATTCAATATTAATGTTGGTGCATTTTATTATTAAAATAAAAATATTAAAGTGAATGACAATTTATTAGGCATAAAGTGAAGAAAGTGGTGGCATTATTCTTTTAACTCACCATATTATCTTTTTGTGTTAGTGGGTATAAATTGTGGTAAAAGATGACTATTAATTCTTATAACTCATATGATCATTAGTTCTTGTAACTCCATTGTCATTGGTTTTATGTAACTTATGTTACATCAAGACTATTCATCTACCCATATTACTACACCTCATTCATCCTATTCAATACAAGGATGAATATCTCTCCTATAAATAGAGGTGGTCTTGCATATTTTTGCATGAACAAGGAAATATGATGAGTATAAAAATTATATTAGTGAAAGAGAGAGTTAAGGAAAAGAAGGTATTCTAAGTCTCCAACTATATTCACTATACAAAAGAGAGTAATTATATTAGTGAAAGAAAGAGTTGAGACAAAGAAAATATTCTAAGTATTTAACTATATTCACTATACAAAGAGAGTAATTATATATTGAAGAAAGGTATTTTTATGGTGGAGTTTTGGACTCTTCAACTAATCAGGAGTTTCTTGAGTTGTACATCATTGATGAGCTATTGTATCCTGGAGGGGACAAATCAAGAGATATATTGCTGGATCGGTGTGGATTATGCTACAGTGGGCTTGAATCTCTTTAAAGAGAGCGAGATATTCGTGCCTCAGCCAAGAAGAAGATTATCTTATTTTCTTCATAATTTTTGTTCATTTTATTATTTCAACTACAATTTATTGTAATTTGTAGTATATTACACCAACCTACCCTCCCTCCCCTTTAATCTAATAGCCATCATCACCGCTATTGCCATCCCCCCGTCTCGCTTTCTTTCTCACACATAAATTCATATTTATTGATATTTTTTCCTTCTTCTTGTGTTGTGGATTCTTTGGAGTTTGAATTTTTTTCGTAATTTCAGATTCATATTAAGCTTATTAGAAAAAAATGAAGTTCCGCTAAAAAATCTTTTGACCAATTTGATCTTTTTTTTTCTTATGAGATTCTAGTTTACAGCTTTAATGTACAACCTTTGTCAGCCAACTCTTTTGATTTTTTCTATTTTGGGGGTTTTCTGCCAAAGATAACGACAACAACGATATTGATGGTGACTGAATGATGGTATGAAGAAAGAATGAAGGAGAATATTGAAAAGGGGAGTGGCGGGTATTTGGCCAGTGAGGAAATGCTTGTAATAAGGTGTGTGGAGTTGGGGAAGACACTGCCAAGAATTTTTTATATATATACATATTTAAATTTTGGGGTTTCTAGTATTGACATGTCATATTTTGATTGGTTTGTAAATAAATTTTCCTAGCTTCATGCACGCCTTAAGACTTGTATTACACTTATGATGTCATATATGCAAAAAGTGTTTAATAGGTATATGTTTTGAATACTTGAAGTGTTCAATGGGTATAAAAGTTAGTTGAGAGGTCCAAGTGAAATATCGAAATTAGTTTAAGAGTCTATCGATGACTTAAGTCAAAAATCACTATGATTGTGTAGGGGAAATTTAGTTATATTACCTACCTAGTTCTAACTTCCACACGACAAATGTTAAAAGTCAAGTTTGACAACCGTTAGAGAAAAGGACAAATATGAGACGAAATTAATGGTGCGCGTTCTTATGGATCAAAAGCTTTTTATTAAAATAAAAAAGGGATAAATATATCCCTCACTATTATAAATGGTACACATATATTCTCCGTTATATTTTTTATATGTAATCTTTTGGGTTGTAAATACCTTATACCTAAATGGCGGGACATATGACATCATTCTAGGCATTTATTTAATTTTTATTTATTTTATGAAAAAAGAATAAATATACTCCCGAACTATCATAAATGGTACACATATACCCTCTATTATACTTTGGGTATGTTTATACCCTTGCTATCAATCTTTTGGGTTGCATAGAGTTCTTAAAGTGAAACAACGAGAAATTTCACTACAAAGACTAGTCCTCGCCGAATTAGTAATAGAATAACAGTTAATTTTGGACATGATAGAATGTTTAATTTATCAAATTAAAAATAAAATTAAAAAATTAAATCAGGTTTGGTGTTAAGAACCAAAATTTGGAGCTTGAATAGTGAGAAAAAATTCTATGGTTTTAAGTGAGTGAGAAGAATGACAATGGAGTTCTTAATCATTTTAATATTGCTTCTTGAACCGTGTTTTTAGTTTCGAGTATAGGGTTGAGTTTTTAATTGGGAAGCTTTCAAAAATAATTTTGTTTCAGTAAAAATGGGGTGCGACAGAAACTTTTTTCAAAATTACAATCCTTAGTCAATGTATCAAATATATGTCCTTGATTGTATTTGATACAAATATAAATATATTGGCTAATTGCATGCACCCAAGGTATATAATTTGTATTGTTAGCTGGGCAACCGTTGTATCATTGTATTTCTATCAACAAATACAAGCGTATCTATCACGATTAGATCCGTGGCCCTGGCTGTGATGGTCATCCCAAACCAATGAAGGCCCTAGATGACCCCTTAGCATTGTATCTTAAGTATTGCAAAAATAGACCAATGAGATATAAAGTTCAAATGAATCAATAATCCAAACTCTAAGTCCTGAAATATGACATGAAAATATTTATTTGACTTAGTCTATGAAGCCTCTAACTTTAAGAATAAACTCCAAGGTCGGTATATGGCCCCGACTATACCATAAAATAAATGAAATACTAGATACATAAGTGAGAATGACCAAACACCTCCCGGATAATGGAGGGACCATTTATCCCCAGCTATCCTACGGGAGAGTATGAAGGTCCCAGTGCTACACAAAATCACGAAAAAATATCTTCAAACCTATATCATGAAAAGATGTAGTGTTCGAGGACAGTCAGTACGATAAGTACTGACATGTAATTTGGGGAAAGGGGATAAAACATTTTATAAAGCAAGTCATGAAATTCATTTAATCATTTATAAAAGAAAAAACATAAAGTAAGGGATGCAAAGCATAAGGACCTAACCATTAAAAATTTGGTTCTGAAATATGTAGCTTTTCATCGACATCATATAACCCACAGGCTATATGAGTCTGGTACTCCCCAACCGGCGGCGCCTCAGTCCATGTTTGCTGCAAGTACTGAGATTAGGCTAAAGTCACAAATAGTCTAAAGCCATGATTTTATCATCTTGTTAAGGATATCATTCATTGTCTAATTAAGGTACAATATTCCTATATCGGTAAAACATAGATTTCAGGCATTGGTCACGAGGATGTGCGCTTTCTTGGTGAACTACATAATTCTCTTTAAGCCTAATTAAAATATTTTTCATAATCATTCATCCATGGAATCTTTTATTAAGGCATTCCCATATTGGTATCGTCATACCAAGACTTGCAACCCATCCATATCACGTCAAACCATTTTCATATAATATTTTAAACTTTCAATTTCATCTTTAGAACTCATAAACATAGCCCCAAGGGATTTGAAAGAGTAATTTAACCTTTCATCATTTCATGCCATAAATTATTCAAAAAATAGAGTAAACATCATAGTCCTCATTAAAAAATTAAGTTGCGGAGTAAACATCATAATCCTCATGAAAAAATCAAGTTTTTAAAATGGGTTGAGGATCATATTTTCATAATGCATAATTCTAGAAGTTGTGGATCCATGCTAACAAGTTCACCATTTTCATAGAACATATTTACATCTGAAAACCTGTTAATAATTCTTATAAACCCTTAAAACAAAAGGAAAAATCAACATAAAGCTTTTTACAACAATTTCCTCATCCCTAATTTCAAATAATAATTAAAGAATACGTACTTACCAAGTAAATTGACACATTATAATTATACTTAAAGTAAGGAGTGTTCAACATGCATTTTTTATGGAAGAAAATTAAGAAAATCTTAAATCCTTGGGGCTTGAACCCTAGCTTAAAATCGATATGAAAAATTACTTGAATAGCATTCGTTCCACATATCCTTGATGATGAATTTGGTGAGAAAATGTTGAGAAGAAACTATAATCTTGAAACTTTAGGATTTGAGAGTTTGAAGTTTTGGAAGAGAAGAAGAATTAGGAATTCAAAATGATTCTTATACTTTGGGATGATTTGGGGAATTTAAAATGAGTTGGGATAGTTATATAAGTGAACGAACTAGTCTTCCCTTGATTTAATAGTAAAACAACTGAATTTTTACGCCTGGGATAAGGGGTGCACCGCACGGCACTACTGGGCACCGCAGAACTAATCGCGTGGAACCAGCTATGACTCGCATGGCCATCACGTACCTTGAACAATGTCTCACTAAAATACCCATAACTTCTAACTCGGAACTCATATTGACAAAGGATTAATTGCGTTAAAAAGAAGATTCGAAGGCTTTAATTTGGTATGTAGT